>BGKB01000129.1:0-141033 GCA_003116975.1 Aurantiochytrium sp. KH105
GCAGGGTATACTTCTTCCCCATTTTCTTGTGTATTGGGCCTAAACGAAAGTTTCATCAACGCAGCAAGCATGACGCTCCTTCCCTTCTCCTTTTGAAGGTCGTCCCATGTTCCTGGCACTGCGCCTACTGGCTGGATTTTTTTTCCCCCCACGCTGGCTGCCCACCTAGAGTCTCGCCTGCAAGCAGTAAAGAAGTAAATCCGAGTCGGCCCATTTCTCTGTTAAAGACTTTGAAGCTCGTTACGCTCACGCGTGAGTTGATGCGCACAAGAAACAGATAGCTCACGCACGCACGTCCTGGCTGTCTGGCCCGGGCGGCCTTGCTTGGCCCGCATCGTCAGGCGGCGAACGTGGCCGTGTGTCGATGCCACTGTGCCACAGTGAAACGTGCGGCCCAACGGCTATTTGGCCCGCAGAAGGCCACAGATCAATACACGGCTGATATGTGGAAAAGCTCAGGTCTAACGCGCGCGACAAGGAGGGGCGGAGAAAGGGAGAGATAAAGGAGATAAAGAGACTCCGAGCGAGCGTGAGCCTAGACCTTCAACGGCCATGTCCCGCGCGACAGTTTCGAGATGGCCAAAGTCGTGCTTGGAGAAGAAGAAACGCGAGAACACGCGGCACCGACGTCTCCCGCGCAAAGAAAATTTGAGCAAACCCATATTCAAGCAATCCGACTCCAAGACAAATCAATCCTTTGCCAAGGCCCGCAGAACAGCGCAAGGCTTGCTATTGAATAAAAAGCGACCAATCAATCGATCAACGATGTCGCGCTCTCTTCTTCTCGTTGCCTGCCTCGCCCTGCTCACGAAGAGCGCTTTTGGGTACGACCTTCCTGCCGAATGCGACATCGATGATATTGATAACGCAAAGTTGAGCTGCGCGTTCTACTACGAGCTTCGCAACGCATTTCAGGGCGACAGCTGGTCTGCGTGCAAGAGTATTGATTACAGCAAGAGAATCTGCAACCAATGCCCTGGCAACAAGAACTGGATTACTTGCTCGAGTGGCCTCATTACTTCCTTCGCGATTACGAGCGAACAGAACTTCGTCCTCGACACGGACTACGACCTCACCAACCTGAACGCAGTCATGACGGCAATGGCGGCTGGAGGATTTGAAACCTTTACGCTTCAGAACCAGGCGTCTGCCGGTATGACCGAGTGCTTTGATGCGTGCTCTGATGTTACGTGCGACTTTTCCAGCTCAGACTGCTCTGATTCATGCACCACGAATGGCGTCTGCCCTACCTCGGCCCCCACTGACGCCGTTGCGACCCCGGCCCCCACTGATGCTGCCGCCACTCCGGCGCCTACCGACGCTGCCGCCACCCCGGCGCCTACGGATGCCGCCGCGACCCCGGCCCCCACAGAACTTGCAACTCCGGCGCCGACCGCTGCTGACGAGACGCCCGCCCCTACGGACGAGGTCGTGACTACCACTCCTGCGCCCACGGCTGCGCCCACGGCCGGCCCCACGACTGCGCCCACGGACGGCCCCACGGCTGCGCCCACGGACCTCGATGTTGACGATCGCGAGGAGGAGGACCCGTGCTCCAACTCGACTCTCGCCAACTGCACGATGGCACCCACGCCCTCGCCGACTTCGGGCGCTGGCGTGCTCGAGGTTGGCGTGCTCTCGTTCGTGCTTGCGCTCAGCAAGACCTTCTGGTAGATTGGAACGATAAACCACGTTATCCAAACTTTAAAACTGATGTTGATGCATGCCCCCCTCCCCATCTCTTTCGTTTACAAAATGGCAATCAAAACGGCAATCGTGCTGTCCTTTCAAGTTGCTTGCTGCACAGCACAAGCAAGCCCCAAGCAGAAATTATTCGGATGAGCCCGGTGGGAGGAAATATCGCTCGACGAACAACTAGAAGCATCGAACTGTGAAAGCGCTTTGCTCTTGTTTCGTGAAACAATGTCGAGCAAATCTTATAGAACACAGTCGTCTGCGATTGTGATAGTATACCTGACGCAGTGAAAGAGATCGATCATAAAGTATCCGTCATCCATCAAAAATCTATAAAAGTTGATGCCTCACATGATTGAAATTCTACTTGCTTGCACTGTGGCTGGCTGTTCAACAGCAAGCAGTTTCTCCGCAACGGCGATAACGACAACGGTACCCCTGCGGTCGCGTCGCAGTCGTCCTGCTAATTACCTCGACGTCTTGAGAAGCCTACGCGCCCTGTCCTGCTCGCCGCGGCATAGACAGAGATACACGAGCAAGCGCATGGCGTGCGCAAAATCTGGGACCATGTCGAGCGCCCGCAGGAGGAGTCGCTCGGCCTCTGCGAGGTCGCTCTTGAGAATGCGTACGAGTGCAAGGTTAGTGCAGAGTGCAGCGCGCGCGCGTTCGGCGGCAGGGCCGAGCAGAGGGCTGCTGCCCGAAAGATCTTGCTCGCCTCGCGCATTAGCAAGTTCGACTTCCATCGCTTTGGCAACGTGATCAAGAGCAGGCTTAAAACTGTCGCCCTCCATTGCGCCACTCCGGAGACTCGCCTCCGCGCAGTACGCATGTGCGGCTGCGAGGCCTGTGGCGTCCAGGGTCTGTTTGGCATCAGGAGAAGAACCTGCAAGATCCACAACCTCGCGGCTCGAACGATATGCCAGCGCCCAATCGCCGACTTGGAGAGCAAGATACGACTGGCATAGAAGCGCGGTCTGTCGCATGGCAAGGACCTGGAAACGAGAAACGTCTCCACTCGAGTCGAGGCCTGCAACGGACTGCTTGCTGTTGCTAGCGTTACCGCCGTTCTTTACGCCGTTTACATCGGAGGCGCCAGCCGAGGACGACGCTGCAGCGGCCGCAGCGGCCGCAGCAGCAGCAGCAGCGGCTGCAGCAGCCGCAGCAGCAGAAGAGGCGTCGCCCTCGGAAGCGCCGCCGGCCGCCGACTTTCTCGCCTGCGCCGCAGAGGAAGAGGGTCCGCTCGGTGGAGAGCCGTCTTCGAGGATGTTGAGCAGGTAAAGTACATGGCACGTTGCGCGAATGCCGCTCTCCAGGCTGACCCCAGAGGCAAGCAGGCTGTGCGCCCCGGCGACTGTTGCGGGCTCGGCCGGGGCCGGCGCACCGCTGACACGCGCATGCTTGCCGCCCGACTTGGCTGACTTGGACTTGGTCTTTTTCGTAGAGGCTGAGCTTTTGCCTTCCGGCGCCGGAGACTGAGACGCAGGGCCTTCGCTCGAGGCCTCGTCTGCGCCGAGTCCAGCACCTGAAGTGAGCAAGATGCGCCGCTCCGCGCCCTCGCCAATAACGCTATGCAAGAGCCCAGCCCGGCCGTCTCGCTCCGAGGTCTGCGCGTGTGCCATGACCACGCACTCTGCCACGTGAAGCCACAGACGCGGACGGTGGTAGGCAGCAGGCGCGGCGCGCATGAAACTCTCGTATGCAAGCGTGGGTTTACCGCAGTGCAAAAGCTGCACCGCCAAATTGAAGGCGATTTCGGGGCTGCACTGTTCGGCATCCTGTTTCGCAGCTTCGAGAGCCTTGGCAAAGATGACAGCCGCGCAATGATGGCGACCACGCTGGTGCTGAATGCACCCCATATTGTTGAGCGCCACACTTTTGCTCAAGCCTTTTGCGGAGGCCTCCTCGAGGTGCTTGGAGCATGTCTCGTAGTCTTCAGCCAGATAGGCGACGTTGGCACGCAGGCATTCAGCAATGGCAGCCTGGCCAAGCGCGTCCCCATCGGCGCGAGGCTGGACGCCGCTATGGTCTGTCGAAGAAAGCTTGAGACCCTCCCAAGCTTGAGACTCTGGCGAAGAGACAGCCTTGCCAGTATCCATGCTTCCTTGCGGTAAGAGGGCATCCAAGTTACGCGCCGAAGCCTTTGTCATTCCTGCGGCACCCGCCTGAATGAGCGTAATCTTTGCCTTGTAGTTGGCAAGTCTGCTCAGCACATCATTAATCTGAGGTTCATCCCACGACCGGTGCGCCCCCTCTCCAGAGCGTGATTGCTGCTGCTGCTGCTGCTGCTGGTCCTGCTTGTCAGCGTTCGCGTCACTCTTGGTATCGGCGCCAGAAGTGTTTGTCTCGGCGCCGCCGCTCGATCCGGCTACAACACCTGTTGAAAGGTTTTTATGGCCATTAAAAGCGTGGGGCTTCTCCAAATAATCAATCACACTTTGCGCTTGCTCGGCGACATGGCCAACCAGTAAGCCACCTTCGCTTGGGCCTGCGCCGCGTGCAATGAGGGTGTACACATCGAGAAGAAGAAAGCAAATGCAGAGTGCCAAGCCCTCATCCAGAGCATCAATGTAGCGAAAGAGGTTTTCGAGCAGATCCAACGCCGATCGCCACTGGCGCTTGTTTGCTTGCACCACCGCACGGTTGTACATTGCGTACGCTGCGTCAGGCTGGAAGCGCGTCTTGGATGCGATGCCGTCGCCAGTGCTGCTTGCGTTTTCTCCTTGCCGTTGTTCGCCGCCGGGACCGCTCTCCTTGGACGCGCCCGCGCTGGATTTGGCGTTTTCCTCGTTGAGCAGCCCCGACACCTTGTTGATCTTTTCGAGCAGCTGGCTCGAGTCTGGATTCTTGGCCGAGGCGAATGCCGCGAGCGCGGCATTGTGCATGACCTTGGCGGTCGCTGACCGCGTGTCGCCATCTCCCGCCGCCTGTTTC
Source organism: Aurantiochytrium sp. KH105 (assembly GCA_003116975.1). Taxonomy (NCBI): domain Eukaryota; class Bigyra; order Thraustochytrida; family Thraustochytriidae; genus Aurantiochytrium; species Aurantiochytrium sp. KH105. The sequence continues at coordinate 4,627 of BGKB01000129.1, forward strand.
TCCACCTGCTTGCCAAGATTTTCCAGCGTCGAGGAGCACTCCGCAAAGCTCCTCTTGCTCCACTGCTCGCCGGCCTTTTGTGCTAGCTCTGCATGCTGCTGCTGCTGCTGCTGCTGCTGCGACTGCGGCTGCGGCTGCTGCGGCTGCTGCGGCTGCTGCGGCTTGCCCGCCATCTCGCCTGCCTCGGCCCGCGGCTCCCGCGCCGCGCCGCGAGGGCTCGCAAGATGGATGAATGAATGGGCCAGATCAGATCTTCCGCGGCCGACTGCGCCGCCTGTCGCGAGAGCGCGCCCAGCAGCCGCGGGGCCCCGGGCCTGCTGCCGCCGCCTCTGCCGCCGCCCGCGCNACGCGGCCCCGCCCTCGCGCCGCGCCGCCCGCGCGGCTTCGGTCTCGGTCTCGATCTCTCTCTGCGTCGCTCTCCTGCTTCGCGCCGGGCCCGCCGCCCGCCACTGCGCCAAACCGCCCCGCAAGTCGCCTATCCGCGCATAGCCCACTTGCCGCGCCGCCAAAGCCCACTTGCCGGCCTGCCCGCCTGCCTCGCCGCGCAAACCCGCCGCAAGTCGCCTTTGCGCCCGCGCAAGTGGGTTATAGCCGCTGCCCACTGTAGCGCGGCGCTGCGCCACACCACAAACCGCCTCGCTTCCTCCCTCCCTCACATGTCAATCCGCTGGCCATAGGCCTCGATGATGTATTTATTTCATAGTGGGCCGAGCCGGGCCCCGCTCTCGAGCCGCGCTCTGCGATGGACGCTGGCAGCAGTTTGGAGGCAGAGACGGGAGGAGGGAGGAAGGGAGGGCCGAGGTGCGGCCCGCGTGTCTTCGAGCAACCTGCCTGAAGATATACCCGTCAAAGTTCTCCTCTTTTCGCCGCCGTCCACACACCAAGAGGACCTCGAGGCCAAACGACCGGGCCCCCCCTCCTGAGGTCTGCCCTGCCCCCCAACTGTCCCTTTGACACCATTTTAACATTTTTGAATTTCCCCCCAAAACCGCCCAGGGGGCCCCGTAAGCAGCGCTGGGTGGAGAAATAAATTTCCAAATGACACTTATGTACATGCACCCTGCGGCGAGGTGGGGAGAGGTACGGACTCGCAGAGTGCCCTTAAAGTCTAACCGTGGCGCACGGTGGCCTGCTCGGTGAGCAAGAAGAGGGGGTGAGCAAGTAAGTGCGCTTCCGCGAGCGTGCGGCGCTGCGCATCAGAAGGCGAAGAAGATAGATCGATCAATTCGATGCAGCAAAGCGATATCCCTCCCTTCCTCCCTCTTTTTCATTCGGACGCTTGACGGTCCTCGGCAGAACACGGCCTTGGCCTTTGCGCACGCCAGGAAGACCTTCGCGCGGCGCAGTTTGTTCGGGAGCGGACGGGAAGAAGACAAAAGAAGAAGTCGAAGCCTGTTGCTCACGCACGCACGCACGCGCGTACGCACGCATCCGAATTCTTTCGTTCAAGTCCGAAGGCCTGGGACTCGAGAATCTAACCACAATATACACATACACACGAACCATTGTGCGTGAGCAGTGATTGCGTGGCAACTTTCAACTGAGATTGATTCCTTTGGCGCGTCAGCATTCCGTCATGCCACGTACACGGCGCACAGCGCGCCGCGAGGCTCTCGCCGCATCATCACCATCCACAACGAAAGGTGGCCTTCAGACAAGCAGCTCTGTCCGCACCTCTAAGCAAGTGACCATTGTTGAGACCAAGACTTCGGGTACCACGACGACGGTGGCGGCGGCCAAGACGCGATCAACATTGACGAATTCTTCGAAAAGCACCACCAAGGCCCCCGCGCGGAGCACGTTGAGAAAGTCTCGCGTGGCAAGTGTTGCCAGCGGCGTTGCCACAGCCTTCAAGAGTCCGCGTAAGACCAAGCCTTCGCGTCGTCAGGCCAAGCCTGAAGCCGCATCGAAAGCAACAGTGACCGAAAGTGGCCCGTCTTCTCCTCGAAAGAATGCCCAGACAAGAACTGTCGCTGCACCGGCCACACCAGAACGCAAGCCGGCAAGCACTTCCTCATCTTCCGCTTCGAAAACGTTTTCATCCCCTGAACAATACCGTGTTCGAAAGAGTCTCACAGGCGCAGGGACGCCCCTCCACGCTTCGCCCATCACGCCCGGCCGCAAGAAGAACCTCACGGCCTCGCTTCGCAAGAGCACGTTGCCGCAATCGTCTGCGAAAAATTCGGCAGTGAAAACGCGCCTCGCAGCGCCTGGACCTCAACCGACCGCAAGTTCAAGCACTGACGAGTACCAGGAACTGGACCGCAAGATCCACCTCAAGATGCTTTACTCTTTGATTCGACGAAAGACGGGCGCTCTTGGAGGCGGTGGCGCAGGTGGGGCCATTTACGGTGAGGTCACCCAGGAGAGCTTCCAGCGAGTCGTGGACGTGCTCGTAGCACAGTGCGGGCTCAACACGGAGTCCGTCTTCCTTGACATTGGAGCAGGTCTCGGCAAGCCCAACTTTCACGTGGCCATCTCCCCTGGCGTCAAGCAATCGCTCGGTGTCGAGCTGATCGGTGGTCGCTGGTGGCAGTCCGTGTATCTTCTGGATCAATGTCTGAGCGAACGCACGTTGAGGCCGTACGCGAGCAAGGTCTTCTTTGCGCATGCCAACGTGACAGACATGAAGGAGTTCGAGCCGACTACGCATGTATACAGCTTCAATCGCGGCTTCCCACCCGAGGCCATGGAGGCCGTGGCACGCGCTTTTCATGCTAGTTCCACCGCGGAATTTTTCATCTGCTTTGACAAGCCCAAGGTCCTCGAGGGCTATGGCTTTCGCATTGAGCTTGTCGACTTCGTTCCGACCAAAATGGCGGGCTCCGGGGAACAGCATCGCTGCTACGTATACCGCCGTACGGACCGTCGCCACCTTCGTGGCAAACAAGAAACGTCAACGTCTGCATCGACGGCGGCAGACTCGTCTGCTGCGGCGACATCGTCGTCACCAGCAAGCCATCTGCAGGCGCTTGCAAATGCGCCAGCCTTGGTAAACAAGGGCACCAAGCCGCGTGGCAAGGCACCTCGCTCACCCGCGCTGTTTGCTTTGGCCCGCACACCGATTCGTACGCGCGCGTACAACAAGCTGAAAAAGACCCCGAGGAGAGCTTCCTCTGAAAGTAGCGGGAGCAGTAGCAGCGGGGGCAGTGTGAGCGCCAGCAGCGACGAGGACGAGGAGGAAGCGGGCGCTGGATTGACCGCAAAGGCTCTCAACTTTGACAGCGTTGACGACGATCAAGGAAGCGAGGACGTAGACACCCTCGGGAACAAGGTCGAGTCGAAGATGACACTGAATGCAGGCAGATCGGACGTCTTCACTCTCGTGCCGCCGCCCAAGGACATTGATTATGCACCGCACGTGCCACATTCTGACTCGTACATGCAGGGTTTGGAACTCATGTCGTCAAGCGTTCTTTTGTACCAAAGCTGGGTCCGTGATCAGATCGGGCTCCATCGTAGCGATCGCGCATCGCGGAGCTCCTCGCGGAGACTGGGCCAAAGGTGACAGAGCCTGCACAAATACACAAATCGTCTCCTCCTTGTCTATTATATTCCGCCGAAGCGAGTGATCCATCCTTCTTTTCTTTCCAGACATGCCTTTTTGTCTCGTATTCTCTTGTCCTGTCTCATTTTGCGACGATCCGTTCTGATGAATACATCTTCTTTCTTTTGATAAATGGCGCACGGTGTGAAAAATCTCGTTTCTCTCAAGAAAAATGAAGATGACCACGGTCTGAAATCAAAATAATGAAAGAAATGACTACGATAGGTTTTCGCGAGGCAACGTTTGATTTAGACCGTGTACGCTCTGTGTTGGGTCCTTTTTGGTATTGAGAAACGCACGACAGCCCGTCTGATGAATTTACAGGGCGCTAGCCTTGGGATGTGCCGCAAGCCAAGATTCATGCGTAGGCTCCTCCTCGAGGTTACACTCCCACTTGTAGCCTCCGCTGCCAAAGGGAATGCTGCAGTGAATGCGACGCACATCGCTGGCATCGCCCGGGTAGTCAGGATGCTTGGCATCGCCCGGGTAAACAAGCGTAAGGCGATCGTCGACTTTCGAAGGAATGGCATGTGGCTGGATAGGAAGGCGCGGCTTGCGCTTGGCTGCAGACTCAATGAGGTCGTTCACTCGGGCAAACTCGCTCAATGCGGAGAGAACGTAGAATTGTGGAGGCAGCAAGGCCATCTTGCCTGCAGCGTGCCGGTCAAGCGCCTCACGCGGTGAGGCCCAAGTGTACCGCACGGTTTCGCCACCGTCGAGAGAGATTTCTGCATTATCGACCACGGCGACAAAGAAATTTGCATGAAAGCGATGCTTTTCGATGACTGGCGTGATGAAGGTGATCCAATAGTGCAGAGCGGAAAGCGCGGGCGCCTGGCGGTATTTTTCCAGCATCGGTTTGAATTGGGCTGCATCGTCATGAACGCGTTTTTGCCATTCCTTGGTCTCCTCCTTTGAAATGACAACAGCTTGCGCGTGGCCAGGCTTGTTGTCTTGCGCTGTGAGTAGAACGCCAGCTTCTTCAAAAAGCTCACGAATCCCGGTGAGCTTGGCGGCGTCCACTTTGTCTTGGCCTCCATAGGCGGAGGCGACGCCTGCATCGCCATCCTCCGCGACACCGCCCGGAAACACGTACATGGACGAGAAGGCTTTCATCTTGGAGGATCTTTGCGCGAGCAGGACCTCAAAGTCATTCTCTGCAGCTGCCTTGGCGCCCTTGGTGACCCCCGCGCGCTCCGCAGAGCTCTTGACGCCTGCCGACGGCGCCTGCTTTCTGCGCAGGAGTACCACGGACGCCGAAAGTCTCGGCGCCGCTTGCGTCGTTGCCTTGCTCGTCATCTTGATCCCGCGTCTCGCACTGGCGTCGCGCTGCGTGTTTGCTGCGCTGCCGCTGCCGCTGCCGCGAGCGCGGATCGTCCTGTCCGCCGCCCGCGCCATGGATCGGCATGACCCCATCATCGTCCCATCGTGGTGGCGATCTGATCTTCAATGAATGGGGTTTTGTATGAGGACCGGGAGGACCGTATGGGTATAGTAGGCCCTGGCCTTTACCTTTGAGCCGTTCTGTAGTGGCCGGGATTACTCGCAGGCAGCAACAGACGCAAGAATTGAGAAGAAGAAATGAAGGAACGAATGTATGGATGAACGAATGAATAGTCAAATGCGGTTGATCGTAATCCGAAAAGCGGGTCTTCTTTGTTGGTATAGGCCTACTACAGAAAATCTTTCCGAAGCGATAGGGGGATAATAAGGGAACACGGGGAACCCCGTTCGCGCAGTGCCTCAGCAGCAGCAGCAGCATCGCATGCAAGACCAGACACTTTGCAGTCCGCAGCCTTGATGCCGCCTACGTCGCTATCGCTGCAGCTGCTCTTCTTGCGAACGTTCGAGGATGAGGGCCGAAGAATACGGTATTAGTAGTAGCAGCTGCAGCTGCAAAGGCTACTGCAGCTCCACGCACGGTGTCAACGAGCAGCTGCAGGAGCAGAACCAGCAGAACCTGCAGCAGGGTGAGCAAAATCATGAAAAGCAACATCGTGCGGCGAGGATACCGTCACAGTCGTCGTCTCTGAGAAGTTCCGCTGCTGCAGCTCCTGTTGCAGATGCTGCTGCTGCTGCTGCTGCTGCTGGTACTGGGTCTGAAAATGGCAACGACAAGGCCTTTCAGAATTCACAATACGATAACCTTTATATGCAGTTCTCGAACGCGTTTATAAAGCAAGATCTTGTCGCGTTTCGAGGCCTCCTCGAAGATACTATACGCGAGCTCACGGATGCCCATCGTGAAAAAGCAGCTGCAGCTGCAGCTACAGGTACAGATGCAGATGCAGATGGTAGAAGTCACTCTGAAGCCACTGCCGAGCAAAAGCAGCAGCTGCAGCAGGCTCAGAAGATCTCGACACTCAAAAAAGAGCTTTCTAACGCCAAGCAAACAGTTGAAAGTCTTCGCGGACGCAAGCAGCAGCTGCAGCAGCAGCTGCAGCAGCGGGACCAGCAGCTCCAGCAGCGGGACCAGCAGCTCCAGCAGCTGCGGCAACAACTGCAGCAGCAGCAGCACGAGCTGCAGCAGCACGATTCACCTACTTTGGACGGACAGCAGCTGCAGAGTGTGGAAGCTACAAGTAGCAGCTGCAGCGGAATGGAGCACAACACGGTTTCAACAGCTTCGACCACCATGTCTTCGAGACCGAGCACGGCCGAGAGCGAGGGCCGGTCCAAAAAGCGCAAGACGTACAGCGAGAGCGACAAGACATACATCATCCGTGCCGACGAGAACGATGGCCGACAGGCGGCCATGGTCTTAGCTGACCAAATTGGTATGCCGAGGAAAACTGCGAGAAATCTCCTGGTGCGCTACAAGAATAAGGGAGACTCTGTCGTTCATGACAAGCGGTTTGATACCGGTGTTCCCGCGCGCAACACAAAGCGAGAACCGTGACATGCCGAAGTCATATGCGATTGGCTTCGTTGGGATGCGACAATAACATTGAAAGCACTTTTGGAAATGCTCAACGTTGAAACTGGACGCCGTATTCTATGCGAAGAGCACGATAAGAAGTGTGCGACTTGCTTGCATCTTTTAGCAGAAGAAGAGCGCATGCCTGGCCACCCACTGAATGTACATGATCGCATGAGGGATGCTTGCGATGAAGCGGAAAAAACCTTTGCTAAAAAGTTCATCCACGACGAACGAACAATCCGCAGTTGGCTATATGATAAGCCCGTCTGTTATTCGCGGAAGGTTGTCGTGGAACAGAAGTCTTCCGCAAACACTGCGGAAACATGCGCAAGCGCCTCGAATACGCAAAAGTACTTGATGGATTTATCCGATCCGCCAATGACTACTTTCTCCTCTTTATGGATGAAATGCCTTTCTACTCGACCATGTCATGTACTAAGGGGCGTTCGCGGAAGGGAGAGCGGGCCGTCGTTCTTATACCTCCTGAAAGCAGCATGACAAATCGATTGCAGGCTGCCATGACAGTGAACCCTGAACATGGTCTTATTTACGGACAGACGTTTGCTCCTGTCAGGCGCTCGCGGAAATTGTCGGCGCAGTACGGCAGAGATGAATTCAAAAAGTACCTCTATGGCCTTTTCGAAACTCTAATGTATGAGGAAAATCGCAGAATCAACGTCAAGTACGCGGAGGCAATCAGGAACAAGCACATCAAGTTGATTCGGGACAACGCACCAGATCATGGGTCTCGGATCAAGGCGGCGGACACGGAACATGGTATTCCCGAAAGCGTCAAGCCTGAAAACTTTGATGAATTTGTGTCCTTCGCGCAAGAGCGCGGGGCGACCGTGCAGATTGTTTTTGCCGCGCCAATCTCACCCCATTTGAACTTGTGCGAGTTCTATACTCGCGCGCTCCGAATTTATGCAAACGCAGAACGAACTGAATCTGAAGCGCGAACGGCACTTCTGCAAGCGCGGCCCCGCGGTCAAGTTATCGAAAACAGAGTTTCAATGCTCGAAGAAATCGTCCGGGGGGGTATGGAAAAGCTGAAGTACGAACGCGGACCTTTGAATGGGTCGATATACACGTTGAAAAACATTATGCAAAAAGTCATGGAGAATGATGGGTATTTAGACTGGCATTGGATCAGTTAATTTTCAATAAAAAAGCAAAGAGAGGTTTTATTGGTGTTGGAAAACCCTGCGGGGTGAATTATGGATTCAATTACTACGCCCCGCAGAATTGGGTTCTGCAGAAGACCTTAAAAAATAATGTAGTGTCCCTCACGAAAACCACCCGAAATTTCGGCACATCCTCTATTTTACGACCCCTGTTGTTGCAGCAGCAGCTGCAGCTCATGCTGTGCGAGCTCCACGTCTTACGAGCGCAGCCGCGGATGCCGTCTTGTGGCAGCCAGGCCTGGGACTCCCGGCACCACATTCCTGACAGTGAGTATAGGTGCTAGGGAGGGACGGCTTGGTTCTCGTCTTGTGCGTAGTACCTTCTTATGAAGGTATTTCGCACACAGGCGGCAGCAAATGTTTGTTTGAGTGGTCATGCCAATCATGATGATGATGATGAGCGAATCTGGTTCAGATTGATGATGATGATGTTGATGGTTTCGACCATCTCTCCGTCGGCAGTGCACTCTTTATTACCGTCATCTGGATTTGCGGACAGCTGAGCGACGTTATGTGGAAGTGTCATGCCCCGTGTGCGAGATCGACACAGCCTGCTATAAGAGAACAAGCTAGCTGCTGCCTACAGCTGCGAGTGGGCAGTGTCCACCCGCCCCAAAACGCTGCACTTGACATGTCACGAGCTGCGTTGCGTTTTCCCCCCTTCCTCCTCTTCGCACCCTTCGCACGTCGCAGCAGCCCGCTTCGAGCAGGCTGCGCTGCGACCACGACGACGAAGCGCACGCGTGCTGCGTTTTGCAGAAAGCGCAGCGCGACAGCGACTGCGACTGGCAGGTGCCCTGCTCTCTGGTCATGTCGGCGGCGTATACACTACAGCCGCATCATAAACAACGCGACGGCAGAGGGGGTGTGCGCCGCCGTGCGCGGATACCGGACCCCGCGCTTTGCACGCGCCGCGCACTCACTCGCTCGCTCACTCACTCACTCCCCCTCCGCCTGCTGCGCACGCCGCCCCGATCGGAGGCGCGCGCCGCAACCGCAGCGACCGGCCGCAGCCGCTGCACTGACAGGCCGCCGCTCGGGGAGGCCCGGCCCGCGGCGGCGGCGGCGGCGGCGGCGGCGGCGGGGACGGCGAGCCTCGAGGTCCGCTCCGCCGTGCTCCATTTTCCCTTTCTTTCTTTTCTTTCTTTTTCACTTTCTTTTATTTTCCCTTTCTGCCCTTTGCCGCTCTCCTGGAGGCCTTTTCCCACTTTGCTGCCCGCGATAGTCTACTTTGCCGGGGCGGTTTCCGCTGTTGCGAGTCCTTTTTCCTCGCGAGCAAGTCGCGGTGCGCGCGCGGCGCGTGCAGCGAGGAGGAGAAAGTGGAGCAGAGGCAGCGCAAGTTGTGCACGCGAAAATGCAGCGGCAGGACGCGGCGGCAGACCGTGAACAAGGCGCGCGAGAGGAGCAGCGGCAGCGGCGAGCGGAGCGGCAGCGGCGGAGAGCGAGGAGCGGAGCGGGGCGGAGAGGAGAGGAGAGGAGCAGCAGGCGCGGCGGAGGAGAGGATGTCGTCCGTGCGCGATCGCATCGCGCGGCTGGAGGCGACGGCGACGCCGCTGACGCCGGAGGCGCAAGAGCGCAAGCTCCGGGAGGAGCGCGATAAGCAGCGGCAGGCGGTGAAGATCGCCAAGGCGCGCGCGGCGAGGTACAACATGACGCTGCGCGCGCTGTCGATCAAGTCCGTGCGCGAGCAGACGGAGGCGCAGCGCAAGGACCGCGCCGCCGTGCGCGAGGCCCAAGAGCGCGCCAAGAAGTACAACATGACGAGCCGCGCGCTGGCGCTCGTGGCCACCAAGAACCAGCGCAACGTCGCCCGCGCCTTTGACTCCTCCGTGAGCCCCGAGACGGCCAAGCAGATCATCCGGGCGGTCGCTACTCACCAGGCCAGCACCGCGGCCGCCGTCAACGACCCCAACGCCACGGAGAAGCAACAGCTCGCGGCGGCCGCCAAGGCCCTCAAGGTCTCCGAGCTCGTCGAGCAGGTCATCGAGGAGGAGGAGGAGGAGGAAGAAGAAGTCCAAGAGGCCGAAGAAGATGAAGAAGAAGAAGAAGAGGCTGCCGTCGAGGAGGACGAGCAGACCGCCGAGGCGGAAGCCCACGAAGAAGAGGTAGAAGTTGTGGAGGAGGAGGAAGAGGAGGAGGACACCGAAGATGAAGAAGAAGAAGAAGACGAAGTTGAGGAGGAGGAGGAAGAGGCGGGCGTGACCGAGGTCGAGGAAGAGGACGACGACGAGGAGGACGGCTTCGTGGACGAGGATCTGGCCGATGCCGTCATGAGCAAAGATGACGATGCCGTCAACCGGGCCATCCTCAAGCAGTTCCTCGAGACGCACGCCCCGCACCGAGTTGACGAAGTGGATGCGCTGATGGCGGAGTACGCAGGAAGGGATATTTCAGAGCTCTTTGATGAGCTCAATGAAACATATCCAGACCCGGCTGAGGCCCAGGTCGAAGGTGAGCAAAGGGCGCTTCAGGAAGCAATGAATGGCAAAATTGACGCGGATGACGCAGATGAAGATAACGAGGCCGAACAAGACGATGAGGAGGAACTCAGCACCGTCGAACAGGCGCGTCGCGACGCCGAGGCCGCCGAGCGCCGTGAAAAGGCCAAGATCGCCGCCATGACTGAGGCCGAGCGCGAAGCCTATTTTGAAGAGAAGGAGCTCGAGCGCGAGCACTCCGAGCACAAGGACGCCATGCTCCGTCGCCAGCTCGATCTCTACTCCAAGGGCGGCTCCAAGGAGAACCCCGTGCTTGCACGGATGCGTGGCGCCACCACGACCAAGCGCGCCATCAGCAAGCGCATCAGCAAGCGCCTCAGCGTTGCTGAAGACGCCGAAGACGAGGCTGCCGTCGACTCGGACGGATTCATCCTTGGCGCATCTTCCGCCTCGTCTCACCCGCGTTCCAGCGCCCGTCTCAACCGTGGATCTGTTGGCGGTGGTGCAAAGTGGGCCGTCAATGTGCAGCCTCAGCTCTTGCGCGAGCGCATGAAGCGCGCTGGCGTCGCCGATGAGGACATTGACAACCTCATGTCTGAGGAGTCCGACATGCTGTAGATTGCCCATCCAACCGACGACTTTTCTTTCTCTCGTTCGTCCGATCGATCGATCGATCGATTGATTGATTGATTGATTGATTGATTGATTGATTGAACAGAAAAGAGAGAAGAGAGTAAGAGAGAGAGTAAGAGAGGGACAAAGAGAGGGTTCATTTCCATTTCTCCTCATTTGTTTCATCGCTCGCTCGCTCGCTCGCCGGAGCCCCCCCCCTTCCCCACCCTTCTGCTGTTTGGTGTGGGCCCAGGGCTTGGCTTTTAACTTAAACTACATCCCAATACCTTCCCCACCTACCCACCGTGTCCCAGTCCAATTCCACTCAATCCGATCTGCCCTCGCACCATTTTTTCTTTTAGAGTCCTTCTTTTGCGACTCTGACGCCAGGCCAAAACCGACAATACCCAACTGGCCAATGGACGCCAGCGCATCCCAACTTACCAAGCCGATCGATGCCCGTACGACGATGAGCCCTTACAGGCGAACGTCTTTTTCTCTTTTATAGAAAGGAAAACAAGAAGGAACAATTTGTTTGCCACGTGTTATTCATTTCGCTCTTCTCTTCTGCTCGTGGGAAACTAAGCTTGCTTTGTCTTCACTGTCAGCTCACAGCTTTGCTCACACGTCGCTTCTTAACGCAGCTCATCGCCCCTCTTTCTCAAAAATTGAGCCCTAGCAAGCGAATACAAAAAAGAAGAATTTGTTTGCCACGTGTTATTCATTTCGCTCTTTGCTGACTACTTCTGGCTCTCCTCATCCTGCTTCGCCTTGAGGGCCTTCTGCTCATGGTAGTACTTGGCAAAAGTCTGGGCCACAATGAGAGGAAAGACAAGCGTAACCTCGCAGTAAAGCTTGACAGGAGTGGCCTCGCGACGAATCTTACCCCACGAGATCGCTTCGTCAGGGCGCGCACCGGAGTCGCTTCCGTCAAACTCGCTCGCCGTATTGATGAAAACGGAAAAGTCAGCGCCGTTGCGCATCAAATTGGCGTTGCACACGTGGTGCTTGACCAGGCCGCCGCCAAGAATAACCATGCCCGTCTTGGGCGCCTTGCAGGCCAGATCATTGACGGCACGAATGTCGCCTACAATATCAAGTACAAAGTCCTCGTTCTTGTATGAACGAAAGTACAACATGTCGCCAATGCTACCGTCAGTAATAGCCGGGCAAAAGACAGGAATGTCGTTCTTGTACGCCCAGTAGTACACAGACTCCGGGTTGTCGATCTCCTTGCCGAGGCGGTGGATCATCTTGCTCGGAGTCCAGGTAATCCCATCCTCCTTTTGCTCCTTGTACATGACATCCAGGATCGGAGTCAGCCAGTCGTCGAACTTGCGGTAGTTGTCATTGGGCACAAGCAGGTTTCCGATGCGGTTCAGGCCCTTTTCGCGAAGCTGCTTGCCCGGCAAGTCGAATGCGCCGAGATAGGTGGGCGCCAGGCACTTGATAAAGTCCTCCTCGATACCACCCGCCGTGGTCACAATGCAGTCCACAAGCTTGTGCTCCACCAGGAATCGAAGCACTTCACGGATTCCGGACGAGATCAGGTTCGAGGTGTACGAGAGGAAGATCGTGCACTTGGTGTTGGCGCGCTCCTCCGGGTCTGTGATGTTGTCATCCTCCTTGACCGGTTCGTCGCTCAGACGCCACTTGAGCATCTTATTGATCTCTTCCACGGCGAGGCCCAGGTTCGTGCTCTGGAAACCGACGCGCTTGTACGCGTTGAGAACCTCCTCCAGGTTCACTCCATCGTTAAAGTCGTACCCCTTGACGGTCTCCGTGTCCGGGGTCTCCTCGGACACCACGAGGACGGCCTCTTGGGCGACCTTGGGCACCTCCGACATGGTCTCGACCGCGCAAAATCAAGCAGTCCCTTTTCCTTATCCGTGCGAGGCCTGCTCGAGCCCCTTCTCCTGCTCTCGCCCCAACTCTTAACCCTGCTTTCCCACTCTCGCGCGCTCGATCCCGTTCTGCATACGAATTCTGCGCGCGTGCTTCTTCCTCTCTGTCTCTCTCTCTCTCAGTCAGCCTGGCAGCTCTCGCTCGCAGCCACTCGAGCTGCAGCTTGCCGGTTCTCCGCACACCCGGGTCCCCGCGCGCTCCGAGGACCCCTCCACTGTGGCTCACTGCGGGGCTAAAAGCTAGTCTATACGCGGCTCCGCAAGTCAGCCAAGCAGCGCTGCGGGGGAGCGAATACAGTCGGGCAAACGCACTTTGGCTTGCGGGCGGCCGGGGCCGAGAAAGGTTGACTTGCAGGACGGCGTGGAACGGCATGAAAGAGGCAGGGCAAGTGGAGAATGGGCGCGGGCAAGTGGAGAATGGCCGCCTGCAAGAGCGGCCTCTTTTGCGTGGCTTAGAAGGCGAGACAGGCAGAAGGCAGGAAAGGCAGGAAATGCAGACAGACAGAGAGACAGACAGACTCCTTGCGCAGCGACGACCCGACCCGGAGCGAGGGCGCGCGGCGCGCGGCGACGGGCCAGAGCAAAGGCCGCACAAGGACCGCGCAGCGCAGAGGCCGTTCTCGCGGCGTTCACGCCAGCGACCCGGTCTTGCGCGGGGCGAAAAAGGAGGATGGCGTCTCGCGCGGGCCAGCTCGCCAACCTCGTGGCGCGGGGCAACAAGTCCGGCGCGCGGCCCGGACGTGCGCAGCGCGGAATTTATGCGGGCAGGACGATTCAGTTTGGCAACAAGGTTAGCCATGCCAAGAACCGCTCCCGGCGTCGGTGGGACCCTAATGTCCAAAATCACACGTACAAGAGCGAGATCCTCGACGAGACCTTTAAGCTGCGCGTGACTACGCACGCCATGCGTTGCATTAAACAGGCCGGTGGGTTTGATGAATTCCTTCTCAACAAGCCGCACCTCATGCAGGACTCAAGGCTTGCCCTAGATCTTCGCGATCGCGTCCTTGAGGCCGTAAAGAACGGTGCCTCCGCCAAAGCCCCGGCTGCAGCAGATGCTGCTGCTGCTGCGGCATCATCGAGCAGTACCAAGACTGAAGCATGAGGAAGGAGGGCGCTTTGCTTTCTCCGCGTGCAGCTTCTCTTCACGGCGGAGAATGTGAAAGAGCGACAGGGGATCTCTTGTGCGCGCAAGGGATCTGCTCTGAAATTGGCCTGCCTAACCCTACCCTACCATGAGCTCGAGGGCGCAGCTGCTTGGTAAGGAGCCGGGCCATCCTGCATAGTTTATCTACTCACCAACCCATTCACCAATTCACCTACCCCCCCATCAACCCCCTCACTCACCTGCTCCCTTATCCCTATCAACAGAAAAAAGCATCACCTCCAACAAATCATAAATTTTGCTTTTTTTGTCCTGACAGTCAGTCCAAAGGTTCGCGACTCTAGTTTTTTTTTCAACTCAAAAGGCTAAACTCACTCAGAGTGGAAAGAGAAATAACGAGAGATTGGGCGAACTTTTCAATTCACTTGAAGCATCTTTGACACCTGCGTGTGAAGCTCGGCGCACGTTTCCATGAGCGCTCGACGCTCATCTGAGGTCATGCGTGAGCAAAAAAATGCGGACAAACTTTTTCAATTCACTTGAAGCATCTTTGACACCTGCGTGTGAAGCTCGGCGCACGTTTCCATGAGCGCTCGACGCTCATCCGAGGTCATGCGTGAGCAAAGAATTGTGTACGATTGGAACTGTGCCCGCGCGCGCTCGCGCTCACCAATATTGTGCAATGTAGACGCAAAATTCAAATGACACACTGGATCATCAGGATCGAGCTGCAGAGCCTTTTCATATGCAGCCACAGCACTTTCTGCGTCCTCCAGACGAGAGAGCACAATCGCCAAATACATGTACGAGGCCGCAAATGAGGGCTTAAGATTGATCGATGTGCTCAAATAGTGAAAGGCTGAGGCATACTGTGTGGTGTGCATGAAGACGAGTCCGAGATTATGCGCTGTAATCCATTGAAACGGGTCCAGGTACAACGAGCGCTTGAGACATGCAATCGCTGCGACGTGACGCTCCTTGCCGAAAAAGCACATGCCAATATTGTTCCATAGCTGCGCAGAGTTGGGCGTCTTCACAGCCGCTACACGGTACTTGACCAGAGCCACGTCCATATCACTATGATCCTGAATTACCGAACCGGCAGCCAGAATTGTCTTGGGATTACGCGGATCGCGCGTCAATGAATTGCCAAGGTACTCGAATGCCTTAAAATTTTCTCCGTCTCGCAAATACAAGAGACCGACGGTGGTGAGAAGCTCCGGGTTGTCTGGTGAGAACTCCAGCGCCTCCAAGTACACCTCGATGGCCCGTTTCAGGTCTCCGGTCGCGGTGTAAATCTTGCCCATTTCTACAAAGGTTGAATCATGGCGTTGAATACTGTTGGCAGTTTGAAAAGCCTCCAAGGCTTTTTCGTATTCTTTGAGGAACATGAAACACAGCCCCTTATTGTGCTGGATCTCCCAGTCTTCGCGCCGTGCGCACAACATGGCCTCGTCTAAGACGTCGACCGACGCGCTATGCTTTCCCAAGAGAAAGAGGCACTTTCCCACCTGCTTTAAGTTTGCGTGATTGCTCGGGTTGAGCAGCGTCGCGGCTTGGAAAAGCTCTAATGCTTCTTGGACCTTGCCCTGCCCGCGTAAAATCAGCCCCTTGACATAGAGAGGGTATTCGCACATACCATCGCAGGACTTTAATTGCGTTTCAATTAGCCGAAGACACTCCTTGTAATCGCCTCGGGCATGGAGCAAGTGTATCAACCAGTTCACGCGCTCGCGCCCTTGACTTCGTCCGCTTTGACAGGGTTTTACTGACCGACTACTTTTCGAACTGATGGACGAACGCCCTGTTCTCCCATTTTCTTCCACCATTGTATTCTCGCGTTCATCACAGACACCTTCATTCTTTCCTTCGTGTTGATTGGAATCACAAGCATCCATGGAGTTTGCTGACGCCTCGGGCTCGATCGTCGATGCCGATGCACGAGCTTCGCCATTCGGCAATGTCGATGAAGACGACGACGACGAAGAAGAAGAAGAAGAGGTAGATCGAGCTGCACGTTTGCTCGTACGTGATGACTTACGACGTAACATGGAGGTCAGCTTGCCCACGCCGCCGCTGGTACTGGTGCCGTCATCCATTCGACTCGAGCTTTTCGACTCAGCTGGCGCTGCTGCTGTCTCAACCTTTGCCTCCATGATTCCTGAGCAAGCAAGCAAGCAAGCAAGCAAGCAAGCAAGCAAGCAAGCAAGCAAGCAAGCAAGCAAGCAAGCAAGCAAGCAAGCAAGCAAGCAAGCAAACGAGAAAGCAAGCAAGCGAGCGACTGACCTTGCACGTATCCAAGCAAGCGCGCGTCTGATCGCCAGCTCGCCCGCCTGCTCCCTTGCACGCAAACGCCCAGTAGCTTCACGCCTCTGCACCAGCTGACGTGCTTAATTGAAGCAGACTCTTCTTGCTTCTTTGCAATTATCGCACGGCGTGCTCGAATTTCCAGGCTCACAACGTCGCTTGCCGGTCAATTCGCATTGTATCATCAAAAACATAGTATACATTGTTGTCTTATTTTGAAGAAGTTCTTGTCATTCGTAACGGCAACATCTCTCTCTCTCTCTGAGTTTTCCAGGCACCAACTCCAGACGAATAACTAGAGTGGCGCGCAAAGATTGACAGTGACATACCACGCACGCTCTTGCAGGGCATGGGGGGAGGAACATGGATTGGCTTGGTTGGTCCCATGCGGTGAACTGCGTACAGCCGCCATGTGCTAAAAAGGATGGCCTGCGAGACCAAACACCACGAATGTAGAGATCGCGGCGAGGCTCCACAAAAGTCGTAGGAGCAGCGCGGCCGCTAAAGCGCTGCAGCGCGCGGACGCCGCGAGCGAGCGCACCAAACGGAGACCGAGACCACGAACGTCCTCCTACCCTGCGAGCGCTAACCCCAGGAAGGCGGTGCGCGGAAGACACCACCAAGGCCAAACAGAGAATGCTTGCCGGAGCAGCGCGAACGCGCGCGGCGGGACGCCTGAGATGCGTCGTGATGGCGCCCTCGAGGAGCCTGAGCGTGGCGGCAGCGTCGACGACGCTGAGGACGAGGCCACGCTGCGCCACGCTGGGTCTTGTCGAGCCCGCGTGGACCGTGGCCACTGAGGCTGCCATGCGGCCTCTGTGCCAGGCAGACTGGGCCCGCGGTCTGGCCAAGAAGAAGGGCAACAAAAAGAAGAAGAACGTCACCGCCCCAGAAAGCTCCCCCGAAGCCATGGACGGCGTCGAGGCAGAGCATGGCATCTCGGCGGACCCCGAGGCCACAGAATTCGAGCTCGAGCCGTACCGTGAGCATATGGAGCGTGTGACCTCTGGATTCCAGCACGAGCTGGCCAAGCTTCGCACGGGAAGACCCGACGCAGGTATGCTGGATCATTTGATGGTCGAGGCATATGGCGCGTCGAGTCCGCTCAATTCCGTGGCACAGGGCTCAATTCGCTCCTCCAAGCTGCTCGTTGTCAACGTCTTTGATCAGTCGCTAGTTGGAGCTGTGGCCAAGGCTATTGAGACGGCCAACATGAACTTGAACCCTTCGGTTGAGGGCGCTCAGGTGAACGTGCCGCTGCCCAAGCTGACCAAGGAGAGTCGCGAGGCCACGGCGCGCCTTGCCCACGACCTCTATGAGAAGACCAAGGGTGCTGTCAATGGTGTGCGCCACGATGCCATGAAAAAGCTTACCAACATGAAGAAGAACAAGGATCTCAGCGAGGACCAGCATTTCGCCGAGACACAGGCGGTCGAGGAGCTCACCGACGAGTTCAAGAAGCGTATCGCCGAGATGTTTGAAACGCGCCAAAAGGAAATCATGGAGAACTGAAGCAAAGGGCGTCGAGAACATCAATTCTCCACTTTGCCCTAGCGCAGGTGGTGGGGTGGGTGGGTGGGGAGGGGGGTTGGCCAGCAGCGCTGCATATTATTCTTTCTTTCTTTATTCGACAGTCATTTTATATGATGTTTGCCTTCTACCTTGAC
Source organism: Aurantiochytrium sp. KH105 (assembly GCA_003116975.1). Taxonomy (NCBI): domain Eukaryota; class Bigyra; order Thraustochytrida; family Thraustochytriidae; genus Aurantiochytrium; species Aurantiochytrium sp. KH105. The sequence continues at coordinate 22,311 of BGKB01000129.1, forward strand.
AAAGCACTGATGTTGATGCGCATGATAGCTGTGACGTATTACATAACGAACACTATGCATCTCAGGGCGACTCTATTCCGCAACAAAACAACATGACAAGAATTCAGCTTTCAAGTCACCGACCAGTTCTGATGACTCAATACTCATTCCATGGAGCGAGCGAGACAAATCATTGGCAATTCTGACCCATTACATACTTTGTGCGTCACATACCTAAAGTCTACCCAGCGAGGAGGAGTGTATTTCTGACTTACTCGTCTTTCTCTATATAAGAAAAGGAACGAACCAGACTCCCCGCCCGCCACACATGCAGCAGCACATCATCTCATCATTCACGAACGTAGCAATGTTTCAGCAGCAGCAAAAAGCAAGCCTAGCCTGAGCGCGAACCCTGTTGACGATTGTTGCGCCGCTCCTTGCGCGCCGCCGCATCACGCACCTTCTTCACCGTTGACCCGAATTCGGAGGTAAAGGCCAAAAGCTGCTGAAAGAGGTCCTCCGGGGGCATCGCCTTGGCGCTCTCACCCACATACTGACACAGCTTCTCGTAGGCCTCCTCCATGTCCTTGAAATCACGCGAAACCTCGTCAGACTTGGGCCGCGACTGCCGCAAAAAGGGCTCCGCAGCACGCAAAAAGTCATCGTCATCTCCAGCCTTGGTCGCAGCATTGCACCCATGCTCAACGGCAGCAAGTCCCGAGCCAAGGCGCGCGACGTCCCCTGACAAGGTCTGCATGTTGCATCGGGTGGCTTCGGCAAGATCAGGAAAGTCATCCGCAATTTCAAGAACGTGCGGGTCTTTCGCGATCAAATGCTCCACAATATACTGCAGCAGAGTTGTGTTTTGCGCAGATTTGGTCTGGCTCAGTTTCACGAGCGAGGCGAGGCGAACACCCTGGGCCTCGCCCTTCTCCGTTCCCTTGTTGAGCTCGTTGCCGACCTTGAGGATAATACTCAGCAGGCGAGCAAAGCGCGTGGACTCACGCACTCGATTGCTCGTCGTCCGTACAAGCTCGATGCGCCGCACAGCGTCGCGAGCCATCTCGTCGAACTCTGACATGACTGTCAGCGCGCGAATGCGCTGCGAAAGGCGGGGAACACTGCCGATCGCATCGACAAAGCGCTCCGCAGGCCCAAGGAGAGAACGATCCCCGCCTCCGTCCACAAAGCTTTGCACAGCCTCGGTCTCATCGCCCTGGGGAAGGAACTCTTGCAACGACGCCAAAGCATTTGGTCCAAATTTGCTCAGGTCCATTGCTCGCAGCGCGGCACCCACCTCGTACAGCTCTCGCCCGCCCTTCATGAGCGTTTTGGCAAAAATGCTCATGTTTTGTCGTCGTTTGGGGTCTGCGAGAAGCACCATCTCCTTGGGTTTCTTTGCCTTGTCGGCGCTCTCGTTGTCAGCTCCAAGCTTTTTCGGAGCGGCCTTGTTGGAAAACTCCGACTTGAGGTCGCCAAAGACTTCTGCAATCTCGATGTCACTGCTGTCGACGCCACTGTCCCAAATGGTGCCTTCCGTGTCTTCCAGTACGTCCCAATGCACGCGTTTCGTGTCTGACTTGGGACCCGTGACTTTCTTCTTTTTCACTGTGGCGGCCACTTTCGTCGTCACCTTGGTGGTAGTGGTGGTTTTGCTCGAATTTTGGTCGCCTGCGGAAGCTGCAGCGTCCTTGCGCGCCTTTTCTGCAGCGCGTTTCTTTTCGGCCTCGCGCTTGTCCAAAAGCATGGGGAGAAGACCAAAGGCACAAAAGGTTTCGACATCATGAGCCTGCCAAAGTTCTTCACCAGTCAATTCGACCACTTTGGCGCGTCGGTCACCCGCAACGCCACCTCGCAGTGTTGACACACCTGCGCTTTGCTGCGCGCCTGAAGAGCCGGCCGTGGATACAGTTGCTGGGAGAGCTCCCGAACCATAGCTTCCAGCTCCGGGAAGGGTACCGACCGGTCCATAACTGGCCATTTCTTCGCCACTTCTGTACTCGTGGCCAAAGCCTTGACTTCCTTGAGCTCTGGAGCGATGATCGGGACCTCCTGCTCCATATGTGCCGCCACGTTGGCTTTCCTGGGCGCTAGACGTCCCGAAGCCAGATCCGGTACCATTACCCATGCCGTCGCCGAAACTATTGCCCGTGTTGAAGCCAGAACCACTGCCAAAGTCAGAACTCGAACCATTGCCAGAACCAGGACCATTACCAGAACCAGAACCAGTACCGGTACCAGCACCAGTACCAGCACCGGCACCAGCACCAGCACCAGCACCAGCACCACCAACGCCACGACCCATGCCTGAACCGTCTTTGGAACCAGCACCAGGAAGATCTGACGGATACCCAGCGGAATCATTTCCATTGCCGTGTTGAAATCTGTAATTGTCAAAAAAGGAGAAGATGCTGCTTCCCGAGGCTGGGACCTGTGGACGGTCGTCAAAGTCCGACAAGCCTGTGTGTGCTGGCTTTATCAAGGAGCTTGAGGAGGAAGAAGACTCTGTCAGAGTTGACTGTGGCTGAGCGCTAGCATTCGCATCTGCGTCACGTGTCCGTCGGGTCGTCGTGAAATCAAAACGATTAACCACCGCGGGCGACGTGTCTTGTCCATTGCCACTTCCTTCTCCTCCTTTTCCTCCCTTGTGTTGCCCATACGTGTATGCTCCGTGACCCGAGGAGCGTTGTTCTTTAAGCTCCTTTTGTTTCGATTGCATTGTGGACATCCAGGTCGGCCGGGGTTCCCTTGCTCCGGTCTCAATACCTTTGGCATGGGTGGTGTCATCAGGATGCGGAGGAGGTAATGGCGAGGTGGCTTTGACCTCGATGAGATCGTGATCGCCTGCTTCCTCACTCTCCTCCGCACCCAAGTCGAAGCCACCCTGTGAACCTTCGAAATTATTGCTGCTGTGTTTGTTAGCAAATTCAATGGGAGACCTTGGCAGCATGTTGCGTTCGTCTTGCAGAGTCGAACGAGGAGAATGGCCTCTTCGGCGAAAGATGCTACGCGAAGCGCCAGGAAAGGCATCGCGACGCGCCCTCGAAGCGTCCCTTGATTCATGCACATCCGCATTACGCAAAAGCAAGTCCTGCTCCTCGAGACTTTCCAGCAAATGGTGTACCTCGCGAGGAAAGCGTGGCGCAAAACGTGACTGCAATTCCTTGGCCGAAATGCTGCCATGCGAATTAACCGTTTGCATGACGCGCGATTGAAAGCTCATTGATGGCGCATCATGTACCTGATGCATGCGATCAAGAGTGCGCTGCACCAGGAAGCGGTCGTATCGCCGCGATTCATCGGCGAAGGAAGAACCACCTGAAGTACTGGAGACCAATGCTGGCTGGTCAAAAGTGCGGGCATACGTCGACGGCAGAGCCTCTGCATGGGAAGAGGAGAGCCCGTCTTCGGTGGTGCCGGCCTCACTGTCGGCAAGTTCGCCCCTCGCGCGTGCAGTGCGCACCGTGTCGAGGAGATTGAGCGCCTCAGCGGTGTCAGGATGATTTTTGCCCACGGTCGCGCGGCGTGCAGCGTATGAGCGTTCGCACAACTCATGGGCGGCGCCCAGGTTCCCAAGCTGATATTCAGTGAAGCCGAGACTCAATTCGACCTCGGCAACTTCGAGAGATTGCGGACCAAAAATGAGCTCTCGCACCTGCCTGGCAAGAGCGAATTCCCGACGCGCTTCGGTTGGTTTACCGTGCAAGCGCAATAAAAGACCAAGATTGTACCGACTGTCGGCTGTGAATCGATGATTCGTGCCCAATTGCTCGATGCGAATGGAGAGGGCTCGTTGGCAAAAATCGATGGCCTCCGCGTATTGACCGCGGTGCGTGTAGAACGCGGAAATGACGTTGTAGCAGTCACTTGTAGCAATGTGATTCGGCCCAAAGAGGTTTTCGGTCTTTCGCATGTATTCTGCGTAGCGGACTCTCGCCTCTTCATACTCCTTTGCGATCATGTATAATTCCGCAAGCATCGAGTACAAGGCCACGTTTGTCGTTTCGTCCTCGTAAGGTTCTGACCTGACGAGTTTTTCACACTGTCGAAGGTAGAATCGCGCTTCTGCAAAGTCGTCCAACTTAAAGTACGCCCTTGTCAGCACCATGCATTCTGTGTTTGTGCAGCGATGTAGAATAAAATGAAAAGGAAGAGGAAGCCCTTGGTCAGTAATCGAGTGCGTTACGCCTGTTGTCGTGCCTGTCTGCTCGTTGCGGGGAATTCAGAGAATAAATATACAAGAGGAAGAAAAAAAACAAAGCAAGCGGTTGTGTGTGTGCTCAGATCGTCTGTCTGCCCAGTGATCTGGGCACTGGAATGTCGCTACATCAGGGCTCACAAGGACGCAAGTGACGTTTGCTTCCAAATCTCATGCAGCCAAGCGATCGTTTCCAACCAGCCATAAGCGCAAGATCTTGAATGGATGGCACACGCATTTGCATGGTTGTCCCTGTGTTGCTCTCAGGACACCGAAACAATGTGAGATCCGATGCAAGCACCTCCAATTAGTCCCCTCTTCGTAGATTGAGCATGAGTCGCCAACTCCCCTTGACCTAAACCGGTGCCCCCCGCTACACTTTTCATGCTTTAAGATCACCTCGCATGGGAAGGAATCCCGAGGGGTCTAGTCCGAGAAATGTGACGCAAAGAAGGGATTTGAGCAACCGTTGGGAGCGCGTGCGCAGCCTCGGTGTATTAGGTTAGGGGGACACAGAGAAATTCTCTGCGCCGGATTGCGTTGAGGCTGGACTAGGCCATGGAATGAGCGCTCATGTATGAGGGCAAATGGAAGGGAGAAGAGGGGAAGGTAGGGCTTGCGATAAGATCCACGGACGTCTCGGCGACGGTCAACATCATTGCACGATTTCTGGATGAACGTGGCTTCCCTACGCAACGAGCGACTCCAAGCAGGACCCCGAGAGGGTTCAAGGGTTGACATGACAAGCTATGTGTTCAAATGCAAACGTACCAGGAAGAGCTTCGCTCGTGGACCCAAGTCCTTGTGTCTTCATGATCCGGACGCTTTCGAGCGCCTTGGTGATCGCTGAGCGCGCATTGCCTTGCGCAAGGCATTTTACGCTTTCGGCGCGAAGCGAGTCGCGCTTCTCGAGAGGGGTGGTCAGGTCGCCAGACAGCCAAAGCTTGCCCTGCGAGATTCCTGCGTGGCTACGGCGGCCTTTGCGCTCGGACGCTGCCGTGGTCGCGTACAGAAACTGGCTTGGCAACCTCGTGGCCTCGGCGCTGCTGGCGGCGTGCGCAGCCGCCAGCTCACGGCCTCGGCCTCCCTGGCGCATGCTCTTCGCTTTCTCCGCAGCCTGCACCTGCGTGTGCCTGCAGCCCGGCCTCCAGTCGCCCGTTTCCCGCGGCGCTGTTTACGCCCGCTCGCCCGCTTGCTTGCACGCGCCCGCGCACGCGCACGTGCAGGCCGTGCGTGCTTGGTCAATCTGTATCCTCGCCGCCGATGCGCGATGGCGCCGCCGCTCGCGCCGCGCGTCCGCCTGCCTGCGCGCGCGCGCCCGTCCTCCGCGCGGCCGGTCCCGGCTCGCCGCCTGCGCGCGCTCGCGCCGCCTCCGCCGGGCGCGCCGCCTGCGCTGGCTGGCGTCTGCGTGCTCGAGGTCTGCGGCGCCTCTCCTTGTTCTCCTTCTTCTCCTCTCTCTGCGCTGGAGCGCTTATTACGCGCAGAAAGACAGTCGCAGACAGACAGACAGACAGACACAGAGACAGACACAGAGACACTCACTGCGGAAGCACTCACAAGGGAAGGGAAGGGAAGGGAAGGGAAAAAGGAAAGGGCAGAAAGAGAAAAAATGCTTTAGATCCGTTGACTGACTGGCGCTGGGCGCCGCGAGCCGTGCGGACGGACTCCTGGCGGCCGAGCGGGACTGGCAGCGAGGAGGAAAGGATGAGCGCGCCTCGCCGAGAAGAGATGAGATGAGATGAAGTGAGGTTGTGCTTGGGCGGGTCGAGCGAGCGAGAGCCGGTCGCGGGAGTCGTGGGCCATTGTTCTTCTTTCTTTTGGGTTTCCGAGCCAAAGTGTTATTTGGTTCTTGTCAAAGTGCAAATCGTTCGTGGCGGGGGCCAGCGGGAAGGGATGCACCACATGGACAAAGTTACGTACAGGCGACGCGATGTGTTAGATAGTATTCACGGCTTTTCGCGATGGAATTGTCGCATACGATGACAGTGCGTATTCTAAAGTTCGTCGCGATGGAAAGCGCGGTGCACCTTGCCATCCAGAAAGGTCTTGAACTGATGGGCTTTGTCGCAAGAAAACCACATGGAAAAGGCATAGCGCGTCCCCCGGGTGACGGGCGTGAAGCGGTGAGGGTTTTCTTGACCTGAAGAAAAGGTGATGAAGCGACCACGTCGAGGCCGAACGACCGTGGGATTGCCCTCATCGAGGAAAACGAACTCGCCACCATCAAAATCCTCGCCATGCGTTGTGAGATAGACGAGTCCGCTCATGTCATAATGCGGCGTGTTGTCCTTGTCGACGTGTGGATGCCAGTACTCGTCGTGGAGCTCAAGTGGCGTCCACGACTCGTTACCAACGATGCGTGCTACAAAGGTGGGAGCGGTGAAGTAGAGCGTTTCGAGATGATTGACCTCCATGATCCGTTCTCTAATGCGATCAAACATTCGTGCGTACACCTTGTACTCTTCGCTCGTGAACGAGACAGGGGAATCGCCGCCGTAAATGGTTTGCACGCCCATACCGTCCTTCATGAAGCCGCCATTCACGTCAAGAATGGTTGGACCGCCCGTGTCTCCTCGGCTGCTGGCCATACCCTTTTCGACCATGCGCAGGAGGATATCGATTTCTTCGTCCGAGATGAAGGCGTCCTCAACATGGCGCCAGGTTTCGGGAACGTGACAGCCCTCGACGAGGCGCTCTCCGTTCGGCAGGGGTGCTCGCTGCACGGCTTCACGCCATGGCGTCTCGAGCACGTCCGCCGTCACAAGGCGGCCTCCGGCGTTGCTGCTCCCCGTCGCAAGGCTCGAGAGCGTGACGGCAAGGGCCACGACGGCGAGGGCCGCCATGCTCGCGATGGAGGTCTTGCTCCGGGGCGACTGCAGGAGCTTTTTGCCACGCGCACTGCGCGACGACCGCGCCCGCGCCATCTCTTTAGCGCGGGCCTGTGCCCTCTGGATTTCCGCCGACGCCATCGCCGTTCGTGGCGTGTGGTTGCCCGCCAATGGCGATCTGGGATTGGGCGGTTGGTCGCGTGCGTAATTGATCAACCAATCATCGAACGAAGATTTTTTGACAGGGGCGGGTACGAGACCGCGGCGAGGCTCAGTGTCAGTGCGTTGCGTTCATGCATCCGCCTGCCGCTGTTTCTGCACGCGTCATGCGATAGCCTCTGTCGACGGCAGCTGCAGCTTGAGCCCCAGCGGTGAAACTTGCTGCAGCTGGCATCAGCAGCAGTGCTGCTGATGCCAGCAGTGCAGCGAGCGACGCCAGTGGGGACTCGCAGCGAGGCGGAGACGTGAAATGGAGACCTGCATCTCCTGTGCGGTAGTACAACGGCGGCTTTGTCAGGCTGATCGATACTGTTACGAGAAAATCGGAGCATGCTGTGCTGCAGCTGCTGGTGATGACTGCGACTGCGGGCATCTTCCATTCTGACAGTGAATCCGAATCCGATCTCGAATTGGAACGTGTAAATACGAATCAAGCGAACCACACCATTGGTCAATTCTAGAAGCCATAGGCTCACCCTGGCCCAGGTCTAGTTTGATGATGATAGATAGATAGACGATGGATGATAGTGAGAATAATAGATTTCGTTGATCTTAGGCCTAGGTTACATGTCTAGGAGTGACACACGAGGATTTCGGCTGTAGCGAGTGGTCTTGACCAAATCGAAGCATCATGCGCTCGCGGCACGCTCGATTTCATCGCATACGCGCGAGAGGAATCCGTCACGGTCTTTGATGGCCTCAATCTCGTCACGTGAAAAGTTGCCGAGCACATGAGCGGACACCGCCGCTCCTCGTGCAGATGGGCGCCCGATGCCGACTTGCACGCGACGAAAGTCATCAGAGCCGAGGTGCTCGATCACGGAGCGCACGCCGTTGTGGCCGGATGCGCTACCGCGTTGTTTCCAGCGAAAGTTGGCAAAGGGGCGATCGAGATCGTCGTGGACGACGACCAGGTTTGCACTGGCGTCCCGAGGCTTTTTGGCACGCAGAAATTGTCGCAAGACCGCCGCCGCGGCCTTGCCGTTCTCGTTCATGAAGAGACGCGGCTCCACCAGGATGAGGTCCTCGTCGCTGGCCACATTGGCTGCGCAGTCGCGGCGCGCGGCCCAGGCGACGCCCCTGCGCTCCGCGAGCCTCCGCACGACCTGCGTGCCAACCGAGTGCCGCGTCCACTCGCTGCCAAAGTTGCCGAGGCCGACGACCACGAGCCGCTTCTTCATCGTCCCCGCCGCTCCGAGCGCCGCGTCCGCGTCCGCTTGCTCTCCCGCGCCGACGTCTCGGCCGTCTCGCACGGCGCCGCGCGCCGTGGTCGCGAGCGGCAGCGGCAGCAGCTCTGCCGCCCACCTGCGCAGCGCCGCGCGCAGCCCCAGCGCCAGCGCCTTGGCCGCGACCCACGTCCCGCTCATCGCGGCCTGCCGCTCCCTGCGCCGGCCGCTGCGACGCCCGCCTTCTTCCCCGCGACCTCGGCGTCCTCCTCGGCGTCCCCCTCCGCCTGCGGCATCCGGCTGCAGCCGCTGGCACGTCGCTCATCGCGGTTTCCGTGCTCCATGATTTTGCTGCCGCGGGCGTCGCAAGATATGATTGGCGCCCGGCCCGGGGTCCCGACTCGCGCGGGCGCAGAGGAGCCCGTCTCGGGGTCGGTCGGGTCCAGGTCGCCGATCCTCGCTGCGGCCGTCGTCGCCCTCGAGCTCAGCCGCGGCTCGTCACTCGTCGACGGCGGCCCCGCTTTGTGCCATGCCGTGGCTCCCGCCAGGATACGGAGCACGAAAATGCAGCGCAGCTGGCCGTGCACGCGCTGCGCTATCGCTATCGTTCTATGCACGCAGACGCTCTCGCTCGCTCGCACGACGCACGCACGCACGCACGCTTCCCGGAACCGCCGCGGAGAAGCCCCGCCTCCCGCCCTGCCGCGCCCTCGCTCGCGGTCTCCGCGCGCGGACTCGGCGAACCGGCGCTGGCGGTGGCGTACGCGGCGCGGCGCGGTCGTCATCGTGGTTGTCGTCGTGGCCATGGCTCATCACCAATCACCAGTCAGGGCCGCGCAGGCGTCCGAGGACGGCGCGCGACGCCGCAGCAGCCTGCTGCTGAGGGCAGCCGCCTGCGACTGACTGACTGGCTGCCTGACTGCCTGACTGCGCCCGCGAGCAGGCTCGGGGTCAGCGGCGGCGGCTTCTGCAGCAGCGGCAGCTAGGGCCGGGGCTTGCGGGTCCGCGGGGGGCCGAGGAATCCCGGTCTTCCTCTCTCACACTCACTGTTTCCTCGCACGCTGCAGCAGCTGACGCTCGTCTCGCACTGACAGTGAGTCATCACGCTCCCTCCCTGGACCACTGCGCATGCTGCTGCTTCTGCACCTGCTGCTTCCTCGAATTCCGGAAGCCGCGCCTCGTCGGCGAGGCACTCGCCCTCCATCGCTCGCAGCGCTGCAGCGGCCTTGCCGCGGCTTCTTCGTCTCCTCGGCTCCTCCATCATGCCCGCCACCGTTTCCTGCTCCATCTTCAGCAGCAGAGCAGCAGCAGCTGCAGCTCGAGCTCCTCCTCGCCGTTCTCATCGCCTTCCTCGCTGCTCTTCTTCCCGCCTCCTTGCTGCTGCGCTCCGCCTCGCTCCTCCTCGCCTCGCTCGCGGCCCTTCCTGCTCGCCGCGCTTCTTCCTGCGCAGGCTCTGCGTCGCCGCCCGCGGAAGAGGGCAGGACTGACGGGGGCAAGATCCGCGCCGAGGAGCCGCCAGAAAGAAACCTGCCCCTGCTCCGCCACTGGCCGCGCAGCCTGCGCTCTTGCGCTGCTCCGCGTTCATTTCACTGACGGTCACGAGCTGCTGCAGCTCTTGCGGTGCCCGGGCCGGCAGAACCAGAACGAGGCGGCGATTGGGATCGACCTCAGATCAGCTGCAGCTCTCGCACCTGTGAAGAGAGAGACAAGGCGGACCGCGAGACAGCAAGCAAGCAGAGCAGGCTTAGGCGGGCCGGCCGGAGAGGATGGGCGGGAACGCGAGCAAGAGCAGCGGCGGCCAGGTGACGGCCAAGAAGTTCCTCAACGATAATGGGGCCAACTGCGTGGAGGAGATGCTCGAGGGCATGGCCAAGATGCACCCCAAGGAGCTGCTCAAGATCGACGGCATGAACGTCATGGTGCGCGCCGACTACGAAAAGGTCAAGCAGGAGCACGTCGTGCTCATCTCCGGAGGCGGATCCGGACATGAACCCTCGCACGCGGGATACTGCGGACCGGGCATGCTCACCGCCGCCGTGTGCGGAAACGTCTTCGCCAGCCCCGGCACGGACGCCGTGCTCAACACGATTCGCTCCGTCACTGGCCCCAAGGGCTGCCTCCTCGTCGTCAAAAACTACACGGGCGACCGCCTCAACTTTGGTCTCGCCGCCGAGCAGGCCAAGAGCGAGGGCTTCAAGGTGGAGATGGTCATCGTCGGCGACGACGCCGCCCTCAGCGGCAAGGGCGTCACCGGCCGTCGCGGTCTCGCCGGCACCGTCCTCGTGCACAAGGTCGCTGGCGCAGTCGCTGCCGCCGGCGGCGATCTCGACGCCGTCCTCGCCGCTGCCGAGTCCGTCTCCTCGGCCGTGCGCACCGTCGGCGTCGCGCTGTCCACCTGCAACGTCCCGGGCAAGGCCATCTCCGACCGCCTCGTGCCCACCGACGGAAAGATGGAGCTTGGCCTCGGCATCCACGGCGAGCCCGGTCGCGAGACCCTCGACCTCCTCAGCACCGACGAGCTCGTGCGCCGCCTCTCCGACATCATCATGGCTGACTTCCAAAAGATCGACGGCAAGAAGCCCAAGCGCGTCGCCCTCGTCATCAACAACACCGGCGGCACCACCCCCATTGAGATCTACGGCATTTGCAACAGCGCTCTCAAGCAGCTCGCCGACAAGCCCTTTGACCTCACCGTGGAGCGCATCTACGCGGGTCCCATCATGACCTCTCTCGAGATGCAGGGCTTTTCGCTCTCTCTCCTGGCTCTCGACCTCGACGACAAGCTCGACGCCTCCAAGATGCTCGCGCACCTCGACGCCGAAACCACGACGCTCGGCTGGCCGGGCCCCGTGTCCTCCTTCACCTCGGAGGCCAAGGTCTCGCAGCCCAAACCGGTCTCCAAGCCCCCCAGCAACGCTTCCGAGACCCAGCAGTCTTACCCGACCGTCTCGTCGGACCTCGCGTCCACCTTTGAAAAGAAGATCCGCGCCGCTGCCAAGGAGCTCATTGACAAGGAGCCCAAGCTCACGGAGTGGGACAAGATCTGCGGAGATGGTGATGCTGGACACACCTTCCAGAGCGGCGCCAAGATGGTCCTCGAGGCTCTCGATGCCAAGCAGGTCAACCTTACCGTTCCCGCGCTCACGGCAGCAGCCATGGCCGAGCAGGCGCGCAAGATGGGCGGCACCTCGGGCGCCGTCTCCTCCATCTTCTTCCACGCTGTGGGCACCAGCCTTCAGCACTCCTTGGACTATGGCGCGGCCATCAAGGCAGGCTGCGACGCCATCACGCGCTATGGCGGTGCCGAGCCTGGCATGCGTACCATGCTCGACGCGCTCCATGCCATGACCGAGGGCTACGTTGCGGATCTCTCCAAGCTGGCCGATAAGTCGATGGCTGCCGCAAAGTCCACTGCCGAGATGAACGCATCTGCCGGTCGCAGCAACTACATTCCAGATGAGAAGATGCGTGGCGTCCCGGACCCCGGCGCCATGGCTGTTGCATATGCGATGCGTGCCCTGGCGGACGCCTGAGTTATTTTCCTTTGTCCCAACACAGCACAGACGAAGCTTTACTTTTTATTTTTCTTTATAAAGGCTTCCTACGTAGAATCCTATATATCTCTATCACTCTCTCGGCCTTGGCCCGTCATAGGGCCTGCCTTTCTTTCTTCTTCTTCATCATCATCTCTGTCTTCCCTTTCGTTCTGTCCTTGCTTTGTTCGTTTGAAGGTCCCCGTCTGTCAGGCTTTTCTCAACCACCACGTTCTCCACCAAGAAAGAGATATTCTTCCCGCAAGATTTCTTCGTTCGTTATCGGGCTTTCTTCTTGGACCTTTTCGCTTCGTCCGACGCAAAAGTATCCATCGTAGCTTCCCCAGATTCGATGGCATGGTCCAGCGAGGACGATTCATTCGTCTTTTTCAGGTCTTCTTGGCGCTTTCGCTCTAAAATGTCAAATTCTTCCGCAGTTGTGGCCCTCTTCCACACGCGAATGACCTGTTTGCGCGTCCCGTGATCCGTCCACACTTCGTCTGGACGCTGAATAATCCCAAGCTCGCGCCGTAACGACTTTGCAAGTTGCCACGGAATCTCTGGCTTGTGTGCCTTGCACGCGTTTGCAACCATTTTCATTGGACATTTTCCCGTGTCTGCGAGAAGATCGTCCATGAGCTGCTCAAAGGCAGCCTCCAAGGCCTCCTGCTCCGAACCATCTTCGCTTCCAAGATAGCCTTCGGTCCTCGTCTGGACCTGGATCTCGGCACGCCGCTCGTTGTGCTCATCGACCCCTTCGCTGGACACTGCCAAACGTTCTGTTCCCTCATGTTCCTGCGTCGACCGTGCTGATGGTTTCGCATGTTCATTCTCGTCGGCGTCCTCTTCAGCGTGTGCCTCTACTTCTGATTTTGCCCCGTATCCCGCGGTCTCATCTGCTTTGCGAGGTGTATGCGCGATAACTGTCGGCATGACAATCCCTTGACCAGGATGCTGACCTGCACTGGGGGCGGAACCTTGACTTCTACTCGAACCCTTTGGTTGATGTGGACTCGTGCCAAGGCCATGAGGAGAACCATTTGGCAAACTTTTGAAAGCTCCCGCATTGTGACGTAAATTACTACTGCTACGGCTACCGCCGCCGCTGCTGCTGGTGCTACTGCTGGTGCTACTGACTTCGCTACTGCTCACGTCACTGCTCGTCTCACTCATGTCGCCATTTTGCAATGCGGCATGGGTTTTCCGACCAGCGATCGGCTCGGCAAGCTTGGCCTCCGCAAGACGAGGACTCACAGCATGATCATTACGCTGCAAAGACAAAGAAAGCTGAGGAGGCATTGTCAGATTTGGCATTGTCTTGCTCATCGCACCAGGCCTTGGTGATGTCAGCGCGACATGCGTTGCGTTTTGCGGCGACGCTTTAGAGGTCCCGAGAAGCTTTGGCGCTGACTTGGTCATCTCGGCATCAATACCAGTCGCAGGGGCAGCATCATCAGCGAGCGCAGCCAGAACAAGATTGAGCTTTGCGTGAAGGTCTGCAATTTGCGACTCAAGACGCCGCTGGTTCACCGTCACTTGCTCAATTCGCGCTCTTTCGAGCGCTGCCGCGTCTTCCTTTGACGTGTCACGAGGCTTTACATCAGGCTCTCCCAACGGAGCTCCTGGGCCATAGAGCGCCCATAGGTACATGGCCACCGGGTCAGTAAAGAGCTGTGAAAGATCAGCATAATTGAAGGTCGCTACAAGGGGAGCGACCTCAAGCTTGCGAAAGGGGACCACATTGCCTTCTCGCGGAAGACTCAGCACCTCGTGCACCGTGATGAGCTCGTTGTATGTTGCTTCAAGCGAGGGTCTCACCCGCTCCGCGTCATCAGGCGTGAGAAAGGCGCACATCGGATCGACTTTCGAAGAATGTGGCTTCCCCTTGACACAGCCCAGCGCCTTCTTCATTTGAAACCACGTCGCATGCATGTCTGCACTAATCGTATCGTCCAGCATCTTGTCATCAGCACCTCGCTGGACCTCCTCGTAAGCTCCAAGGACGATACCAAGGAGCACGTTGAGGAGGAGAATTGCAGCGATAAACATGAACCCAAAGTAATACATGGAAATTGGCAAAAAGGCCCACCATGTGAGTTGGTCTGTGTTCACCAAATCAAGAAACTCGCTGTAGTCCACGCCCACGGTCATGAGAACCACGACAGAGCCAAATGCCGAAATTGGCGTGCGGAAATATTCACTCTTGTTTGCAAACATGATCCAACCGACCACGACATAGCCGCAGACGACGAGGAAAAGAATCGTTCCAAAGTGATAAAGTGTGGTCCACGCGCGACTGATTGTCCGCGAAACAATTCCCAGGCGACCATGAAAGGATATACAACGGAAAAGGCGGAAAAAGGCCACGAGTAAGCACATGGTGTTGCAAATGTCAAAGAGCGAATCGAGGTTTGCCACCTTGAGCAGGTACGCGGCAAGTAGGACCTGGTCAGGAAGCTCACCGCTCGCGGCGTCGAGGCTGGCAATGTAGGTGACAACCTCGTTTCGCAGCACGTACACACGAACTTGCAGCATAATCACCAGAACTGCCAAGGTAAGTCCGAAGACATCCACCAGGTTCCAGAAGCTTGTCGCGTAGTCCGTCATGCCCTCCCACACGCTAGTCAATAAGTGGCCCCCGCCGCCATGTTGACCTCGTTTCGCGATTTTGCGACGATAGAGCGCTGCTTTGACGCAAAGGAAGACTTCAATGGCCTCACGCATCACCTTGACGGTGACAGCAAGTACAAAGAGAATTTCGAGAGTCACTCGAAATTGCCACGGCATGCCCCCTGCAAGGCGCACGGACTCGCTCAGTGTATCAAAGACACCTGCCCATACAATAACGTCATGCTGCATCCCTCCGGTCTGCTGTAGCAGGAAGCGGATTTGAATACTCGAATACAAATGCGTGTTGGGATTGTACAGACTCAACAGAACTATGGTCTCTGCCGTGCTCGCATTCAACCAGTCTCCCGCGCGCAGATCGCTTGTGCGCTGCAGAATACGCGAGCGATTCACGTACTGACGTGCTCCGGAGGTTGTCATCTGGACAACCGGCAAGGGCTCAAAGATAAAGTTCGTGCGCGAACCCTGCACTAGAGGCGTTGGTCCTTGCAGCATTGACGACATTTCTGTATCGACGTCGCTGCTCAAGAAGGCGTTCATCTGTGGCCATCGTGGACAATCCGCGAAGAATTTGGCCTCTGTCGCTTCACAGTCCACCGTAAAGTTTTTGCGACGTTGCGCCAAAGTCACCCCTGACACGATCTTGTTAAAGGCCAAAACAGTGCCCTCACCGTTCCAGAACCTTGCGACAATGACCTCATCGAACCATGCCCAAAAGTCTGCTGCAGAGGAGATATCCTCAATGCTGTGGCCCTCGCCCCATTGCTGACGTTCAATCCACTCACGGGATTCTGCTACGAGCTCTCCACGATTCGTGCGGGGGTAGCAAAGATTGATGCCGACATAAATCATCAAAAAGCAGATATAGGCCATCAAGGCACAGCACTTGTTTTTGTGACGGATTCGTCGTTCGAGTTTTTGAAGCTCCTCGTCCAAGGGAACACGCGCTTCGCCTTCAAAGCGTGGACCGTCATACATGCCGCCTCGAGAGGCTTCGAGGGCTCGCCATTCATCAAAGGAAAGTTTTTGATCGTGGTCCTTGTCCATGGCCTGGAACTTGGCCAAAGCCTGTTGTTCTGCAAGTGATGCGGCATCTCGGGCTGGCGACCCTAACATTGGTAGCGCAGGTATTTGCGGCTGAGGAAATGCTGCTGATGACATGGTGAAGTTCTGGCTTCAGACTTGCTTCATGTACCTGTCAGCAAGTTGCTTTTGTTGCTCGCGTGTGGATCGAAGCGAAGCAAAGCAGCGCCTCGTCCGTCCGCGAGCCAAACGCTATGCCAGTCAGGAACGTCGAGACGCTCGTCCTCCCTCGAACTTTCGTGCACTCCCTGACCTGACAGGGTCTTGCTTTCCGAAAGTGCATAAAGTTGAGTGGGACGCAGCTCGTACGATGGTCCTGATGATGCCGTTACGGTCGCATATCGTGCACGAAAGTCAAAGTTCTGAAAGTTCATCTCCAGAAAACAGACATAAAAACTTTTTGTTCCGTCAACGGATACATTCCAAAGTCGTGGCGAAAGGGGCAGCCTCTCCAACTAAGAATGCATGCTTCATCGCCGCTGAGCACGCACGCATAGCGTCGTTTAATAGCCAGCCAGGAAGGGCCTTCTCTCACACCCGTTTGCCTTTGGCATCTATCTACTTCGCTTGTTTCTTGGCTACTTTCTCTAAAGGGAGCGCAAGGAAAGCAAGGCTTGAAGTCTCGTCCAGGGCCAAGGCGAGGCGCGGCGCGGCGCGGCGCGGCTGCGACGTGGCACGGCGGAGGGTTGAAGCTTGTACAGTGGCGCTAAAGGCAGACGCGCCATCCATCCAGAAGCCGTTCAGCCATTTAGGCAGCCAAGCAATCGCAAATACCTTGCATTGCCCAGAATGGTGTTGCAGGATGTGCGCGTTCTGACTGCGGACGATGAGGAGGCAGCGAACAAGGCGCGCGACGATGGCTTCGATATCGTTCAAGCTGCCACAAAGGAGATGCCGGGTCTCGCCGTCAAACGACGAGCTGACGATGAAGAAGGTCAAGCCGTGGTTGAGTTTGCTGTCGCCTTCGGTCCCGACGATATCCCTCCTGGCTTTCGTGCAGCAGGGCCTAATCTTCAAGAATTCGTCAAAGTTCTTCATGCTCAATTGCAGCAGCAGCAAAAGCAACAAGAGGGAGAGGGATCGGAAACCAAAGACGGCGAGAACATTGAAGAAAAGACCCAAGAGAATGCTGCCATTGAAGATGAAATTCTGCTCTGCGTCCGAGAGAGTAATGACCCTTTAGAGCTTAGCAAGTGCGCCATCACTGAAGTGGAATTCTTGCCTGCTGGGATCTTTTCCAAAACTGGCTTTGAAGTGGTTACAATCGCGAGTGATGTCTTGGCGCTCGGGTTTCGCAACGTTGCAGCAGCTCCATTGCCCGAGGCCAATAACGAGGAAAAGATGGCAACGGACGAGGGGGAGAGCAAAAGCGAAGGTATGGAGGCCAACATCGACGAATCAAAGGAAGAATCCAAGGATGATGCTCCGATGAATGAAGCATCCAAAAAGGAAGAGCTCGATGATCAAGGAGAAGCGGAAGATGATGACGACGAAGATGACGACGAAGAAGAAGAGGATGGGGACGAGTGGCAGACGCGGCCAGACGCCGCCGGGTTTGAGCAAGCCGAAAAGCTTGAGGCTGGTGCTCTTGATGGCGAGCTTGGCGAGTGCATCTTGCCAAGCGCCGAGAGCAAATCCAATGAGCTTGAAGAAGCGGAGCGTCGTGCGCAGGCGGCCCGTATCGCTGAATTGATTGACAAAGCACGTGCAGAGAGAGAATCACTCACGCAGGCAAACGGGTGGCTCCAGCGAGACTTGGTGTCGCTTCTTCAAGCGAAGCAGGCCCAACACGCGACGGACACCGGAAGCACATCGGATCTGCATGGGACTGACACCGCCGGAGATTCTTTCGACCAAGAGGCAGAGCAAAAGTACAAGAACGCTCTGTCTGCATATCGAGATGCACGCGACACCCTGCACCGCACGCAAGAGTCGTATGATGGTGTGGCAATGCAGCTGCAATCCAAGCTAGATGCCAAAGAGAAAAAGTGCGACGAGATTCAATCATCCTTTGCGCACTTCAAGCGTGAAATTGCCAAACAGGCAGAAAACTCGCGGTCTGGTAAGCCGATCCCCATTCACATTATTGACCAGTTCGAGACCGCAGAGCGAGCCAAGGCCGGCGAGCTTGAGAAGATCCGTCTTCGGAATCTGCATTTGAGGGCCGAACTGAACAAGCTGGAAAAAGCATTGCAGAATAAGGAACGTCTCGCCGACGGCCTACACTTGATCGACTTTGAGCAACTCAAGATTGAGAACCAGGCGCTGAGTGAGAAGATCGAAGAGCGCAACGAGGATCTTGCCAAGCTCAATAAAAAGACCACGACCACAGTGCAGGTGCTTACACATCTCAAAGAAAAGCTCGTGTTCGTGCAGTCCGAGGCTGTTCAGCTCGGCGACGAGCTCAAGGTCCTCGACAAGGAGCTTCAGCTCAGTCGTGATCAGCTTAACCAGAGCAAGAGGCAGAGAGACCAGCTCCGATCCGGCAACACCAAGAAACGCGAAAGCCAAGGATTCTTCAAGTCAACGCTCCTCGTGGAGGACTTTAAGAAGCGAGCGCAAGAAATCAAGGCGCTCAAGCGATCCATTCAGGATCTCCAACAAAAGCATGCAAATCTAACAGGAAGCAGAGATGAGTAATCTAAAAAAGTGAATATGCAGAAGCTGTCCATTCCAAGGCTCGAAATACTCGGAATGAGCGTGCATGTGAATGAGTTTACATGTTTACTCGAGGCCAAGATCCTTGCGATACTGTTTGGTCTCCTTGAGTGTAAGACCATCCTTGAGCCAGATACCGGAGCTCCCGCGCGACTTGTAACGCTTTTTGGAGCTTTTAAAGATGACCTCGAGATCGCACGGGGGAATCTTGCCAAAGATCTTATCGGGATCCCGACGCTCATCAAAGTATTGACGATGCAGCGCACGCTGCAGGTTCGCCTTTTGCGCCCATTCTGGCACGGGCTTTTGGGGAGTTTCGCTCTCTGAGGGACTCGAAAGCGAGTCGTCATCATCGTCGCTTGCGTCGGTGAGGGCGTAGTTGTCTGCTTCTCGCCGCTCGTCCAGCTGGTCATCTCGCTCAATGTCGCTCTCTGCCACCGCCGAGCTCTCTTCGCGCTCCTTTTCGACCCGGTTCATGGAGGGCGCAATATCGACGAGCGAATGCTTTTGGGGCTTGCTTGAGAGATCCGCGGAACTCGAGCTTTCCACGAAATGTGCGACTTCTTTCTGCTGTGGCGATGGCGGCGACGGAGGCGGCGGCAAACCGGGACTGCTTATCTCTTTTGTGATGTTCGTGACAACAACATTCGGCTTTGCTATTGCAAATCCTGTCGCGCCTGATGATACGGCAGCACCACCACCGCCACTTGTAGACTGTGCGGAAGAGTTTCCACTTGTCGACACTGCGACAGGAGGGGCGATCTTCTTCTTCAAGAAGCGGAACGAGCTCGACGACGAAGTTGTCGACGATGCAGGCTGTGCAGTCTCCTCTGTTGATTCATTGTCGGCCTGCGCTTGGCGGGACTTCATTCGCATCTCCTGCATGAGACGGAGTTTCTCGCGACGCTCGTGTTCCAGACGCTCCATCTTCTCTTTGGCAATCTGAGCCTTCTTCAGCGCTGGTACCACACCCTTTACTCGGGGCGGTTTGCCCGAGGTTGTTTTATCGACAGGGATCTTCTTCACGAACGAGGTCAGACCGCGGATGATGTTACTTGGTACCGTCCCACGCGGCGGCACCCCGACTTCCTTCTTGGCCGATGAAGGTCCAGGGGTCTTTGTGGTGTCATCCATGGAGCCCGACGAGACTTCGTGGGTTAGCTGGGATGAGGGGCGAGTCACTGTTGCCATCGGGATCTTCTCGTCGCTGGATTTGTTCGAAATCGCAGAAGTGGACACAGATCGGGTGATAGAGACGGTAGGGCTTTCCTCCTTAGCTGCAGCGATTTTCGCGGATGGGGCGTTGCGCATACGGTCAATGGCTCGTTTCCGGGCCTCTTCGCGCATTTGCTCTGCTTCTTGGAGAACGTCTTGCGATGTAGGTGCCGTGCTCGACATACGGCGAATACGATTCTCCATCTCCTCGAGTAGTTGCTGTTTACGACCCCCTTCGCTGGAGTCCGCCCGAGCATCCTCGGCCCCTTGTCCTGGTGTGTTGGATGACGACGATGACGAGGTGAAGCTCGAGCGCGCGACACCCATGCGAGACCCACGTTGCGAGTTGCCAGGCTGCGACGCGATGCTTGGCGAGCTCTCGAGCCCAGCAGAAGAAACTGAAGCAGACCGAATCTTGCCCTCACGAACACGCAGTGACTTGACCATCGCTGGCGAAGGCGGCTCGAGATCAGCTTCTGCCGGCTCCACGGACTGCCGCTGCGTCGCATCGAGCGAATTCTGAGCCGATTGTGATAATGAAGACTGACGACTTGCCAGACTTCGCACAGTAGTGGTGCCGGATGGCTGTGGTGTGAGCGTTTTCGATCCGCTTGCAAGAATGGACTTGGCAACACTCGACACAGACGCAGATTTTGGCGGCGGCGGCGGTGTCATTGCCCGCTCGTGCTCATCCGAAAGTTTTCGCCGTTTCGTTTCCTCTCCGTCTCGGCCAGAAGGTGCCGATTCCAAAGAGTTTTTGCGTGTCGAATCGGGAGTTTGCGGTCCATTGGCAGAACCACTGGCCTCGAGGCTAGTTGCAAGATTCGAGGGCCGAACCGATGGCGATGCAGACGTCATTGCCTCGATGTCTTCATCTTTCGATTCTGGAGAGGGCGGTGTACTTGCTCTGGAAAGCGCATAAGGTCGCGCAGGTAAGGCAGGTGGATGGTCTTCTTCTTGGGCGTCCTGCTTGGAAATATCCTTCTTGCCGGGCGGTGTTTTGAAAGCAGGGGATTTGTTCTTTTCGTCCGCAGTCTTTTGCTCCTCCTCATCGACTTGCACGCTGCTCTTGGCTGCATCTTCTTTCGGCGTGGAAGAATTTTTAACAATCGCGGCGACTGTGCCTTCGGCATCGTCATCAGTTGCTGTTGTCAGAGACTGGCTCTGGAGTCTATGTGCCTCATCGATTTCCCCTTGATCGTTGCCTTCGGCCTTGGACGCAGCGTCGGCGGACTGACTATTTTCATGATCATCTTTCTCTGAAGAAGCAGGGCCGGCAGTTTCCGCTAGAGCTGCAGGGCCAGTGTTATCAGAGGGTTCGGTACCAGTAACGTCGATGTCAGCGTCGCTGTCGTCATGTTTTTCATCGTTCTGGTCATCCTCGTCATCGCCAGCATCGCCCGCAAGCTCTTGCTCACGTTCCCATGCCTCTTTTGCCTCACGGTTAGCCTCGGTGGCCATATCCGAGGCTAAAAGCTCGGCAACATCCGCCTTTAAACGATAACCCTTGAAAGAGATGCCGCGCTTTTTAAGTGCAGCCTTAATTTTGGCGACGGTGAGCTGCGTGCATTCATCGATGAAGTCGGCAGAGGTTTTCGGTTGAGGAGGTGGACCAGCCCCAGCGACGCGCAGCTTTTTGCCGGCGTCGCTCTGGTTGCTGATTCGCTTGAGCTCGGCCACCCCCTCGTCCGACTTACGCTTGCGGTTTGAGGACGGAACGGGCGCAAAGGAGCCTATGGCAATGTTGGCGACGGCCATGGATGACTCGCGGCGCTTGATGTTTCGCTTGACGTCCTCGGCGGTCTCTGCGCTGACGCGCCGATTAGGGGCGTCCGCGGCCCCATTTTCCTTGTCCTCCTGCTTGAGCACCTTGTGCATGACGTCTTGGTCATAGGTGTTAAACTTTGTTCGGTTTGTCGACTTGTCGCGCAACACCTTGGGGTCGCAGTCCTTGATGTTGGACAAGATGAGTCCTCCACGCTCTGCAAACTGTCCACGAGCCCATTGCAGGTGCTTCTCGAGCTCTCTGTCGAGCTCCCGCTTCTTGCTCTCCCCCAGCCGAGACAAGTTGTCCAGGATTTGGTTCACGATATTGCCCTCGCCCGTCTGCTGCTGGGTCATCATCGTCCCAGTCCGCGCCCGCGCTTCTTGCCCGCGCGACGCCAGGAGATAGATCTCGCCGCGCCGCCAGGGAGCCGAGCTCGCGACACGCGGGTCCTGCCGCACTGCGCCGCGCCGCGCCGCGTCGCACCGCGCCTCCGCGCCCTCGGGCCGCGCTCTCGCTCGCTCGGCGTCCGCTCACCTCGCTTTCGGGTCTGCGCCGCGACTGTTTCGACCCGGCGGTTTTACAATTCCTTAGGCCCGTTCATCGCGGTTAGGCCTCTTTGCCTCGCCTAGCGCGCTGCTACGGCCGCCTACCTGGCTCGCCACGTTGACCCGGCAAGGCGAGAGGGGCGTGTTCTCGGAGGCCGCGAGGGCGCGAGATGCAGGGGCCAGATGTGCAGATCTATCTGGCAGCCTAGCAGAGGGCGTGCGTCGTTGCTTGGTGCGCTCGCCTATGCTCTGGTGGCGAAGGAATGGCGAGTGTCGTCGATTATCGTCACCGATCGATCCCGTATCGGGACAAGAAAAACGGAGAGAGAGGCCAGCCAAGTCGAGTGAAGAACCAGAGATTGATGAACAAGGCAGAAGCAGGCAAGCGATAACAGCGAGCAAGGGTAGTTTATACTTCTTTATGAGGAGGCTTACAGGTTGAGCATCTCGAGCTCGGCAGCGTCTACGCTGGCGGTACGGCTCGTCCCTGACGCAGAACTTCGTTTCTCCCGCTTGGATTGTTTTGGGGTGCTGCGAGATCGGCAGCAGCCACCACAGCAGTTTCGGACGGGCTCATCGTCACCCCTGCCTTCAGTGCCGAGATACTGCTTTTCCTTTTCACGATCAAAAGCTTGTGCCTCGAGATCGTAGGCGCGCGCAAGCTCTTCTTCCTCCTTGTTACGACGGCGACGATCAGCAATGCCGCACCAGCAACAGGCGCCAACAATGACGAGTGCCACAAGGGCAATGAGAAGGTAGCCAACACCATGCGGGATGGTATTGAGAAAGGAAAAGAGACTCGTGACCTGGGGAAAGAGAACCACGGTGAGCACAATCGCCACGAGAATGATAAAGACGCAGCAAAACTTGACGCAGAGATCGGGACCCAGACACTCACGTAACACGTAAAAGGGGTTCCAGAAAAGCTTCCAATTGAGACGGCCAACTGGCTTTGGCAATTTTGGAAAGCGGTTCGGCTCAGAACGTCCACCGCCGTTGCTTAGAGAGGTTGTGGCAAGATCCTGACGAACAAGCTCCACAGAGACCCAGAGCTTTCCCATGTCGCGTTTGACCCCATTCTCCATTGAGTACAGTTTGAGTGCCTTTGAGTTGGGCGGGTCTCGATGAGACAAGACGCTTCCAGCCCAGGGTGCGTACGTGTTGATGAGCTCGTTTGCCTCTCCACGTTTTTCTTCTTCTTCTGGATCTCCGGATTCTCCGCCCGCAGAGACTTTGACGCGCTGCTTGCGTTTCTCCTCTTGCTTTTTCCGCTTGCGTTCCATACGCGTAGCGTGGCGTTTCTCTTTGCGTGCCTCTCGACCTCGCGTGCTATAATGCGAATCGAGATCGTCTGGGTCTGCATTTGTGGCTGCTACTCCGGTGTCTGGATCAACTCGGATACTAATGCTCGAGTCTTGCCGGCCCACGCGCCCCTCGTCGTCGTTGTCGTCGTCGCCGCCATTCTTCTGCTCTTCGTCGGCGTTGTTGAAATTCCCATTGGCAGGCATTTGGACGAATTCCTCTCGCGTAGAAACCACCGGTGTGGGCGCAGAGGGCTCGCGTGCAGGCTTGGGCGGAGGGCGCGGCGCGCGCCTATAGCCAGAGTCAAAGACCTCGTAACGCTCTTCGTTGCGCAAGTAGGCTGCTCGCAAGTGGCTGGAAAGGTCAAGAACGGTCTCGGCAATCAGATCGTTCCACTTTGTGACGTCGCGGTCCCAAATCTGGATAGTGAGGCGGCTCTTGAGCTTGGACAAAGGCAGTTGAATATTGGGCATTTTGATACGATAGTTCCAGGATCCCTTGCCCTTTTTGGCGCGCCAGTGCGTGTCCGTCTCCTTCCAGGACTTTTCACTAAAACCGTTAAAATTGCAACGCACGTAGAGATCGTTCTGCTTGGTAAGAAAGTCGAAACTCGGCACGTCTTCACACTTCCATATGATGACGCGCATCTCATAGACCGTGTCTGCAGGTGGCGAGACGTCAATCATGGGGTACTTGATGGCTGTCGGTTGGTCCATAATGTCACACCACAACTCGACCTTACCTTGCTCGAGCTGAGAGGTCGGAGTCCAAATCGACCGAAGCTCGACAGGCTTGCGGAGATAAGTCTCCACCTCGGAGGTGTCTGCATCGCGAGACTCCTCGACGACAACTTTGGCTGCTTCTTCTTCGTCAAGCTCGTCCTGCGTGCGTTCCTCGAGACTCTCCTCGGCAGCAATTTCCTTCCAGCGCTTGGAGAACCAGCGGTCCTCAATATCGATCGTAGTTTCGCCAATCAGATCGTCGCTCGAAAAGAGGTCATAGTCCATGGCTCGAATTCGCAGCTGTGAGGGCCCTGGGAGCTCCGTGTGAAGTATAAAGGAGCGGTAAAAGTTCGGGTTGATCGAGTTGGGAATGTAGTTCTTTTGGTCGTTCACTTTGATGCGCCCAAGCTTTAGCGACAAGTACGGGTCACTCTTGCCGCCACCCACATCCATGGGGATAAAGTTGAATCCCTTGAGCACATTCAGACGCACCTCGACGGGCCGAGGAACGAGCATCTTGTCGAGCATCGACGTCGCAAACACGCCATCTTCTTCGTTAGGCTCACGAAGCGAGGATGGGGATTCTGCGTCGAGTAAGACTCGCATAGCTGCCTTCAGTGTGCCGACATTGCGCAGATTTGGCTTGAGTTTTTTACCAATGAGAGACTTGCGAATGCGCTGGCCGCGGAAAAGAGGAAAACTCTCGAATGGAGTGGGACCCAAGACAGCCTCGAGCTCATGCTCGTACGTTTTGCGACCCTTCATGAACTGAGGCAAGGGAAGCGGGTCATGATTGGCCCACTCTTCGAATTCGAGAATGGTGTTGCCCCTCATCGAGTCCGAAACGTCACTCTCCGTGTCCGAAGGAAGAGAATCATTCACATCGCTCGAGGCATCGGATGCACCGCTTGTAAAGGCGTCGTCATCCGTGATAAAGCCATCATCATCATCTTCTTCGAAAATTGTGGGCGGATCTTCCGCAGCCTCGTCGAGAGCATCAGCTGCCTCGCCAGGGCGCCCTGCGGCGCCGCCGCGTCCGCCCGCGCTTCCAAGAGCGGGATCCTGACCTGCGGGACTTGTAAGCGCCAAGAAACGCTCCAGCTCGTGCTCTTGCCCATGATCGTCCTGGTTCTCGATAT
Organism: Aurantiochytrium sp. KH105; assembly: GCA_003116975.1. NCBI lineage: Eukaryota > Bigyra > Thraustochytrida > Thraustochytriidae > Aurantiochytrium > Aurantiochytrium sp. KH105. The sequence continues at coordinate 47,294 of BGKB01000129.1, forward strand.
TTGGGTTATTTCTCGTATCCGGTGGTGCCCCGCCGTGCGGGACGTAGTCCGGTGAGGTCGGCACAAATCGCATGAGATCAACAGCGCTCGTCGCTACGACTTCTTTCTTGAGACCACCGACACGAGCATCCTGAACGGTGACTTGCAGTCGTGGTAGAAAAATGAGATCCTCGGGAAGCTTGAACTTTAGCTCGATGAGTTCACCAAAGTTGGGATCGCTGCCCGTGGGACGTTTGCTGCGTTTCGTCCGATGTACATTCCGCTGTCGAGACGCGTCACCAAGGTGGAATTCGACGAGAGAATTTTGGACGGGGATGCCGCGAAAGGCGGCCAGATTCCGTAGTCCAAGCACCGCGATTTGCAAAGTGGCCTTGTGGTGAGTAGTGGGCCGAATGTTGGGTACCGGTGGTAAGGTCGCAGGATTTCCCTCACGCAGCGGAAAGATCTCCGTCGACACGAGGATTGCAGCATCGGCACAGTCGCCAGGTGCTACTTGGAAGAGAAGGCGCCATTCTGGTTTGGTCGTGGCGTATGCCGTGGCGCCCGGTTGAGCCAAAAGAATGCGACTGGATCCGAGGTAATCGTCGGGATCAAATCGGTCATAGTCGTAGACATCAATGACTGCCTGCGGCGCAAAGCGAGCCGGCGGGAGGAGAACCCGCGAAAAAGTGACCGTCTCGTACCAAAGTGGATTGTTCGTCCGCGTTCTGCGTGAAACTTTCCCTGCCTTTTCGCCAAGTACCCTTACGCGCGCGTATGGGTCGCTCATGCCATCGCTATCGGCAGCTGGAAGATCTTTTCCCTGGTATACGTGCACGCGAAGCGCAAAGGGTTCTTTCTGCATAAATGGGTCGAGCTGTTCTTGGGTCCACTCTTGTTGAGTTGCAGAGGCAAGGTCCTGTGGTCCAAGACCGATTCGTACAAGAACGGATCCAGGAAAGTCGTCGTCATCGAGACGATTGTTGGCCTTATCTTCAGCAAGAGTGACCCAGCGCGGCTCACCGCGAAAGCGCTCGAGAAGAATCTCTTCGGGTCTGAAGCGCGCAAAAGAGATGGCGCGGCCGCTACTGTCTTCCAAGTAAAGAAAAAGATCGGGGACTTGGGCTTCTTGAAGCTGCGCGAGTAGGTACTTGCGCATGAGCATTTGTTGACGCTCGAGATAGTCAAGCTGCGAAAGCTTGTCCTTGGTGCCGCCAGGAGTGTTCTCGCCAGCAAGAGCGGGCGGTGGCGGATTGCCATGCGACTTCGTTCTTGACGGATCACTGCGCAGACGCAAGGCGTCGTCGGGAATGCTCTTGCGGTGTCGGGCAATTGTGGCCTCAAGATTGTCGAGACGATCGACGACGGCCTGTACCTGTGGCGATTCCCATAGCAAAAGCAATTCCGCCGGGAATTCCAGCGTCGCCTCATGCGCTTCCACCCAGTCCACGGTCGCACCTTCGCCAGGTGTGACTGCGCGCGTCGAAAGCTTGTAGGGGCCCATAGAGAGCGCACTTGCCACAGAAGCACGAGACTTGAACCCGATGGCGCCCTGAGTCCTCGGAATCGACGAACCAGCGATGGCCCAGAAACGAAGTACATACGGTCGTGTAGGCGGAACGAGGCTCCGTTTGATGGAACGTATGTGCTTTTTATGAATGGTTTCAGGCTCCTCGGAGTCTTCGCGGTCAACATAATTGCGAAAACTGAGCAAGATGCGACCTCGGTACGCCGAAGCCTTGGCTGGATTGCGATTCATTTCTTCGGCGTCTTCATTTCCAAAGAGACCTGATTTGCGAGGGGCGCCATAGAGAATGTACCAGCGCGGCACGATGCCTCCTTTTCGCGGAAAGCGGGGAGTCGAGCGGATAACGTCCTGGTAATTGACGAGCAGTGTGCTGACGAGATCATTGCTGGAAGCCTTATCGTAGTCGTAGACGCTAATATTGACGTTACGAGCAAGGCGTGGATTGAATGTGGGCATCCAGAGCTCCTCGTTGAAGACAACTCGAAGCGACTCGGAGCGACGATGCGCGGCATCATCGATCATCTGGCGCGCCGTCGTTCGCGGACGCGACACGGACACCACGCTCGTCTTGCAAGGTGGATTTCCGCTAAACTTCATCTTGACAAAGGCATCGAGACCCTCGGTGCCGGTGAGTTTGGAGCGATCGAGCGCCGGAAGGTCTTCTGCAATGTAGACTTGAGCACGTAGAAAACGGAGCTCCTGCTGCACATTGGGAGGCAAAAGAACCTCTGCGATCTCCTCGTCGTGCACCCCATCGTCATTCTTTGCATCATCATCTTCATCAAGATTGACGGTGTCCCCGGGTCCAACGACCGTGACGCTGACCTTTGCGTATCCCTGAACGCCCGTGTCTTTGGGGTTCTTTTCGTCAATGAGACCAATCCACTGATTCTTGTGCGCGTGGTCGACACGGTAGTACACGTCGATGAGATTGAAAGTGAAAGAACCAATGAGGTCGTTCCGACTGATGAGATCGGCGTCAAAAACGGAGAACTTGATCGTAGCAGCCTCAACAGTGTTCTCATCCATGTCATTGAGGTCAAGAAAGAGTTGTTCGTCAAAAACGCATGAGCGAACTGCCTTTTTGATGCTCGTGCTTCGCGTAACAGTCTTGCGCGCCGGCACATCGATGGTGACGGTACACACAGGGTCGCTGGTGCCGCTCAGGTCTTCGGGGTGGAGCTCGCGCACCTCAATGACGTGAAAGATGACACGGTAGGCGCCCGCTTTGATATCGAGCTGCATTGCGTTCTCAAGGGCATCCTGCTCCTCGCGCTGCCTTCGCTCCATGGCGTCTTTTTCTTCCTCCTTGTCCTCTTCGGTCATGGCGCCTTCAATACCGCTGACTTCGTCGTCGTCGCCGTCTTCATTCTCGTCAACTGCCGCGCCCATTTCGCTCGCGACGTTTGCCGCTTCGGGACTGACGGCAAGATCGTCCTCGTTGTCGGTGTCCTCGTCGAGGTCATCATCGAAGAAGGAAAGCGCGGCGTCCTCGTCGTCTTGGAGCTCTGCGTCGTCTAGAACGCCGATATGTGCACCTTTGGCTGTTCGCTTAATGCCAATACGAGAGTACACTGCAAGGCGCGTCTTGCCCGCGAGACGACGTCGGTACAGCCATCCAACGACAACGCGAAGTTCGCCAAAGTCGCCTTGGGTCCCGTACGCATCTGTGAGCTTGAGCCACAGACCACGATTGACCTCGCGTTGTTTTTCTGCGAACTCGCGCTTAAGCTCGCGCACGGTGTTGACGCTGACCTCTGCCTTGCCAAGGAAGATCTTGCCAAGGGTTCGTTTATCGTAGACCTTGAACTCGACCTTGGTCATCTTGCTGCCTCGGGCGCCGATAAAGTCGACACGTTCATCCCAGTGAACCCGCCCTTGGCTTTTGCGTTCTGTGCGGCTCGTGAACTCCTGGCCGGAGAAGCGCACCTTGACGTACGGGTTGATGCTCTTGGCTGCGGCGGCCTTGGCCCCGCGGGAGGGCGTCCCGGCCTGCTCATCGCCCGTCACGAGTCCGCGCGCCTCGAGCACGCAGGCGAAGAGCACGTTGGGGCTCACGGCCCCGCTCGTCGCGGCGAGCCGCTCCATCGTGGCCGCCGTCTCCGCCTTCCCCGCGCTCCTCCTGGACCGCCCCGCTGCGCAGCCCGGAGCCGATGGATCTTGTTTGTCGAGATCGTCGATCGATCGACCAGTGCTTGTCATGCGGGTCAATCACTCCAATACCCAGCCCCCTTACAGTCAAAAACAGCTTTTATCTCCGAGCGAGACGCCGCCGGGGGCTAGACAGCGCAGGCCTCTCCTCTCGTCTTTGCCGTCAGTGCTGCGAGTCCTGCAGCGCAGCCGATGGCGCTCGCAAACAATGGCTCCAAGAGGTTTTGGGGCGGTTTAGGGTCAAGTGGGAGCGCGAGCACAGCGAGGCTATACAGTGTTCGGTCCGTGCCGAGACCTTTGGTGGGGGAAAACGAGCCAATCGAGAGTTTTCGTACAGCGCGAGTGCCGATAGAACACCGTGCGAAAGTACGCTCGTTGACTTGACTGTGAGCCAAGATATGGCAAGACCTGCCGGGGGGGGGGGGAGAGTCGTGACAGTAACTTAGGCGTACACCTTGACGTGGTGTTAAGCATCAGGTATCACAATAACCTAAAACCACCCGTAGGCCAAAAGCAAGATGGAGTCAAGGCTGATAGGAGATAGAACGTAGAAACTGTAGCAGAGCAACATTAACATGGCATTGTACAGATCTTAGTTGTAGCTGTCAAGATAGCTCGAGCGAGTGCAGGTGAAAGGCTGGGTATCAGAGTCACTAAAGTCGTCGCGGAGGGTGATGATGTTAGCAGCAGTACCGGCTGTGAGAAGAACTGTTGCGTAGATGAAGATGATGGCGCAAATGGTCTTTTCGAGCCAAGAGATGGGGCGGCCCTCCTTCCTTCGTGCAAGAAAGAAGAAGATGATCGGGGCGTGAAAGCCGAGGATGGGGCCAAAGAGAGAGCCGAGGAGCGACACGAGACTGTCAAAGAAGGTAACACCGTTGGAAATGACGTAGGCAAATATGAGGGTGAGAAAGGAAATGCAGAACCAGATGAGACGGCTCTTCAAGTTTGTCTTGCCGTAGGTGCTCGGTGAGACGTACTGGTGCACTTGCTTGTGCCAGGTGAGCGAGATGATAAAGTAAGAAACCATGAGATGCAGACACAAGCAGGCAGCAGCGGCGGAGAGCAGGCCGCCGTAGGTCTCGGGGTCCACGAGCTTGATGATTGAGTCGCTGGCGTTTTCTCCACTATACGTGTACGAGATGATGCCGACAATAATGTAGAGACCAATCTGCACAGGGGCGCTGATCCGAAAGGACTTGGGAAAGTCACTGGGAGTCTTCATTTCGGCAATGATCTCCAAGAAGACAAAGCATCCCAGGTAGGCAAAGGTGATCTTGGAGAGGGCGCCGAAAAAGGTGAGCCAGGAAATGCTCGGAGGGGTACCCGCATAGACGGAATCGCGTCCGTCAGAGTCCTTCATATTGATGAACATGTAGATGAGCACAAGGAGGATGGCGACGACGATGAGACCGAAGTTGATCCAGAAGACGATCTGGGCACCGCTAAAGCTCTGCACCTGGATGGGGCCAATGAGAGCGCAAAAAGCGATGATGGACCAAAGAGGCTGGCAGAGCTCGACACCCCAGAACGCGATTTCGAGTGTCTGTGAAAGGGCGAGAAAGTAACTCGATGCGACAAAGACAAAGTAAATGTAGGTCACAAACTTGAGTACGTACCCAGCCCAGGGCCACATGCAGAGGTCCGCAAGGGTGGCGTAGGAAACAGACGAGGGGAAGACTTGGTACGATCGAGACAGGAGGATGCCCATGTAAATGTTGACAGGGCCGAGGATTCCGATGAGCACAATGGCCAGAACGTATCCGAGCTCCTCAAAGGCAAGACCCATTGTGAGCACACCGACACCGACGATTTCGCCAATTTCAATCATGCCCACGGTCTTCCAGGAGAGGTGGCCGACGATGCCGACATCGCTAGAGCTGCCGTCGGACGAGGACGAGAAGTCCTCTGCCGGCCCGCTGTTGCTGCCCTTGCTATCACTGCCCTTGGAGGGTCCGACATTGACGCCGGAATTCCTCGTGCCAGACTCGAGCGACTCGAGCATTATGCTTTATCTCTTGTTGACGTCTTGACTCTGTGTTTGCTTGCTTGCTTGCTTATTTTGTCCAATTCTTTCTATGGAGGCAGACCTCGAGCTTTGCGAGTTGTCAGGGTTGCTCGATGTCGTGTTTTGGTTTTGCTCGTCTGGTTGGTTGGGGTGTAGTTTTTTCTGCTCGCGGGCAGCGGCTCGGGGGCTGCTCGGAGTCGTCTCGCGAGCGTGCTGCTTGCTCGCTGTCGCTCGTCGTCAGGCCAAATCCTATTGAATTCTGAATTCCATGGCGAGCTTCGCACGCCTTTCTGTCCTTTTCCCCTCAATCTGCCTCCCTCCCCCCTCCCCCCTTTATTCCTATTCATTCCAATTCTTTTGGCTAACATAAGGCTTCCTCGTCCGCATTCGCTGGATTTTCAGTTGTTCAGGGCCGGCAACCCGTGCTTCTGAATCGCGCCCTCGCCTTCTTCCGTTGGCGGTCGTGCACCAACGCCGCCCCTTCCTCGATTGAGGACGCGGGAGGAGCGCCGAAGCCGCCCGCTGCACCTGCAGGCCGCGCTCGCGGGCGTCCCCCGTCCCGCGGCTCGCGCAAAAGGTCTCCGCCCGTCGTGCAAGCGCCGCAAGCGCGCGACTGCGACCTGCGCCCGCGCTGCGACGAGATTGACGCGGTGCAGAGCCTACTCCCCACAGCCCGAGCTAGCTCCCCACAGCCACTGAACCTGCACCTCGCCCTGTGTTTTTTTCTGCGTCGCTGTCGCGCGCATCGGCATGCACGGTCTCCATCTCCATCTCCGTCTCCTGCTTTCATCTCCTTCTCCATCTCCGTCTCGATCGCAACCAACCTCATACCGCAAGAAGCCCTCCGCGCGCCTTTGCCGGCAGCGCCGGCGCCAGCAGGGGCCTGCACCGACCTCCGGCTCCGAGGGATGGGGAGGGAAAAGGCCTGGCGGGCGGCCCTTGGTCGGCGCCCGTGTGAGCCGGGACACAAGCGCGTCCCAAAGGTTCCGGAGAGAGGCCCAAGATGCCCGGCATGCCAGTCACCTGCATGCTGCAGCTGCTGCTGCTAGCCAGGGCAGGTGCAAAGAGACAGAAGGCGGCGGTGCCGGGACCCTGCCGAGAGTCCGTGTCGAACCGCGGCAACGCTAACCAGGACAGACGGGCATGACGGGCATCAATCAGCAACGTCTGGAGGCAGGACGAGGAAGGAGAAGATGCTGGTTGGGGCCGCAGCCGGGTGCGAATGGATGGACGGTTAGCAGCAGCAGCAGCAGCAGCAGCAGCAGCAGCAGCTGTGCAGATGGCGAGGATAAATGAATGGATGGCTCGGGAGCAGTGCGTTCTTTGCGGAGGTGGGTGACTCCGATCAATTGCCTTCGGGCAGCTCGACCAGCTAGCTAACGTAAATGCTATGATGACAGCATGAGTAGTTCGACTAAAATGTTTCGGACAACTCGAGTCCACTCGATCGATGCAGAAGCAAGATGCGTAAGCGAAGCAAAAGAGCTGGCGTTGTGGTCGACTCAGCGAGTAGAGCAGCTGCAGCTGATAGCGAGCAGCAAATGTGCTCGCAACTCTCATGAGCCACGAGCGAAACTATTGGTACGCCGTCGTTTTTCGCCACACCGAGCGGTGCGGCGACCACTTCACGGCGACAACGATCTCTTGCGCTGTGCTGGCGGTCGAGGCGACCCGACCCAGAGGCGAATGCGAATGTAAATGCAGCTGCAGCGGTGAGCCATTCGCGATTGACGCCCGCAGCCGCGCAGGCGTGGCGACGAAAACAATGCAATAGGTAGAAAGCAAGGAAAAAGGGCCGGGATCCTTTCATACCGGGAGCCAAACCGTGGCGTGTGCCTGGAAGCAAGAAACTCGCATGCTTGCATCGCGCAAGAGCAGCCACTGCAAAGCAAAGGCCCACGATGAGCTGATCAAGACGAAAAGAGAGAGAGAGAGAGCGGGGCGGAGCGGAGTGAGAGAGACAGAGAGTAAAGATGATCTTTGCTGTTGGCTGCGGCAGCGGCTGGGCCATGTTTTACAGCTGCAGATGCAAGTTAAAAATTCACGGCACGATTTCGAGCGCCGAGCTAACGCATGTCCTGTCGTTCGATAGAGTGCAAGAATTGAATCGAGGATGCCGTGCCCCATTTATTGACTCGTTCTATCCGTCCGTCCGTCTGTCCATTCGGATGGGGTTAAAAACCAGGATGTGAACGGCCATCCTGCTGTACGAAATGCCCAAAGGAAGCTCGTAAAAAACAAAACAGAGCAAACCAAAACTAATCAAAAGGAAGCGTAGAAAGATAAATCAAGGCAAAACACACGGACCTTTTGCCAATGAAGTTGCAGGGAGACGTGAGGCGCGTCCGACCCAAACTCAAGATGGCTCGAGTTGTATGTAGTCGGCGAGAACAACCCGAACCGAAACAGTCGAGTCAAATCCAGACCGATTCACGTAAACGACAAAGGTTGCTGCCGCAGCAAGCCGTGCCGGATTCCCGGCAGGCTCGAAATTCTGATCCTTGGATTTTCAGTCACTGCAGAGTGATCGTCGTGATTGTATCCCGGACGACTTTCCCTTGCATGCACGTCCTCGCTGGCAAAAAATTGTGGACGAGAGACATGCAACTGCAAGGACGCGAGTGCACCAAGGACTGTGGTTCACGGGGCCAAGAGCTCCATCCATGCGTCCATTCATCTAATCATTTATTTTCATTTATCTGGCTATCCGTCAATCGATGACTCATCTCACAATCACTCGGTTACTCGACCACTCCACCACTCGATCACTCCGTCATCTCCGCAGGATTCGGCAATCGTTTCCGACACAAGCCGGAAGCAAGTCGCCCGCAGCGACGTGTACCAGGAAGTGGCGCTCGTTGGAGTTTCTGGCACCAAGCGTTCTAGCGGCGTTGCTTTTGTGCGATGAATTCGTCTGTCGCTCTCGACGCGCGGGCCACCCGCCACACCACCCGCACGGTGTTTTTCGCGCGCTTCGCATCCCATCCCATCTCATCGCCTCGCGTGCCGCATTTGGTCGGCGGCCTTCGCTCTGCTCGCCGCTTGCGCCACCTGCTCGCGCGCGCGGGATTCAGACTCCGGCTCGGCGGCGAAGGAGACGCCCTGTTGCCCGCTGTCGCGCGGCACGTCGCGCGGCACGGCGCGCTCGATTGGACAGCCTCAACCAGGCTCGCGCGAGGGGCGGAGAGGCCTCGGAGAGGAGCGGAAAGGAGCGATCGTCGAGTTGACCGAAGAATGCGAACCGAATTGAGGAGAGGACGCGTGGGTGCCCACGTGTCGACGTCGACTCGCGAGATTTGGTCCGCCAAGTGCGACCCTGAACCGGGCGGGCGGGCGGTCGAGCGCCTCTTTTTTCCTTTCTTTCCTTCTTTTGATCTTTCTTTTCGGTGTTTTCGTCGTCACCGGCCACGGCATCGTCATCGTCGTTGCGCTCATCGTCGAATCGCGTGCTTTTCCTTGTGCCTGGGGCATCGGCCGGCAGGCAGCAGCAGCTAGCATCTTAGGCGTTGGCGTTGGGGCGGCTGTTGCTTGGGAGGAAGCGAGTGCGAGCGAGTGCGAGCGAATGCGAGCGTGCGGCCGCTTGCCGAATTTGCTCGACGCCGAATGCTCTGCTCGAACGCCAAGCCAAGACCGCTCGCGCATCAAATTTGCCAGCGCGAGCACGAGCAAGGGTCGCGCCCGGGCGGCGCCTGGGTTGAACGTGAAGCGAGCGCTGCAGCAGCAGCTGCTGCTGACTGCACGATGGAATCTGAAAAACTTCGATGGAAAAAGAAGATGTTAAGTAACGCGTGACGTGCTTGTGCATGCATGATGCACCGCACCACAAAGGCATCGCTGGAATCACCATATTATCTTGGGATTTCTAGCCTGTGGCGCAGGACCTGCGGGTCGGATTGTCGAGAACAGCGTCAAGCAACAACCTGGGTTCTCATCGCGACAACACAAGCTAATTCACACCAGATGAGGTGAACGCCAAAAACATGGACAGTTGACGTAGCAGAGCTATCGTTCGATCGTCCGCATAACCGATCGGATCAAGCGAGCGGCGAGCGAGAATGCGTTCTCATCCAGTCAGTGAAGAAAAAGGGGAAATGCCAGGGAAACTTCTTTGACGCAAAAGATTCAGGTGCAGTGAGGAAAAGGCTGTTATGCCCACCTTGCGCGTTCCGCATGGCGGAACCGAAATTTTTTGAAGCCACCAGCGAGGCCATCGAAAACAAAGGAAAAGAAAAGACTAAAGGCGCACGCATTTGATCCATCCCACCTTCATTCCGGTGGCGGTTAAGAAATTGTCAACGAATGTACAAAACGGCGAAAATACTTGAAACCTCGAAGAAAACTAAAACAATCGAGCCGAAAGGAGGCGAGTAACGACAACGGAACAAAGCTTGCGAAATGAGAAAAGAGAAGCTTACGCGCGGCGCGGTGCAAACGTCCGACCGGGAAGGCCATCGCGATAAATGATGTCGTCAACGGAAGCCCTTTCATCAATGACGACGCGTGCGCGGGACCAAATTTGCTCATCAATCTCATTCTGACAATCCAGAATGCGGACTTCATCAGTACTAATGAAGTTGACGATTTCCGGGCGGAAACCCGCGTATGTCTGGATGGCGCGCTCGTTCGCCACCAGGCCTGGCTCAATGTCAGCCTCCATTTCATCTGCTTCACGCAGCTTTGGCGAGAGCGTGGCGATAGCAAGGAGGCGCGAGCGCGGCTGGAGGTGGAAACCGTGCACGAGAGACACGCTAATTTGCGCCGGGTAGCGCAAGAGGACGGCAGCATCAAGAACGTCGCAGTAAACACCAATAACGAGCGGCTCAACTTGGACCACGTACGCTGGCAACGACTGGCCAGCTGAGAGAATGTTGCGGATTTCGGCAGTTTGCGGATCCTCGACGGCCAACCCGGTGTCGCTGGTTGGTGCGCAACAAAGGAAAGCGCACCACTGGAAGACGCCTGCGGACGCGAGCTTTTCGGCCGGCGTCGTCATGCCGAGGTCTGGCCGCAGGAGAACGAGGTGTTCATGCGAGAGCCGTATGCCGCTCCCGTGTGCCGACGATCGCCTCCTCGCGCTCGAGTGTGGCGTCGCGTGTGCCGCCACGGGCTCAACCTTGGTCCCGAGCTCCGCCATTCTGCTTGAGCTTGCAAGCACAAGCTAGCAAGCAAACGCAAGCAACCGCAGGCAACCGCAAGTCTCCAAGGACGGCCGGCCAGTCTCCGCGCGGTCCGTGGTATTCTGTCTGTCGTCAGGGGTTTGCCGCCTCTTCGCGGTTCGAAGGATTGCTCGTCTCACGGCCGGTGGCACCCGGCCGGCCCGGACTTGACTTGCCCAAGATGCAAAGCGAGCGCGTGCACACCACAACCGAGCAATAATTATAATAATACGGTATAGCCTAGATAGGCCTATGCCTAGCCTATCCTAGGCTAGGCCTACGGCAACTCTTGAAGGCGGAGAAGAGTACACACACCCCTTCCTTGGCTGGGCTTGCTTGCTTGCTTGCTGTTAGTCCGGCCGACTTGTCTCCATCTTCATCAGCCAAGTATCCATCGCGACGGGACGGGCAGCTCCCGCCACGCGCAAGGCGGCAGCGACAACTGCCTGCTTGGTCTCTTTTCAGTAGCGAAAGCCTCTGCTTGCGTGATGCGTCGTCAGATCGTGGCGAGGTGGCGGCACTGGGCCGGCGTCCGTCCCGAGCTGCTGCGTGTGGAGCTTGCTGCTCTTTTGGGGGGAGCAAGCTCGGGGACGTCCAGACAAAGCCAAAATCTCATCATGCCATGATGCGAGAGACTAACACAACACTCACACACACGCCGTGTTTCACGTCAAACAAGAAGCCACAGGCCGAATAATGAAAGCAGCCAGCCAGGCCTTATCTGTGGTTGGGGAGATGCGCTGCGCAAAGCTTGCACACGCGAACGGCCTCCTTGACCTCGAGAATCTTGAGGCGGCGACGGTGCGAGCTGCACGAGTCGCACATTAGGTTGGAGCAGTTGCGACAATGGTGTTTGCGCACAAAGAGAGTGAATTCTGCGTCGCAAATGCGGCAGCTCACCGCCTCGCTGTCGTCAATCCAGTCCATGACCTCCTCTGGCTGGACGTCAAAGGACTTTTCTCGCACAAGGCGCTTCGACCGCGGCGGTGGAGCGGCCTGCGTGGCCTTGGGAGGCTTGGTCGCACTGGAAGACTTGCGTCGCGGCCGGGGGCGGCTCATACCTTCTGCGGCCGAGACGATCGACTCACGCCGCTTAAACTTGGCTTGGACCAAGAGGTCCTTTTCAGTCAACGGACTCTCTGAGCTTTCCGTACCGTCATCCTCGTCGTCCTCATCATTCTCGTCGCCGGCGTCTTGCTCGTTGTTATTCAAATCGCCGGATGCAGGGACATTGGATGACGATTCTGGCGAAGGACGCGCCAGCGTGCTTGCTGCTCCTGCAAAAACGTCGTCATCGCTCGCCGCCGTGCTGTCACTCGAGGGTGGGTGCGGCGGAGTGGAGCTAGAGCTGCTTGTTTCGCGAAAGAGCGTCGAGTCGATCCGGCGCGAAAGCCATGACGAGGTTGAGGCGAGTTGTGAAGACGCTATTGATGACACAGACGAAGACGGGATACCCATACTGACTGATTCTTGAGAGGAAGAAGAAGGGGATGGGGAGCAGCTCCGTACAATGCTTGTGGCAATGTCATCCACACCATCGAGTAGATTTCTGTACATTTCCCCGCCGGGTATTGAGTCAAAGCCTCGTTTTTCAAGCTCGCGGAAGTGATGCATCCGTCGGAGAAAGCCCGTAACGCGCACGGGAAGCGGAACGCTCGTGGTGTCAAGTTCGTCGAGAAGTTTTGTTGGAACCGTCCTCACCTCGGCTGTGGCGGCAACGTTTGTATTGGGTCCAAAGGGTCCCACTTGTCCTCCCTGTCCTTGGCCTTCTCCATGACCTCCGAGAGGAGCAGAGGCAGCTGAGGAGAAAATTTGCCTTTGTTTCTTCTCCTCCTCGTCGGCGTCCTCCTCCTTGTCGTCATCAGCGTCGTTGGCGGCATTATTGACGTCGTCGTTGACGTCGTCGACGTTTTGCTTGTCAATTGCTGAATTTTTTGTTGAGTTGAAGTGACCCCCATCAGTTGATGTTGTGTGCGATGCTGACGTTGAAGACGCAGTGCTTGGCTGCTCTGCGCGACTGGGCATGGTCGAAAGCGCCTGAATCCACGGGTGTGCCAAAACCTGGTCCGCGGTAAAGCGCTGCGCCACATCGAGCACGAGCAGACGCGAGACGAGGTCGCGCGCCATGACCGAGACTTGGGTCCAATCGCGTTCGGGGAAGACGTAGCGCGCATGTAGAATACGTTTCTTGAGTTCGGTCTCCTTGAAAGGAGGGTAGCCGCAGAGCAAAATATACAGGACGACGCCGAGGCTCCACATGTCGGCAGCCGTGTCGCAGAGACCGAGCGTGTGAACCTCGGGTGGTGCAAAAAGCGGGGCAGCAACGTGGCGATGGATCGGGGCATTGGGATGGTGCATTTGTTCCGCGACGCCAAAGTCGCAGAGCTTGGCGACATTGCCCGCGGTGCAGAGAATATTGTCGAGTTTGACGTCCATGTGAACGACGCCCCGAGCGTGGCACTTTTGCAAGGCGAGGGCAATGTCCCGGATGTATTTCGCGGCGGTGCGCTCGCAATAGAGTTCGTTCTCGTTGCTGTCGACGATCTTTTGCAAGAGCGTTCGGTCAACGTACTCGAGAACGAAGATGGCAAACTTTTGCCCAACTTCAAAGTCGAGCAGGTTAACAACGTTTTCGTGCGCACAAAGACGCTGCAGACGAGCTTCTTCTTTGCAGTCTTTGCGTCGCGCCTCGTCGCTGATGCCCTTGACCTGAATGCGGACGAACTTGAGCGCGACGATCTGCCCTGTCTTGAGGGACTTGCCACGGAAGACAACGGCTGTGACGCCAGCTGCCTCGGCACGTACAATCTCGTAGAGCCTGTGCAGCCTGGGCGCCTCTGTCTGGAAGAGATCGGCAACACCTTCTTCGCCCTGGGACTTGCCCCACTCCTGCGCGTACTCTGCTTGCGCAATGTGAAAGTCGCTAAAGAGCTTGCGTCCCTTGGCTGCGATCATCGTTCGCTGCGAGGGTGATACTGTGGACGACATGATTCTATCGCTGGCTCCGGATTTCTCGCGCGCAAGACGCTCTTTGCGCGCGCGTGCTGCCTCTGCAGCAGGCCGCACCTGGTCGCCTCGAACGCTTTGCATGGTGTTCGGGTGCTGGCGTTTGTCTTGCTCACTTTGGTGCTGCTCCCCAAGCTGCTGCTGCTGCCCAAGCTGCTGCTGCCCAAGCTGCCCAAGCTGTTCACTGTGCTCGTGCTGCTGCTGCTGCCCGTGCTGCTGCCCGTGCTGCTGTCTGTGCGGCCCATGTTGCTCGGCGCCTCCCGCGGGCCCCATGTACATCTCGCGTGTAATCTCATTGCCCATGGCTGCAGGCGCTGCTGCCTCCAGCGCCTGCTTCTCGCGCGGCAGGCGCCGACTGGAGACGGTCGACGCTCGCACGCCGCCCGCCCGCCCGCCCGCCCGCCCGCCCGCTCAACCGCCCGCTCTCGCGCTCAGGCTTGCGCTCGCGCGTTTCGTTCTGCGGAGGGCGCGTGTCGATGGATCGATCGATCGATCATCGCGATGGCCCTGCTTTTTAGGGCCGGAAGGCGATTGTCGACTTTGGCGGCTTTTGTTTCACTGTAGCGCACTCTTCCTTTCACTCGCCGCCGCGCGTTCGCCCTTCTTGCCTTGTTTGTTAGCTTCCGTGTTTCGTCTCTCGTGGACCCCGACCGCCGTGAACCGGGCGGACCTGGCGTCTTCGAAGTTCGAGGGCGGGGAACGACGACGACGAGGGAGGGATGGAGGAGGAAGGAGGCCGACGAGCGGAGGAGGACGAGGACGCGAGGTGCGGTGATCGTTAACGGACAGCGAATGAGCTGGTGCTCTGGAGGAGAACTCTCTGGCGGTTTTGGTGGGTGCACTCGTTCCTTGAACACGCTTTTCTTTTTTCTTTTTGTTTCTTTTTATACTTGTTTGGTATGTCTTTTGGTCAGGAGTAGGATTGAATGGCACAGCGCAGGGCGGAAGGTGGGGAGGTGGTCTTGACGTCGGTTGATTCGATGGTTGATGTCGGACCGCAGAAGAGACAATCATCATTTGCAGCTGGCTGCAACAGAGAGTCCTTCATTTTGCTTATCTTTGGGAGGACGACAAACAGCAACCAACCAACCAACCAACCAAATCTACCAACCCATTTTTACGTCGAGCAAGAGCAAAAACGCTAACCAGATAAAGACAACCCGGACTTGCATTTATTGCATGCTTGATGAAAGTTGTCATGGATGAAAGAAAAAGCCCAACCAAGCATTCAGACCTCTGTCTCCCAAGGTAAAGAAGGAAAGGAAGCAAAGGACAAAGACGAAACTATAAAAATGATTGTCGAGTGGACTTGTTTGATTGCAGAGTACCTGTATACTTAGAGCTTGGAGTTTGGTGCGACGGTACCGATCTCGTACTCGGCAGCGTACTTGGGGATGATCTCGGGCTTGTGAAGCATGTCAAAAGCCTCGGTGGCGTCCTTGCCGCCGTAGAGAAGAATAGCCTTGGCGCCACCGGGGTGGTTCTCGAGGAACTCAGTGACATCGTAGACCTTGTCGTTGAGGATGACCCAGCAGTCGTCCTTGGTGGTGTGCTTGGCGATCTCGTCCATGGTGTAGGCCTGCGTCTTGGGCGCAGCGCTGGCGGAGCTGCTGCCAGAGTCGCCGCCCTGCTCGTAGAAAGCAGAGTTGGGGTCGAGCTCCTTGGGGCCATCGTCCTCGGGGATCTCAGAGTTCGACGAGGCGCCGCCCTTCTTGCCACCCCAGGAAACGGTGACGCTGTTCGAGGACGGGTCGACATGGAGGTCAAAGGCGCCGGCCTTGCCGCCAGCACCACCAGAGGTCACGAGCTTGTCAAGGAGGAAGCGGCTGGCAGTCTGGCCGGCCTTGCGGCCGTAGACGACGCAGTCAAGAAGACTGGAGCCACCGAGACGGTTGGTGCCGTGGATGCCGCCAATGATCTCACCGCCAGCAAAGAGACCCTTGATGGGGGCATCGTTGCCAGTGATGACCTCAGCCTCGGCCGAGGTGGCGATACCGCCCATGCAGTAGTGAACAAGAGGGGTGATGATGGCCACATGCCAGGTGTCGTCCTCGACGTTGAGGGGCAGGGCCTCAAAGTACTTCTTGTCCCACTCGTCGTTGCCAGACTCGGCACCCTTGTTGTACTTATCAAAGGTCTTTTGGAGCTTCTCCGGAGCGACGCCAATCTCCTTGGCGAGCTCCTTGCCGGTCATCTTCTTCATGAGACCGCGCTGCACGTAGTGGTCGCAGTGCCACTGGATGAGGGCGCTGGCCTTGCCGTTAAGGCACAGGCGGTAGGGGGCCTTGCCGTGGACAAACATGCGGCCGCTGACGTAATCGCGCTTGCCGAGCTCATCGCAGAAGCGCTCTCCGTTCTGGTCGAGGATGACACCACCCGAGCCGCGGAGGGCCTCGGCGGCGAGGAACTTGACCTTGGCGTCCGGCTCGTTGGGGTCCACGATGCCGGTGGGGTGGATCTGCACGCAGTGGAGATCACGAGTGGCGCCGCCGGCAGCCAAACTCATCTTGATGCCATCACCAGTGCAATGGGGGCCGTTGGTGGTGGGGAGGGTGAGCAGAGGGGGCATGGGGATCTTCTTGCCGTTGCTCTGCTTGGCGGCGCGCGAGGTCGTGCTCCATGCCTCCATCTCGGCGAACTGGTCGGAGACCTGGGCGAGGAGCGAGTCCTCGGAGAAGTCAGCGCCAAAGCCACCAGTGCAGAGAATGACAGGGCCATACTCCTTGTAGGTCTTGCCACCCTTCTCGAAGACGACGCCAACGACCTCGTCACCGTCCTTGATCAGCTCGGTCACGGTAGCCTTGTTGAGAAGACGGGCGCGGCCATCCTTCTTGTCGCAAATGGCCTCGTAGGCCTCCATGAGGCCGTAGGTGATGGCCATACCGGGGAAGCGCTCCTTGCCGCGGTGGGTGCGGGGGTTCGAGTGGGCAGCGAGACGGGCGACGATGGAGAGGTCGAGGTCGAACTTCTCCTTGAGCCACTCGAGAGCGGGGCCGGACTCGTAGGTAAGAACGCGGATGAGGTCATCGCGGGCGCCCTCGGCGGCGGAGACCTTGGTGTCGTTAAAGAAAACCTCGGGCGAGTCGTCGATCTTGAGTTCGCGCTGGGTGCTCGTGCCGGCGGCGTTCATGCCACTGGTGGCCTTGGTCGAGTTGCCACCGCAAAAGGGCGACTTATCGAGAAGGAGGGTGCGGCCACCGGCCTGGAGGACGGTGTGCGCGGCGGACATGCCGCTGAGGCCGCCGCCAACGATGATGACCTGGCTCATCTTGACTTGACTTGACTGTTTACTGATCTGTTGGTTGAGTGTTTGCAATTTCGATTTGCACGTCGTCAGTCCTCTGGATTTTCTCTCTCTGTCTTGTCAGACGATCGCTTTGGCTCTCCTCCTTCAATCCTTCCTTCCTTTTCCTTGCATTCGCCGTATGTTGCTCGTGCGGTCCGTCCGTCCCCCGCTCGCCCTCTCCTCTCTTCCTGCCTTCCTCTCTCTCCTCTGCGCACTCCTTTGTTCTCGCCGCAGCGCGCCGTCATGCAGCGCAATCCGGTAGGCTCGACTGGGAAGACGCAGATTTCCATGCTACCACCACTACTACAACTGCTACTACTCTTTTCGCATGCTTTGTGCTTGCTAGCTTGCTTGCTGCATACAACACAGGGCGGACTCGCAGGGATGAGACATGGAATGCAAAATGCAGCACAAGAGAATGCAACACCTTGGTCCCAGGACCGCACGCCGCCCCGGAAAGCTCTCCGAAAACATGAAGGTAATGCTGCAAGGTAAAAGTGGTAGTGTAAGGTACTTGGGTAGCAGGCATGGTCTTCGTTCCCCGAACAGGCATCTCTGCTGATTCATTCAATCTCGGCCGAGAATACCGTCATTCTCCTTCCACCTCTCCCTCCTCAACCGCCCTTCGCGGCCACGCAAGGACACAGCCCAACGCAAAGACGCAGCCCTGCGCAGACGCCACACACAGGACGAACGCGACACATCGTAAGCGACGCCTTGCAAATCCTGGACGCGCACAGGCTCCTTCTTCCTTCCTTGCTCTCTTGCCATTCCGCACTTGCGCGAGCCATTCTCCACTATCCCCTCCCTGCATTCTCCACTTTCCCTCCGCCCATTCTCCACTTGTGTCTTGCAATTGCAATCCTGGCGCGCCGATTTTGAAACCTGCCTTTCCTCGCCTGCCTGCTCGCGCTGCTCTGCTCTGCTCTGCTCTGCCATGGTCTGCGCCGCGCTGCGCTGCGCTGCGCTCTGCCGCGCCGCGCCGCGCTCTGCTCCGCCGCGCCGCGCTGCGCCGCGCGCTGCCGCGCTCGCTCCGCGCGATACGTACCTCGGTGCGTGCTCGAAGGGACTCGGCTCTGCCTTGCGGACTGAGTTCGGGTACTGCTCCCTGCCGGCGCCGCCCGCCCCCGCGCCCGCCAAGTGGGTTATAGCGCCCCCCGCAAGTGCGCGCCGCCGCGCCCGCAAGTGCAGAATGGCCTCCGCCCCCACTTGCGCGCCGCGCCGCAAGTCCGCTATCCGCCCGGCGAAACCCAACCCCGCCCGTAGCCTGATTCCGCTCCTTGGTTTACCCGAGTGGACGCCTGGACTGGGTCTCTTTGCAAAGGTGCGCTCCGAGCCGCGCAACGCAAACATTGCTGTAGTGTGTATGTGAGTGCAGTGTGGGCCACCCACTGCACTGACCTCTATATCCGATCAAAAATATGTGGCGCTGATCAGTGGAGAGAGAGGGAGGCTTACGGGTTCTGTTTCCGGTGTAATGCGCAGGCTTCAGATGAAAGAAGGTTTCTCGCAGTGCACGGCACATACAGGTCTCCTATCGTGGTCCATGCTTCCTCGTAGCAAGGGACTCATCGGAGGACCCGCGCAGCACGATAACACCCCCATACCGTACTGTCTCTGCAAAGAGAGAAAGCAAGATGGAAACGACAGAAAGGAAAAAATGAAAGCAGCTGCAGCAGCGCGCAAGAGATCACTCACATGTCAGTCATCCCGCCCCCTCGCTCCTCATCCTCTTTCCCCGCTCGATCCGCTCTGCGCAGGCGCTGCAAGCTCCTCCGCCGAGCCGCTCCCCCGAGCTCCGCAGCGGCCTGGACCGCCGTGACTCGGTCGCGCCCGCGCGTCCCATGCGCATCCTACATCTCGCATACGGCGTGCCAGACACATCCGCTCGCCAAGACGACATTATACATAACCCCCGCCCAATCTACCTGGCTACTTGCATCCATTCCATGCGTCCATCCGCTGTCATGTCATGTCATGCCGCGCCTCGCCGCGCCGCTCTCCGAGTCCTGGTCGCGCAGCCGCCGCCCGCGCGAAGTCCGCCCCGCGCGGCCGCGCGAAGTCGGACTCGAGCCGCAGGGAGGCGACGCTATCGCGCGTGGATGTTGGCGCTCTCGGGGTGGTAGCAGGGGGACGAGGACGAGGAGAAGGAGGCGCTGCAGCTGCAGCAGCAGCAGCTGCAGCTGCTCGAGCGCGTGCTCGAGGTCGCTGCTGCGCTCTGTCGGAACTCGCGATGGACGGACGGACCGGACCGGCCGCGGCCCCGGGAGGACTGAGGATTGCGGATGGCGACAGAATGATGGGGATGAGGAGGAGGAGGATGCGAATGATGGGGACGAGGAGGAGGAGAAGGTGGAATGATGCCGACAGCGAGGAGGACGAGCATGGTGAGCACGGCAGCGGGGGTGGGCAGATGACGGCAGGGGCCGACGTAGAGACGCGCCGCAAGAGGGAGTCTTGCAGCTCCGGGTGGCAGGGAGGGAGGGAGGGAGGGAGGGAGGGGCGCAGACGACTTCGGCGAGAAGTAGAGTCGTGGACCCTAAGAACGGAGCTGCTTGCGCGCTGGCCACAGACAAAGGTTAAAGCTTAGCAAGCACGTCGGATGCAAAAAATAAATCCGCGCGGCGTTGAGAGCGCTGTGCTCACGAGTCGCCTCGACAACATTTCTTTTCTCTTTTTTTCTCTCTTTACATCAAGCTAATCACTGCGATCTTGCTCGAGCTGACTTGCGAAGTGGAGCGCATCCTCGTAGGCAGCGCGCGCCTTCTTGGTCCTATTCATGGTCTGGAACGTCGACGCCCGACTCATGAGCGACATGTGCAGCCAGTTGCCGAGGTTGCGCTTGCGCAAAGAACGGTCTTGCGCCTTCTCGTACTGTACAAAGAGGACGTCCGCAGCGTCCTGGAACTTGACAACAGCCTCGCCAACGCGCTCCAAATCGCGGAGGACCAGACCCCAGCGGTACTGCGCCTGACCGAGCGCCGACCACGGCGATATCCGCGCAATTACCGCTTTCTCGTCATCGTCGTCATCCCGCCGCCCCTGCGTCATGATTTGCGAGACCGTCTCTTGATACGAGGCGAGAGCGTCCTCGAGGTTCAAGAGTTTCTCCTGGGCCATAGACTTGGCGAGCCACGCCTCGGTATCGTACATGTCAAAGTCTAACGCAGCAGACGCATTGTCGAGGGCGGCGCGATAGTGGCCCATTTGCAATAGGCAAAACGCACGTACGCGCTGCGCCGGTGCATATGCCGGACGTAGCTCGAGACTACGGTTGAGGTCTTGCAGTGCACCTTTTATGTCGTTGAGTCCCTTGAAACGAGCGAGACCACGGTAATAAAGTAGCGCCGCGCCAGGTTGGTCGAGCTGAAGGATACTTTGCGAGAGGTCCGATTCGGCCTCAGCGTAATGCTCGAGTGAAATCTGCGTCATGGCGCGTTTCTGCGCAACCTCGAGGAAAAGGGGCGAGGATTGCTCGATACCGTCGTCCATCACTTGGTTGAGGATCTCCAGTGCGCGTCGAGGCTCCC
This sequence comes from Aurantiochytrium sp. KH105, assembly GCA_003116975.1. NCBI lineage: Eukaryota > Bigyra > Thraustochytrida > Thraustochytriidae > Aurantiochytrium > Aurantiochytrium sp. KH105. The sequence goes on from BGKB01000129.1 coordinate 67,938, forward strand.
CCTCGGACTGAAGCAATGCTGCTTGATTTAAAAGCGCGCGACGCTCCGCATCCGGGTCGTATATCTTCTGGATTGGGTTGAAGTTCGCGTGCCAATTCAGCAGCCGAGGGTTGGCGGCCAACATATCCGGCCGCGCAGTGAGCAAATTGTGATTAAGAGATATGAATCGCAGTGCAGGCAGCTCTGCCAGGAATGCCGGGAGTTCGCGCAGACGATTCCTTTCCAGGTCCAGGTGCTCCAGCGTGTCGCTTGAATGAGCAAGCTCCTCTGGCAGACTCCCCAGCTGGTTCCTCGCGAGACAAAGTCGACGCAGCTTCAGACTAGCGAACAGCTCCCCAGGGACCGACGCAAGCTCGTTCCCCGCAAAATCAACCTGTCTCAGCATGCTGGATTCACTGACCAAGTTATTATTGGGTGGAGAAACTGTTCGAATCGCATTGTCCGAAACATCGAACCGGACAAGACAGGCACTCTCCGGCAGGAGCAGGTTCGCGCTCAGAGTACGAATCTTGTTCCCATCGAGCAGGCATATGCGAAGATTAGGCGGGAGCGCTTCAATGCTTTCAAGTTCATTTTTTCCAGCGTCGAGGACGTGCAAACTCTCGAGGGCACTCAATGTGGCAGGTAACCGGGGACGAATGCGATTGCTTCGTACGTAAAGGTGGCGCAATGCCCCCGGCTTGAAGAGCGTAGGTGGCAACGATTTGAGACGATTCTTTGCACAGTTGACTGTTCTCAGTTTGGGCGTCGCCCACTCGGCAGGTAGAGCCTCGAGCTCGTTTTCACTCACATCAAGATTCTCAAGCTCTGCGAGACGTCCGAGACCTTCGGGCAGTTGCACAAGATTATTTTGCGCGCAACGCAAGACTCGAAGACTCGAGAGCTTGACAATATCCGACGGCAGATACTCGAGACTATTGTTGCTCATATCCAGCACACAAAGATTCGGACAATTGGCAAAGAATCGGTCCGGCAAGCTCGTGAGCTGATTTTGTGCGAGGTCGAGGTGCCGCAGCTTGCCAAGATGTTCGAAATTTTTCACCGTGACGCCCAACAGTCGATTCGCTCGAAGTGTCAGCACCTCAAGACTTTTCAGCGTTCCAATCTCGTCGGGGAGCTCATCGAAAAGGTTACTGTCGAGACGGAGTACCCGCAAAGCTTGCATGGTTTCGATGCCAATTTCCCAAATGTTCATCTCACGAAGCACAGTCATATTTCCCTTTTCGCGCGAAATCTCGCGAAGTCGATTGTACCGCAAGTCCAAGGTGTCCAGCGAAGTGAGATACCATGTTTGTACGGGAATTCTGACGAGTTCGTTGGCGTCGAGCGCGAGTTCTGCAAGGTTTTCTTGCATCGTCTTAATGGCTGGATTGAGTTTCTCCAGTCGATTTCCGCTCAACACGAGTCTCTTCAAACGCTTCGAAAGTCTCTTGTTGGAAAAGATCTCCTCGGGTATGTCCGAAATTTCCAAGTGCGAAAGATTCAACAAGTTGGTCTGCTTGTTTTTACGAAAACGTTTCAGACGCACCTTGGCTTCAAATTCGCCACGTTCTCGCTCAGAGGCACCTGCAAGCTCCGCAAGCACCTGAAGATGATGCATGCGCTGTCGCTCGCGCTTGCGGCGCTTCCGCTTCGAGTACTCTGCCGCCTCTTCCTCGTCGCTACTAATATAAATACTCTCCGAGTCAGAACTGGTAAACGAGGCCTGATCCGAGGCTACTTCGCCATCGCCATCGACCATCAGTGCCTCCGGGGGACCGGAAGAAGCGTCTGAATCGCTTTTGGGCGACGAAGACGCCGCAGACTTATTCTCAGCAGCTTCGTCGTTGTCGTCGTCGTTGTTGTCCCCAATGTTAAGATTGGCTTGAGAGAACTTCTTTTGGAGCTTGCTCAAGCGCGCTTGGCGCTTCTTCTCTTCCAAGGCCTCACGTTTCTTTTCCTCGGGTGTTTTGCGAAAATCAACATTGGGAGGTTCCCACTGTGTTTCATCCGTCTTGGTGTTATGGAAAAAGTACGTCCCATCGTCAGGATCCTGCACTTCGCGCCAGTCGGGCCCAAGCATTTCGTCGCGAAGTTCAAGAGCATTTGCAAGACGCTCGAGGATAGCAGGACGTTCCCAGGTGCTCTCGTTCGTGGCCGCGTTGACAAAGTAGGAAACGGGCGTCGACGAAGATTCATCGGGGACCTCCTGCCAATCCTTTGCAAGACTACGGTACGCCATGACAGCGTCATGAGGAGAGGCAAACTTGTCGGTGATCTCATCAAAGGGTTCGCCTCCTAAAAGTTTGGGCGCTTCCCACGACACGTCGCCCGTATGAACATTGTGGAAAAAGTAGGCGCCGCTTGCCTCATCAAAGACCTGCTCGTACACGGATCGAGCCAAAAGTCTCAAGCGACGCCTTGCTGCTCGCGTCCGAAAGAGGCCCTGGACTTTTTGCGCAGCCTCTTCTTCGGTGAGCGGTTTGCGAACCTTTTGCTTTTCGCGTCTCCGTCGAACCTTGGCGGCACGCTTCTTCATCGTTTCCGGTCGCCTCCGCGTCCGCCTGCGACGGCGGCGCTAGTCCGAGTCTTCGATTCCGGTTCTGACCGGCGCTGCTCCCTCCTTGCGAGTATTCGGGTCGGGTGGTGCTAGGCCCAAATCGATCGAGCCCAGCCAGACTCTGCACGGGCCTCGGCGGCTCATAGAAAACTGTAACGGCTAGGCTACTTTACTAGTAGGCCTATACATGTTTGAGGCGGTTATAACGACCACTCGGTAGCGCGACTCGGTCGGCCGCGTGAGCAAGCGTGAGCAGAGCTGCAACTGCCGGCGCACGGCGACGCGTGAGGGGGTTAAGGGCTCGAGACCCAAAGTACGCGGACTCGCAGGAGACGAGATGGACGGCGGCGCAGAGGAGATTGTGCTGTGCGACGTGTCGAACACGACGGCAGCGCCCAAGCGCAACAGCTTGGGCAGAAAGGGCGATGCCGGCTCGATGCCCTCGCGGAGGTCCAGCTTTGGCAAGAGCGGGCCCAAGAAGAAGAAGCAGCAGCATCAGCAGCAGGGACCGACGCTGCAGAGATTTTCGGTAAAGATCGATGGGCGTGCATACCACGTGCGAATCTTCGAGAAAACGGACGGCCTGTTGTACGCGAGCTTTTTGGACCAGGAAGCAGGCAAGGTGGTTCGCATCAAACGCTTGCAGCGTCAATGGCTCGAGAATCTTGACCAGGATACGCGTACAAATCTGCTGACATCTTCCTTTTTCCGCGAAAATGCCGCCTCGCTTCTTCATGCCACTGTAAAGCGCGCCGCACCGTCGGCCAATCAGGCCTCTTCATCAGTCTCATCGTCAACACCTACCTCAGCCTCGGCTCCGCGACGCGCACCGCCGCCCGTGCCCCCGCCCGAGGAAAAAGAAAAAGAAGAGAAAAAAGAAGTGGTCATGGTGTCTCATGGAACGCAGACAATGAGTCTGATGATGAATGGGAGCCCTGAAATGGCCCAGCTGAAAATGGAGTTGATGGATCAACGCGAGATCTCTGAGCGACTTGCCCGGGAGCGAGACGAGTGGAGAGAAAAACACGACCGACTCAATGAGGACCTGACCGTGATTGAGCAAGAATACCCAGCGGCGCTTGAGACGCGGAGTCGAGAACTCGAAGAGCTCGCACGTGAGCTAACGAATGTTCAACACCAGCTTAACGTGTACAAGAATCAGGCCGAGCAGTATTCGAGATCCGAGCAAGAGGCGCGCGACCGCGTCGAGGTGCTTGAGCGGACCCTTGAGGACGAGCGCGCGCGTAGCGAACGCATGGGCGAGGACGTGCGTGCGGCGCGGCAAAAGCTTGTTGATATGGACGAGGAGCATCGCGGGACGATCAAGGATCTGTCCACGAGTCTCGAAGAGATGACAGAGTCATACAATGCTCACAAAGAGTACGGTGCCACACTCAAGGCCAAAATCCTGGAGGTCCGCGGACAAGCTGAATCTCAAGTGGAGGCGCTCGACGCAGAGAAGAATCAAGTACAGCTCGAGCTCGAAAAGGAGCGTGAACGCGTCAAGATGGGGGAGCGAAAACTGCGCGAGCTAGGCGCAGAACTCCAAGATGCACGCGAAGAGGGCGCCAACGCGCAGAGCGAGTTTGTTGCCCTTGGCCACGAGTGCGCTCAGGCGCGTAACAGATGCAAGGAGCTCGAAGACGAGGTCGAGGCGCTCCGAGAGTTTGCTATTGCTCATCAGAATGAAGCAGACCATGCTCGAGGCGAGATCGAGGCGCAGCGCTCTGTCTACGAGGAGCAACGCCAGAACCTCATTCGATCCCATCGCAACGAAATCAAGGATCTCAAGGTCAAGCTTTTCGATGCCGCAGACGCCAGTGATGCCAAGGCCAAGGAGGTGCAGGAGCTTTCTGGATATGTGAACGAGATTCTCGCGCAACAGGAAACATATGAGGCCATTATGTGCGACAACTGCAAGGCCAGAGCCGCGTCTTCGGCCGCGAGCGCAATGACGTAATCTGATCTTTTGTTTGTATGAGTGTCGGTCCGAAAAAGTTGATACGGAGAGAGATTGTTTTTACTCGCTTTTCATTCTTATTTGCCTTCATCGCAAGCAATCTGTTGTTCAAAAATACGTGGTACATAAATAAAATATTGATTGTTTGTGTGTGTGCGCGTGTTTTCCACTTTTGGCAGGGTGTCAAGAGATGCGCTTGGGTCGTTCTTGTTCCTGATCTTCGTTGCCATTGCAATGAACTCCTTCTTTTTTCTTACTGGCAGCTAAGAACGTACGAAAGATTCGTAATCGCGCCGAAGACCGCACCAAATGCTCCTGCAAGCGAAGTCAGAAGTACTGAGCCTGCAGTCATTCCTCCACCAACCCAGCTGCCAAAGTACGCAAGTGCGTGAGAACTTGCTGCAGCACCGTTGAGCTTTCCACCAGCAAGCTTTCCCGCAATAGGACCGGCAAAGAGAGCAGTCGGGATCGCGAGAAGGGCACCAACAAGAACGCCGAAAAACATAGCTCGCCATGTGAGACGTTTTTTGATGGAGAATACCTTGCAGCCGTTCTTGGTGAGCATAACCTCGCCCTTGCCAGCGTCTACTGTACGATATTCCGCGCCGTCCAAGTCAAGGCGATTAAGTAGCTCTTCCCCCATGCGCACGCCGCCGCGCGTCACGTTCATGGTAAACTTGTTGTCACTTTCATCCCAATCCCACCCATACGGGGCCAGCGTGTCCTTTATTTCCTCCCACCCGAGCGCGTTGAGGTCATACCCGCTGGTAAGCGTCGCGCGGTTGAAGAGCAGGACAACCAGAAAGGTCCCGACAATTCGGGCATTCGAGAGCAGGCCGCGCATCTTCTTCTTCTTCTTCTTCTTCTTTAAGCACTGCAAAGCGAGGTCTGGCGAGGAAGCTGCTAGGCGACCAGTCTCAGGCGGAAGTTATCTGCTTTGTTCGTTGCGTTTCGGGTCTGCAGCTCGGCCGCCGCGTGAAGCCCGCTCGGCCTCCTCGGAACTTGCTTTCTTTCTGCACGCTGTCTTCTCCCTCTCGAAAGCTCCAAGTCTGAGACCCACCCTACAGAGCAGCCAGAAGCAGCGCGGACTTTGAAACGTCCCCTCTCCCCCTTCCTTGCCTTGCCTCATCTTCAAGTTGCCATGCCTTGTCCAAGAGCGCGACGCGAGGCACAGCGCCTTGGCTTCATCCGGACCATGACGCTCTGCGAGAACGCGTGGGGCCGCAGCTGCGGGGACTCGAGATACTCCGTCTCCGTCTTTTTCTTTTCTTCACCGTTCGGCTGTTGTTGTATTGTTATACCACCCCCAACACCCGGGTGATTGCGCCGTGCAGATAGATGGTGGCTAGCTGGCTAGTTAGCTGGACGTGGCTGCTGCACTGGCTGGCAGCAAGGTGGAGATCGAGATGAGTATATCAATGAAAATATTTCTGGGATTGTGTGATTTCCGTGGAATGGCCGTGGATGACAAAGCAAAGCAAAGCAAAGCCAAGCAAAGCCTAGCTTCCATTCGTCCATTCATTCTTGGGACAAAGAATAGTATACTTGCAGCTGCAGCTGGAGAAACACGTCGAGTGACCCTGCGGCAGTCGCAGGTAGGTGAAACTCTCTTGTCCCGAGATGGCGCTTTTTCTGAAAAGATTGCTTGGATTCTGTTATTATTCGGCCGCCTGCGCAGCCGTGGTCTTGGCGAGAATCTCGTCAAAGAGACCCTTGTGCGTTGCAAGGTGCAGCGCGTGGATGCAGTGAGCACGATTCACGAGAAGATCGTGGAAAGCTTCCGCGTGACGGTCAAGCGCGATCTTCTTGAGAAGTTGCAGCGCATTGTGCGTCGGATCCTTGAGGAGTTTACGCAAAATGGCCTGTAGCTGTCTCGTGACAGTGCGCTCGAGATTGGCGCTTTGCAGAAGCAGCGTGCGCACGACGTCACGGTCGGCCTCAGGCGCAAGGCCGGCCACATTCTCTGCCACGTCGGCAAGCTTGGCGCCCGGGGGATCGAGCAAGAGTGCCTGCAGTGTGCGCGAGTAATCGGCCGAGGTCTTTTCTTTGCCAAGCAGAGCCATCTCAGCCACGGCAACGCGTGCAAAAGCCTCGGCGCGGGCCCGCAAAACGCAAATGTCGTCAAAATCGAACTCGGCAAGCGTCTCTGGAAGATCCGAGGGCTGCGGCGCGTCATCCCGCGTAAGCAGCGAGACCATGCCCTCGAGAACCACTTCGCTGGCGTCGGTGGAAGACGGCGTCGAGGTAGCGGTAGTCGCCGCTGCGCTCGTTTCCACGGAAGCGAGAGCGCTGGCGAACCAAGCTTCTGTGCGGTGCGGGCCAACTGCAAGGGGACCCTTGCGGTACTCGCCTTGACGAAGACGACCGATAAAATGCTCGCGCAGGTACGCTGCGCCCTGGTCATGACTGACGTTATCACGCAAGACCTTGAGGTGAAAGTTGGCCATGTCCGTCTCAATGGCTGCCAGCTCGCGCAGGACAAAGTCGAAGGCTCTCGGGGCAAGATCTTGCCACGATTTGCGCCGCTCTTGCGCGGCCACGTGAAGATCCATCAGCCATGACTCTGTGCGCTCCTGGCGAATCGGTGCTTGCAAAGCGAGAAGGCGCTCGCCGATGAACTGTACGAGACTGTACAGATCGGCTTGGTTGAAGGCATTTTCCCGGACCTGTTGAGCCAGCAGCTCGGTGTCGAGGCGCTCTTCGAGCTGACGGATAAGGTCCGCACGGTTCGGCGTCAGTGCTGCAAGACGAGAGCAGACCTCTGCAACGATGCTAGGCAGCATATCTTTGGGCATGGCAGCGGCGTCGGCGTTGCCGGCAAGGTTGTGCATCGCAGACGCGTCCTCTTCTTCGCCCAACTTGTAGTCCGGGTCAACCATGAGTCGATGCATCATCTCCTCATTGCTCGGAGCCGCTGCGACGCCCTTGGGCACCTCGGGCACCTTGGGTACGCCCGACGTTTGGGCAGCAGCAGCAGCAGCAGCAGCAGGAGCCTGACTTTGCTGCGCCGAAGCAGAAGCAGCAGACGTTGGCGCAGGAAAGCGCTGGCGAATGCGTGCGACCCAGTCTCTGTAGAGCTGCTTGTCGCGAAGCACAGCCTTGGCACGCGTGCGAATCTGCTCGAGCTGGCCCGCTGTACCCTCGAAATGCTGCAAAAGGCCCGGGTCAGGGTTATCACCTTGCTCGTCGAGCATGGCGCGGACCTCGAGATGGTTCTCCTTGATTTGTACATAGGTCTCGAGAAGCTGCTCGGCAATGCAGAGCGCGTCAACTTGCTTCCACGCGAAAAAGGCCCGCATATATGCAAGGTGAGCGTGGCGCGCAAAAACGATCTTACGCGCAGCACGAGTGTGGTCGCGCGAGATCAGTGTGGCATTCAAGCCGCGAAGAACAGTGAAAAAGTTCTTGGCAGCGATGCGCAGACGCTTACGCAGTTGAGCGCGTGTAGGCTCGATGTTGTCACCGTCGTCAGGCCCCAACACAGTCTCTGGATGGTACCAGATCATGAGGACGGCCAAAAAGGTGCGCGCAGCACTGACCGTAGTCGGCGAGCTGGGAGCAAGAGCGGATGAAGTCGGAGAAGTCCTGGATCGCTTGGCGGTGGCTCGAAGGGCATCGAGAAAGTTGCGAGCCGCCCCAATAACAGACGGCTGGCCCAAATGGGAAGCAACCTGCTCGAACGAGGGCGAGGCAGCGGCGAGGTCGAGCACGGCGCTCAGAGAAATGAGGGTCTCGAGAACAGCGCGTTGATGCTTGGTGCGGCGCCACCACGCTTGGACGCGACGCGTCATGCGAAGGCGATCGCACGTCTCTCGAACGCGAGTGAGATGCTCGCGAACCTGAGAAAGCTTGCGTTCGTATTCGACGGCTCGACGTTCCTCGGCCTCGCTGATGCGCGCTTCGAGCTCGAGAAAAGGGACGCTCTTATCAGTGTCGAGACTGCGAGCACCCGGCGAAGAGGGCGCGTACTTGGGTGAGGCAGGCGCGGATTTTGGCGAGGCCGGCACGTCCGGACGCCGGGCGCGCTCCCTAATGTCATTGAGGATACGCATGCGGCGCTCCTCTGCTGCGCGCAGCTTGCCCTCAATATTCGCCGCGAGCTGCCGACGATCACGCTCGCGTTCCTGGCTGCGTCTGCGCGCGATGGCCTTGGCCCGCGCGACCTTGCGCGAGTTCTCGCGGACCTGGGCAATGAGGATTTCATCGCGGCGCTTCTTGGCCTCAGGGCTGCGCATGGCCTTGGCCTTGACGGATGCGTTCCGACCCGCGGCGGGCGACCTGCAGCGCTTTTCGAGCCTCATCCGCACAGGGCTCATGGGCATCTGCGTCGCCGTCTTCGTGGCCTTGGGCGACGTCGCCGAGGTCTGCGACCCCGCGAACGGAGGCACGACCGCCCAGCTTCGGGGCTGTCCGGGGCCCCTGCCGATTTCCTCGACCAGTTCCACGACGCTCGCCTCCGCCTCGCGCGTCGCCACCTCCACCTCCACACGGAGCTCTCCGCGCTTCGCCATTTCTCCTCCTGCCGCTGCTCCTTCTCCGCTCCTCGCGCGAGACGAGCTCTGCAAGCTGCTCTGCTGCTCTGCTCTGCTGCTCTGCGAGCTCGCGAGTTCCTGGCGTTCTGCTCTCTTTCACAGCTCGCGTGCAAGACCCGATCGCGGCCGCTCGCTCGCTCGCACTCGGCCCCGCGCCGCGGCCGCCCGCCCCTCGATCCGCGTTTGCTCGCTGCGGCTCTGCGCCTGCGCTCGGCCTCGGCCGCCTGCGCTTAGCCAGGTCTCTCCGCTCGCACGGGCCCCGCGGAATGCGGAATATTGCGGACTGCGGAATGGTCGCGTGCACGGAGCGCCTCATCCGCGCGCCCTTAATACGTATAGGCCGTGCATAGGATGTACTAGGATCGTACTCAATCATCCGCCCCCGTTCCACTCGCCGCCGTTCTCTTCCCGTTCTCTCTTCTTCTTCCGCTCGCCGCTGCACGCGCCGCGCGACAAGGACGAGGACGAGGACGAGGACAAGGACAAGGACCGGGACCAGGACCAAGCCCGGGCGCGTAGACCGCGAGAGGGAGCGCGCGGCGCCGCGGTTGCCTGGTCGGCGGCCGGCCATCCGAACAGCGTCGCGCCGGTCGCGCGCGGCCCGCGGGGGTGCACGGGAGCAGTAGTCGGTCGTGCGGTAGAATGGACAGCGAGCAGCACGCGCCGCGGAAGACCACGGCATGGAAAAGTCTTGGCGAGCCTGCCCTGTAGTTTGACCTAAGAGACTTTGGAGTCCAGGACGAGCGAATCCAGACCGTGCATGAAAGCCACGACCAAGACTACAATGAGACAAGACAGAAAGATACTTTGTGGATTCCCAGATCTCACTCTGAGTTTGACTCCGCTACTGATGGACAATGTTATCTTCATGGACAGTGAGTCCAAGGACAGGGTACGACTTGTTGCGATTGTTTCGATTGCCGGTGATCGTGGCCGGACACTTGGGTAGCCACGTCTGGTTTGCTTGGTCGAAGACGTAAACTTGCTGGCCGCGTTCGAAAGCAGGGGCATTGGTATTGGATCGAGCGTCGACAATATCGACAGATCGAGGGCCGAGGATCTCATGGAGAGCCTCGCAAATATCGTCCATGTCGAACCGTGATTTGACGTCCGTTTCCCAGGCTCCAAGAATGATGTCGGCGATGTGTGGCGGCGTTGTTGGGTCAATGTCTGGTCTGTAACCGTGGATTGAAACGTTGGTGAGAATGTCTACCACGGTCCAATCCGCCGGGTGTGGATCTGCACCATGATGAAAAAGCTGCCAAAACAGGATGCCGAAAGCATAGACATCTACCTTGGCCGAGAGCTGGCCACGGTCTCCCGTGATCATTTCTGGCGCCGTATAAGCGACAGTTCCGCCTTCTTGGTCGTTCGTACTTGGCGGGCGAAGAACCGAAGTCATGCTTCTGGTCACGCCAAAGTCGCAAATCTTGACGTTCCACGCCTCGTCCAGAAGAACATTTTCGGGTTTAATATCAAAGTGGATCATTCCTTTGCTGTGTAGGAAGGAAAGTCCACTTGCAAGCTCTTGCGACCACTGGAGCAACGCGACTGCGCTTGGGCGTTGCGCAGGAGGAAGGCCGCTTGGATCAATGACTTGCGCGAGTGAATTGGGCGCGTACTCCATGACGACCAATCGGTGTAGGTCCGAGTCCACAGCGCCGTATATCCTGATGATATTTGGATGATGCAGTTTGCGAAGATTGCGAATTTCTCTTGCAAAGCTCGAATGCGTGCGCCCTCCGAGATATTCTTTAATGGCCACGCGACTTCCCCTGAACTTGCCCATGAAAACCTTGCCGGCGCCGCCGCGTCCAATCAGTTTGCCAAACTCTAATTCCGATGCATCTTGCATCGCTGCCATATCGTCGTCGTCGTCGTCGTCATGATGATGGTTTCCATCCTCGTCGTCGTCGTCGCTCTGTGGGTCTTCGTCGTCGTCGGCATCGTCGAATAGTTTAAGTCGCATGAGGGACAGCGAGTATCCGAGCATGCTCATGCGCCCCGTGCGTTTTCCTTTACCGCTACGTGGTAGACTTGCACCTTCAAGATCGTCGTCGTCATCATCAACCTGGCCCCTCTTCTTCTTCTTTTTCTTCTTTTTCGTGAGCAACACGTACACGACGGCGCCCAAAAGTAGCAATGTGGGAATGACTCCGACCCAAACGCCCGGAGCTGGGCCCGATGGTCGGTTGTTGGTCCCGGTCGAAAAGGTGTCTGGAGGCGTAGACCCATCTCCAGTCGTCCCGTTGCTGTCTGTCGTGGTATTGCCATCGTTGCCATTACCAGTGCCAGTGCCAGTGCCAGTGCCAGTACCCGATCCTGAAGCATATGTGCTGCTGCAAAAGAGTCTGAAGTCGATCGGATCTTGCGAGCCCGATGGACCTATTGCCGTAACGATGGATCCGCCGCAATCTCCCTGAAGAGCGTAGGAATCCCATACAAGACTGGCCTCGTTTGTGCCGATACAATTGGCATATTCGTAGACGAATGCCTCCGTAGCGACTGTTGTTCCTGTGCTCGACGCGTCGCACGTCACGCGCATGCTCCAGCCTGTACTTGAGTCTGCATCTGGCGTGTTTACACACAGGCTCTCTTCAGCTGTCTCAAACCAGGACGGCGTGCCTGATGTCGTGATTATCCAGGACGCCCATGGGATACCCGCAATGCCACAATCTTGTGTTTCGTCGACCACCCGCGCCACCTCGGCCTTGGTTTGTAAGCGTGCCTCCGATGTCACAGCATCTGTCACTGCGAGGACTCGCACGTACGAATCAAAGGAAACGTTGTTGCTCATCAGCACGCACGCGGAGTACTCGTACCCAATGAGCGCTTCGTTGCCAGTCCACGAGGCGCTATCCTGAGACCAGACGAGGCCTGTATCAATTTCGCCTCGAGCAACATCTGTTTGCTCTGGATATGCCCCCAGGATCGTCGTGGATACGAGGTCTTCGCAAAAGGAATCTGCGTATTGTTCGATTGTAACCTTGAGGCTTACACCAGTCTCATGCTCTGCGACCAAAACGCGGTATGACGCCAAGGTGGCCCGTCGTTGGCACACGCCAGCAACAACGACATACTGCTCGCTTGGCGTTGCCGACTCGATGCATACATCGGACTCATAATCGAAGACCTGGTACATTACCACAAAGCCGCCCGTCTTGGGCACGGCCTGCACGTCCAGCAGTGGCATCTGCTGCAGCCTGCGCTCGCTGGTGTCCTCAAGGACGGCGGCGAGCTCGTCGGCCACGAACGCGACATCTTGCGCGCGCCGGAGCGAGGGCAGCAGGTCCGCGCCAAGCGCTCGCGCCGCCGTCGCCGCGACGGCCACGCACAAGCACGCCAGCGCGCGGCGGCCCTTCATCGCCCGCTCGCTCGCTCGCCTCCAGCGTTTGTCGTGTGTTTCGCCAAAAGTAGTGGTACAGCACAGCGTGCACGTGCCACTTTTCGCGCTGCCTCGCGCCCCGATCCCGTGTGCGCGCACACCGCCCCGCGCGCGCGCCCGCGAGCTGCGCCGAGCGCGGGCGGGCGTGCCGGCGCGCGCGCCCGCGGCCGGGCCCGCGAGCGAGCGCGAGCGAGCGAGGGAGGGCGCCGCGACGCCCGCCGCAGCGGAGGGCGAAGAAGCCGCCCCTCGTTCCGCGTTTGTCCGCGGAGCGCCGCGGCGGAACTGACTCGCGAAAGCGCAACGCGACACTGACAGAAGCAGAAGGACTTCACAGGAGGTCGCAGCCGAGCCGCTCAAGGGAGGAAGGAAGGTGATCACGTCGATCGGGGAGCTCGAGCGGTAACTGCGACACGAGCTATAGGCCTATCTGTGTCTTGAATGCACGAGTCCGAGTCGCGATCGACATGGGCATCGTCGCGTCGTTCAGGAAATACAGATACTTTTCACGATCTATTCTACGTAGCGCCCGGTAGCGCCTGTCTCTTTTTTTGGTCTTGCATGCATGCATGCATGCATGCATGCAAAAGGAAGAGCGATTTTACTTTTTGGGTCATGTCCGGGCTTCGAGAAGCAGGTCGACGAAATGGGCAAAGTCGTCAACGACCACGTCAGGCGCGCTGCTGTGCTTCGACTCGTCGCCCGAGGTGTACTTTCCAGTACGCGCAAGCACGCCCAACAGACCATGCTCTTTGGCGGCGAGCGCATCGTCTCGGACATCGTCGCCAATCATGGCAACTTCTTCCAGTGCAAGATCAGGGATTCCAAAGCTTGCAAGGGCTTGCATGAAAAATCCGCGAGAGGGTTTACCCAAGACGATCGCCTCGGTGTCGCTCGCATACTCGAGAGCAGACACAAAAGCACCGGGGCCGATTTTGATGCCACCGTCCGAAGTAGCGAGATATCGGCCTTTGTGCGCTGCGAGGAGCGGCGTGCCTCGCTGCAGCGCCTTGAACGCACGGTCGAGGGCCTCATAGTGCATCTGATCGGGCGCCAAGCCGACCACAACGCCATCATGCTCCTGGTCCTCGGGAAGATTTCGTGCCTCGAAATCTTCACGTGCCGAGGGCGAAAGTAGCAAGAGAGGATTTCTGAGGCCGCGGCGGTCGACCTCGGCGCGCACAGCCGTGAGGGACGTGAAGAGTTCTTCCTCGCGGACGTCGAGCCCGAGCCTCTTGACGCGCGCCAGGAGCGCCTGCTTGCTCTCCTTGCTCGTGTTCGACACGAACCGCACCGGCGTCTCGCTCGCCCTCAGCCTCTGCAGCGCCGCCACGGCGTCGCCCACCACCTGGTCGCCCACGTGCAGCGTCCCATTCAGGTCCACCAGCACCGCGCGCAGCTTCTCCATCCCCCCGCTCCCTCCGCGCCCCGGCGTGCGCCTGCGCGTCCAGCCCTCCTCTTCTCCCCGCGCGCCCGCGCCCTCCTCCGCGCTCTGCTGCTGCACCTGCTCGCGCTCGTGCTCGCGCTCCTCGTACAGCTCGCCGCCGGCGCCGTGCACGGTGCCTCTTGTTATCGTGCACGCTAACTCATCACTATCGTGCACGGTGCCCTTTGTTATCGTGCACGCTGACTCTTCGCTATCGTGCACGGTGCCATCTTGTTCTCGTGCACGCTAACTCGTCGCTATCGTGCACGGTACGCCCCGCCGAACGTGCGGCTCGCGGCGCCGCTCCGGAAGGGAGGAAGAAGGGGGCTCGGCGCTTGCTTGTGCTTGCTTGTGCTTGCTTGTGCTTGCTTGTGCTTGCTTGTGGCTCTTGTGCCTGCGCCTGTGCTTGTGGCGGGGGGCGCTCGGCGCGCCTTCCTCGGGGCGGCGGCGTCCGCGGCGCGGCGTCGGAGGGAGGGAGGGAGGAGCGCGCGCGCGGCAGAACCCGATCGTCCGCGGCGCCCGGTTGGAGGCTGGCTTCCGCGGCGGGGCAGCGCAGCGAGGGAGGCAGCAGCGCAGCAGAGCGCAGCAGAGCGGAGCAGAGCGGAGCAGAGCGGAGCAGAGCGGAGCAGAGCAGGGCGCCGGCGAGAGCGAGAGGCGCGGCGCAAGGCGAGCGAGCGGGTCGGCGAGATGGCGCAGCTCCGAGAGGTGGCGGCCAAGGACGTCAAGGGGCTGAAGCTGGACCCCGTGGACGAGAAGACGCTCGCGGGCGCGCAGGCGATCCTGAGCGACGTGGAGAAGGATGGCGAGAAGGGGTTCCTCAAGCACGCCGAGCGGCTCGGCGACCTCAAGGCGGGCCAGAACTTCATGATCGGCAAGGACGAGCTCAAGGCCGCCTTTGATGCCCTCCCCGAGAAGGACCGCGGCGTCCTCGAGCGCACAGCAGACCGCGTTCGCAAATTCGCAGAGGCGCAGCGCGGGTCCATCAAGGACATTGAGGTCCCCGTCCCCGGCGGATCCGCGGGCCACCAGCTCGCGCCCGTCCGCGTGGCGGGATGCTACGCGCCCGGGGGACGCTACCCCCTCCCCTCGTCTGTGATCATGACTGCCGTCACGGCGCGCGTCGCTGGTGTGGAGAGCGTCTGGGTCGCCTCGCCCAACCCGCAGCCCGCGACGCTGGCTGCCGCCTTCATCGCTGGCGCGGACGGCCTTCTGGCTGCTGGCGGCGCCCACGCGATTGGCGCTTTTGCCTATGGCCTCGAGGACAAGATCCCGGCCTGCGATGTCATTGTTGGACCTGGCAACAGGTGGGTCACGGCCGCCAAGAAGCTCGTCTCGGGCCTCGTCTCCATTGACATGCTCGCCGGCCCTAGCGAGTGCCTCGTCATGGCAGACTCGACCGCGGACCCCGCCGTTATTGCCGCTGATCTCCTGGCTCAGGCCGAGCACGATACTGACGCCCTCCCCGTCCTCGTCACCTGGGACAAGGAGCTTCCTGCCAAGGTGAACACCGAGCTCAAATCACAGCTCGAGACCCTTACCACGGCCGAAGTCGCCAGTGTTGCCGTCAGCAAGGGCTTCTACGTGATCGCCGCCGACAAGGAGGAGGCCATCACCGTGACGTCCACGGTTGGCCCCGAGCACCTCGAAGTCATGACGACGGACGCCAAGGCTGACACCGCTCGCATCTCGAGCTACGGTGGCGCCTTTATCGGACAAAAGTCTGCCGAGGTCATTGGCGACTACGGCGCCGGCCCGAACCACGTTTTGCCCACCAGCGGGTCTGCTCGCTACACGGGTGGTCTTTCTATTTTCACCTTTTTGCGCATTCGCACCTTTTTGCGCATGGACGACGAGGATTCGACCGAGCAGACTGAGCTTTTCAACGATGCCGTGCACCTTGCGCGCATGGAGGGTCTCGAAGGCCACGCTCGCGCCGCCGAGGCTCGCCTCAAGGGTATCAACAAGCGCGCGAATGGCGCCGCAGAAGAAAACGGCGATGCTCCGGAGCCAAAGAAGGCCAAGACTGACGATGCCGAATAAATGACCAAGAAGCATCCAATGCATCCATGGCAAGGTCGGGGAAAAGAATAGTGATGCTATTGTCAAAGCAGCGCGCCACACCACCGCACCGTGTCGCGTCTTTCCCCTTCCTTCCCAGCGAAGAGCTGCTTCTTCATCATCCGTCCCGTCTCTGCTTTACGAGAATAAATTAGGAATTGAAGATGCAGGTCTCCAATTTTTTTTATATGTTTTTTCTTTCCTTTGGTCGATTCGATTCACGAGCTGGCTCTACATTCCCCGCGCATTACTTTCTCCTTTTCTTCTTCTCTCTCTCTCTCTCTCTCTCTCTTCTCTTTAGCCCACTGCGGTTAATTTGGATAACCTTGTTTTGCCATGTCGTGTTCTTGGCCACCAAGGGTGGGACAAAACAACAACTTCTTGCAGACGAGGCGGCAGCGGCTGAGGGCGCTCGCAAATCCCAATTGCTTTCACATCATCGATACACACTTGTACACAAGCAGCATGGGCGACGGAGACGTGCCGCGCGAAAGACCGCTCCGTGCGGCGTTACATCTTGCTCGCCATCTTGCGAGCCCGTGGTGGATCTTGCAATTCGTGAAATCTCCCATCTCGTATCCACGGCGCCTTGTCGTGTTTATCCTCTTTCTCTGGGGTCTTGGGCGGCTACGCAGCCACGACCCTACGGTGCGCCTTACGGAAAGGAACAAGGTTGTCATTTATTTGCCAAGGCTACTTTGCGATGTTCTTGCGAGACTGGCATGGCCTCTGAATATGCTCCTCGATGTTGCACCTCTTGCAGCACAAATGTACTTTGCCCGTAAACCGGGCGTTTGGCCCATGCCTGTCAAGGATCTTGAAAGCATGCAAACGTCAGGTGATGCTAGTAAGGCGCGCGAATCAATTCTCAGCGAGAAGGTGTCCGTCGTGCCTGAGGAGACGCTCACTCAGCTTTTTGGTACGCTCGAACCAGCTCACGCCGAGGATTTGGTGGCGAAAACCTGGGAAGGCAAGGTGATTCGCACGGGAACACGGGCGCTCGATCTCGTTGACCTTGTGCTCGCGCGTCCTCTTCTCGTTTTGGGCGTAGGCTGGGGCAAGCGTTTCCGCGCGCCTCACCGGGGCGATGCACTCATCCTGCATTGGATGGACAAGATTTACTTTCCCATGCCCATGTACGGAAACGCAAGCATTGTTGACATGGAGTATGCTGGCAAGACTCAAGCCACGGCGAGATACAACCATCAGCCTTGGAACGAGCATTTCAGAATTCTCAATGACGGCAAGGAATCGGGTAAAATGGTTCTTCTCGGCGCTTGGTGCACTCGCGACACCATTGGCGGCTGGTTTACCTTGACGCACCAGACCGAGGTTGAAACGCTCTCTGCATCTATCGCTTGAAATTGAGGAACTGATCCAAAAAGTGGATGGCCACTCGAAGACATATCGTAATTGTGATTGATTTTTGCCAAGTATGAGAAGAGCTTCAATAATTGATTGTGAGCGTAATGAGACAGGCTTTCATTTGTTTGTACAATTAGCATTCTGCTTGCAATTTGTGGCTTGGACTAGGTGCTGTGCTAGGTACCACCGTGCGAGGGTCGAGTGCCTCTTGCTGCGCAGCAATGGCAGCTTGCTCAAGACGAAGTCTTTCCTCCTTGTCAAGGGAATCGATGATCCACTGGTAGGGCGAGCTATTGAGTCCGAAAAAATGGACGAGGACCTCGCCTGCAAAGTTCAGGTCTGTCATTTTACGTGGTCAGATCAAAGATGCTCTCTCTCTCTCTCTCTTTCTCTTTCTTGTCAGCGACCTTCAAAGCGTTAGAACTTACTTCGAACGGTTTTGAAGGATGCGAATTTGAGTAGATCCCATGCCTTTTCCTTGGAGGAGATCTCTTGTGGCGCTTGTGGTGAGCTGCGGCGCAATGTGAGTAAAGGACCCTACCTAGCATTGTTCCTTGGGGCTGGCTGTTCGAAAAAGCTTACCTCCAATAATACGGCCCCCATCTCTCTGGATCATCGGACGCATAGCCTTCGTCGTCTGAGTCATCAAATTCGTCAATGTCGTCGTCGTCTTCGTCCAGGGGGTTGTTAAGCTCATAATCTCCCATCCCTCGGGCAGTGTCGTCATCGTTCGAGGCGAACAGTGCAGACATGTCGCGCGCCTGCGTGGCCATCATGATTTCTATCCCTTCCTCTGCAACGTGATTGGTCTCTGTCTGCATGGCCAGCACCCCAAGTGAGGAAGAGGAGCCCCATCGATTTGGTCTGTGAAGCCCGTCATCTCTCGCGAACGGTAAACTGTGCCGCATTGCCGCGGTGTGCGAAACCCATTTTCTAAATTGGCAATGATCACGTTATTTCTGCCATGCATTGTGTTTGGCCTCGATTTGCAGTCTGAATAGCTTTTTCGCTTCTCCTCGTGAGCGCCGTAGTCTGTGACGCATGTAAACTTCTTGTGAGAAATTGCCACATGGATTTTACTGATGATGATGGTGATGGTGATGGCGACGATGACGGTGATGTTGATGATGACGCGCAGCGATGAGTTCTTTGTCGCATCCTACGTCTCGTTTGTCTTTGCCGTGCGACCAGTCCAAGGCGTGCATCATGAGCCCGATACACGTAGGCGTGCATGCCACCGTGGCGCGGGACTTGTGTGCAGTGACAATGTGCCAATCGTCATTGTGTTGTCAATCAAACAGAAAAGCAGAGCAAAAGAAGGCCGGCCAACAGAAGTCGATCCGGATCCGGAGGCAGCGGCGACGAGAGGACGTGCGCGCAAAAGCGCCAAGGAAGGATGAAGAAGTCGTGGTGGTCGAGCGCCGCTGAGTCCGCGGGGGCCGCGGGCGAGGCCCTCGGCAGCCTCTCGAGGTCGCTCGCGACGAGCGCCATGTCGAACATGGGCGGTGACTCACGGCAGGCGGCCCTGGCCGAGCAGGAGCGACTCGGCCTCTTGCGCGAGCTCAAGGCTGCCGTACGCGCTACGATTGAAGAGGCGAGCACGCGGTCCAAGGATCTCGACAAGGTCGAACTCGATGAGCGCGACGAGGCGATCAGGGAACTCCTTGTTTGGCTGGAAAGGTGTCTCTGGCACGGCTTGCGGCTCGAGGCCAAGGTGCGGCGAAAGTCCCCAGATGGTTCACGCTTTGTACTCGTCAAAGAGCCCGAGGTGAGTGTTTGGAACTGTGCGCAATACCTCCAGGGCAGTTCCGTGGACCCGCGTCTCGAAGCGCTGCTCACTGATGTCCAGGATCTGCTGTTTGTGCGATCCAACACGGGCAAGGGCCGAGCGTGGATGCGACTTGCGCTCAATGAAAAGGTGCTCGATCTTGCCGTGTCCAAACTGGCAGCGCAAGCCGTTGTCATGCGCGTCTACTATGAATCGTACGCGCTCATGCGCAATGAGGAGTCGAGCATGATCTTGGCGTCGATGCTGTCGGGGCTGAACGGTCTGGACATTAAAATTCACGTCGATGTCGAGTCTCTCGACACCTTGTCTCCTCCACTTCGAGGCGTCTCTGTACACGCGGCCTCCTCTTCTGCCTCGTTGTCGCAGCAACAGCGTTCGCAGCAGCGTTCGCAGCAGCAGCAACAACAACAACAGCCGCTGAATCAGCAACAGCAGCCAACACAACGAGCGAGCGCAAATGGGGCACGACGAGGCAATGTCAAATTAGACATGGCAGCGCGGTCGCTTCGGCGTCGGGCGACAACGAAACGCAAACAGCTTGAGCAAGAACGTCGCAAGCTAGGGAAGTCAGTGGCGTTTCTGGGTAGCCCGCTCTCGCTCCAGGTGCAGACCGTGACTGTTTCGGCATTGGCGTACCAAGAGCCGAGTATTGCCGTGCCCAACATTTTGTTGCGCGCGATTGCACTTTTTTGGCAGTATGCTCCACGCGAGCACGAGCCTACGGGTTTGTTCAGCTCTCGCGAAGGCCTGCGGCCTCATGTGATTGACGCGAAGCGGCGGCTCGACAGACTGCGCAGCGATGGCCTAACAATCTTCAGCCGCGTTGACGTGGACGTCGATCTGAGCACGGCGATGTCCAGTATGGCGGCTACGACTCGCGCTGGTTTGAGCGAGCAACTTCAGCCGCAAGTTGTCGGTGGCATCATTACGACATTTTTGCAGGCCCTTCCCACATCGCTCATTCCCCAGGATGCCTACGAGCCTTTGTTGCTTTGCTCCCAGATTGATGACGCGGAGGCCCGTCGCCGTAACATCGCGTTGCTCATCGAAACATTTCCATTGGGCCATCGCGCCGTGCTAGACCTTTTGACGCGGACGCTCGATCACCTTTTCGGAGGGTCGGCGGAGGCCTTTGCAGCTGCGGCTTCGTCTTTGGCGCCCGCGGTTCTGCGTCCTGCGGGTGACGCGCCGCGACAAAACGTTGTGGAGCGTCAGGTTCTAGGTGAGGTGTTTACACACCACGTGGAGTGTCTGGGTAAGACGAGACAAGATTTGCGTGAGACGCGCGCGAGGCTCGCAGACAAGTGGGCTCGGCTCCGACGCTATCGCGATGATATGGCCACACCCGTTCGCGAGGTGACGCATGGCCCTGAACTCGACACATTGTGGGCGCTTCTTGACCCAAGCGAGGATGGAAAGGAAAAGGGCGTCGATGGTACAGAGGATGACGAGCAAGACAAGCGTGTGGACGAGCAAGGTGGCAAGGATGCGGATGCAGGTTCGCGAGACTGGACTGCGCGTGGTGCACAGTCCAAGAACATTCATGAAGACTTTCGTGGAGGCGGCAAATTTGCGCTGGAGATGGTGACGTATTTTGTGCGAGCACACCGTGCCAAGGCGCGGCTGATCATCAAGTCGCAAAAGTACCCGTTCATTCGTGCTGCCTCGCAAGTGGCACGCCTTTGCAGCGATGTTCTGCAGCTTTCGGCGCAGGACCATACCACGTTGCCGGAGACGCCGTGGTGGGGACTCCTGAGCGAGAGTGATGCGGTGCCTCGGGTCTTTTGCATGTCCCTCTTGCTGCTCGACATTAACTTTTGCGAATCTGGCGCGAGTATCACGGACTTTGGTCGCGTCGCGCAGGAGACACGCATTCACATGTCGGATCTCCTCTCGCTCGGACCGACGAGCGTAAACAAGTTGTGGCACAGCTGGATCCAGCTCCGCGCGGAGCGCATGTTGTGGGCCAAGTCCCAGCAGGGCAACGCTGGTGGTGGTGCTCCTGCATCAGCAGCACCGACGCCAGCACCAGCACTAGCACCAGCACCAGCACCAGCACCGCCGCAAGCCTCAGTCGGCGCCTCGACGCCTTTGAACGGCGAAGCACATTTGAGTGCAACGTCAGACGGCCCGAGGGCCACGCAAGAAGAGAATCAAGTGAGCGAGAAGACGCACAAGGAATCGACAAGTGCAAGTGTAGCGGCAACAACAACAGCAAAGGAGGAGGGTAAACAGCAGCAGCAGGAGCAGCAGGAGGACGAAGCCGTGTACGCAGGCGTGGACCTAGACCAATTGCTCCCCGTGGTGCTTGGCTCCACGGAAACGTTGACCAAGACGCACATTGCCAAGCTCGAGGCGGCGTTACCGAGCGTGTACCAGGGCTACGACTGGAAGGCTGTCTTTTCCTCGAACGGAAGCGATCACGATATTGGCGATTTTTACAACAACGCCGAGGGGCATGAGGCGACACTGCTGGTTGTCCGAGATAAGGGTGGTGCTATCTTTGGCGGATTCTGCCCGCGCCCGTGGGCTTTGGGCAACGCCTCATACTATGGATCGCCGGAGACATTTTTGTTCACGCTGGAGCCCTCGTTTGCCGTGTATCGTGCGACGCAGCGTAACGCGTACTTTATGCTTGCGAACGAGGATTCTTTGGCGCTTGGCGGCGGCGGCGAGTTTGGGTTGTTTTTGGACGAGGATTTCCTGGGCGGCACGAGTGGGCCTTGCGAGACCTTTGACTCGCCGTGCTTGGCGTCCGAGGCAGACTTTTCATGTGTCTCGACGGAGCTCTTTGCGCTTCAGGTCCGCGCGCGCTGAGTGGTCAGGCCTGGCGTGGCCTGGGGCTTGGCCAAGCCTGGGGCTTGGCCAAGCCTGGGGCTTGGCCAAGCCTGGGGCTTGCCTGACCAGGCCTGGCGAGGAGGGCAAATTGCCCAGCAGTACTAGGCCTCCTAAAGAACAGGAAAGAAACCACGAGTGCAGGGCCTGCTCCACCTGTCCACCACCGAGTTTCCGTGGGAAGGCCAAGCAAGCGCGCAAGCGTGCAAGCGTGCAACTGCAGCTAACAGGTGTATAGAACTTGAAGAAACCAGAAAGTAAAGCTCAGGCGCTCAGGCCATCCTTGATACAATCGGCGGCACGATGGGTGCGTTCGTCAGAGTTCATTGTTTGCTCAACCCGATGTCGTTTCATCAAAGGTTGGTTTGGCGGATCGATCGATCGATCGTTCGATCGACCGATGATCCAGGCTTCTTCTTTTTCTCCTTTGCTTGCTCTTTCCCACCACTAGCTTGCCTTTCGAGGCCTTCCTTCTTCATTCCCGAGGGGTGGGTGTGTGGGTTGCTGAAGCTCCCGGCGGTCGTCTTCGCGAGAGTGGCAAGACGCCCGCCCTGCTGGCGCGGCTCGAGGTCGGCCCCTTGATTTTCTCGCCATTCTTTGCTCCCTCGCACGAAGGTACTGCCAGCCAGACTGCGAGCGCGAGCCGAGTGAGAACTAGCTGGCGTGCTGTCTGTCTAGTGCCAACTTTGCGCGCTAGCTTCCTTCGCGTCTTCGTGCCTTCGTGGCTTCCTTGCTTCGTTCCTGCGGTCCTTTGTTATACTTGCTTCGCCCCTCCAGAATCGCGCTTTCGTCCGGGGCGGGCGGCGGGTGCATCGCGCGTCGCAGCGTCGCCTTTTCCGCGAGCGAGCGCCGCGTTTTGGCGCGGACCCGCGAAGCCGCTGCCGTCGCGCACTTGATTTCTTTTTCTGGTCTCCCGCGGGGCTCGTGCCAGAGGGCGCGAGGGCGGGAGGCAGAGAGAGACTGGTTGGGTGCCGGAGAGGGACGGAGCGAGGAGGATGGAGATCCATCCTCGCCTCGCGCGGCCCATTTCATGGATTTGCAGCGATCGATCGAACGGTTTCCAGGGCCCAGAACGGCGTCTTCACAGTGCACGGCAGGAAGGCAGGCAGGCTTCCTTCGATCGCAGTCGCGTCCGTGAATATTGCCAACTGGAAGCGCGGCTCTAGGCCTACCTGCTCCAGCACCCTCGCCGCTCGTCCGGGCCCTCGAGGCGCTCCGGAAGCGAGGCGAGGCGAGCGCGCAGTTGTTTGCTGAATTGTTTCTTCGTTTTCAAATCATTCATTCATGTTTGTCTGTGCGAGCGAGCAAGGCTTGCGAACTTACGGTCTCCTGGCCGCCAGGAAGCTGCTGAGACTCTCATCTCTCATGTCCTCCGTCCCACATGCACCACGTCCGAGGACTTCTTTAGCAGGGCCGGCCCGGCCGAGGCTTCTTTTCCCGCGCACGTTTCGAGCCGCCAGAGTCCGCCCGTTGGTTCGCGGGCCGTCGCGAGCTCGCGACAAGTCTGGTCTGGTCTGGTCTGGTCTGGTCTGGTCTGATCTGGTCAGGCCGGGCCTCGCTCGGCTCTATGCAAGACTTTGCACCCGACTCGTCTTGATCGTATTGCCCTCGTACCGCACGCCACTGCACGGCGCTCTACTTTCCTTCCAGCCCTGCCTCTATCATTGTAAAACTGCCCAGGGTTTGGGTTCGCAGCGTGTCCAATGCCGGCGCGGATGTTGTTGTTATTCTTCTTGTCCTGCACTGCAGCTGGCTGGCTGGCTTCCTGTCGGAGATTGCTCGTCTATTTTCCGAGCGCAGCCAGGGTCGCCTGGCTGGTGCAACCGCGCGCGAGCTGCCAGGTAAGTATAAAGGTGTTGTAGCGCCAGCTTGGATTTGTTTTTTTTTGTGTTGCTCGTTGTGACGGTTTTGACGTTCCCGGCTTCGATTGTTTGTATACCCTCGGGAGACCCGTCGCAGTTTCGGGCTGCGATCTTTAGCCACTCGGCGGCCTTGCTACATTATCTTCGTTGCTTGCAGTTGCCAAAATCTTCTGATCGTGCCATGCTCGCGGTCTCTCGATCAATCGTCGATTGCATGTTCAGGTCTCCCTTCTTGCACAATTCGCTGCTGCGGAAACTGGGGGATGAATTTTGGCGCGTGCGGCACGCCAGTGCAGCTATTGCTTGCCCGCTTTCTTTCACTGCGGTGCGTGCCACAGACTCGGGGAAGATCATGCGCCGTCGATGCGCCGCCTCGGCCCGAAAACCCCTGCAGCGAGCACAAGGTGCGCGGGAGCAGGCTGGGCTGAGCTGGACTGAGGCGCGGCATGCCCCCCGTTCCATCGCGCGTTCCATCGAAGCCCGCGTGAGCGAGAGGAGGACAAAGATGATGTGCAAATCGACCAAGCTTATTTTTTGCACCGCGACGATGATGGACGTCTCCCTCGGCACGGCCAACGCGACGCAGCTCGACAAGCAATGGCAGCGAGGCGAGACCGAGCTCGTCGCGTTGTGCACGAAAAGATAACCAGCGTGGCGAGGCCAGTGATGCGTGGAGAGAAGTCCTCGCGGTGACGACCGCGACAACAAGCCCGCCAGCCACCGCACACGCCAGTCGAGTGACCGGCGACGCAGAGGTATCCTCGCTTTGTGCTCAAGGTAGGTAGGTGCTGGCACGCTGGCAAGCAGCAAGTAGTAGCGAAGAGCGAGCGAGCGGTGCGTCATCCTGCTCCCCGCGTGCGTCTTGTTTCTTTCTCAAGGTCTGCTCGCTCTCGACGTGCAGCTCCAGCGGGGCGGGGAGATGAGTGCGGCCTGGCTAGTTGGCTGGCTGGCTGGCAACCAAGGGGACGTGACGTGACGCGACGCGACGCGACGCGACGCGACGCGACGCGCATTGCGACGGAGCTGGAGCTGATGAGAGATGCTGATGGTTCAAATAACTACAGGCATGCTGCGCTGTGCGTCGCGGTCGGCCATCGAGGGGAGGACGACAGAGCGCGTGCCCGGGCCGGCGCTCAAGCTGCGCGGCCGCTGCCGCGTCCGTCGCCCTGCCTGCCTGCCTAGCTTGCCCAACGCGCGGGCGTGGGAGCGGTGTCATGCGCTTTCAAAACCGAGCCATGCACCCATCCACGACTCATCCCCCATCCTCCCTCCATCCGCCGTCGCCCTTCACACCGACCGACCGACGGACCAGTCGCCACGGCCGCCCGCTCGCCCAACCGACGGAGCGCTTCTTCTCTCGCGCGCGTCCCTGCCACGCCTCCGTCGCGTGCGGTGCGTGCAGGGACGGCGCTTTGTGCGCCGTAGCGCGGCCGGGTCGAAGCATTGGCAGCTGCAACTCGAAAAGAAGTTGAGAGGAGCAAGAAAGGTCATTTCCTAACTCGTTCCTAACTGTAAGAAAAGAAGGAAAGAAAGAACTCGAACTCGAACTCGAACTCGAACTCTAACTCGATGTTGGTCGAAGAAGAACTCAAACTCGAACTCGAACTCGAAGAAGAACCCGAACCCAAACAAGAAGAAAGAAGAAGAAGAAGAAGAAAAGTATAGTTGTTCTTTGGAAAGAACCCGGTCGAGTGACCATGCGCGTCGAGGAAACCCGTGTGCCGGTTGCAGGGGCGAAATGAACACCTCGACGCGCACTTGGGAGCTCGCGTCTCGTGCGAGGTGCGCGACGCAGACTCGCTCTCACTCTCGATCCGCCATCCCGACTGCGCCTGCGGCGTTGACCCGGACGCGCAGCGGGAGGGAGTGATGAGGGAGGGACGCGGCGAGGCGAGGCGAGGCAGAAAAAGAGGCAGCGAGGGAGGGACGGAGATGTCGATCGCTGACATGAGATGAGCTCTCAGGCACTCGCTCGATCGATTGCTTGATCTTCCGCGACCGCCATGATCGCCACCGCGCCGCACACGTCCGCGTTCCGAATTTCATTCTCTTGCGCTCGCTCCCCCAAAGCCCGCCAGCCCGGACAGGCTACATTCATTCGCCCACGAGGAAAACGTCCCAGGCCCTCAGTGGAGCTTGGCGACGAGGTCGATCGTCATAGAACGACCAACCTAACCCCCAAGTCCAAGTGGCCGTCCGGCCGCGCTGGCGCCGCATCTTCTGGACCGTGCCCGTCTGTCCGTCGCGCCCAATCCCTCGCCCGCTCGCGCGGGCGTCCCCGCGCCCGGCGTCCCGGCTGCCGCGGCGGGGAAGCGTCGCGCGCGTCCGGGTTTCCGGGGTTCGTGCTGGCGGAGAAGACAGACAGACAGACATGTCCATGTCCAAGTCGAAGATCTACGATGTCACTAGCCCCTGGTAGGTCGGGAGGGAGCTGCCCCGTTCGTGATCTTTCATTCCTTCATGCGCAAGGCAAGACGCCGTTGCACGGCCAGAAGAAGAGCAACGACAACTTGAAGGACTCGGAGGGGAAGAGCAAGTTTTGGAGCGTCGAGGTGGTTGGTCCAAAGGGGGCCAGAGGCCTCTCTGCCGCGCCTCGCCGACGCGTCTCGCGCGGCGAGGTTTGCAACGCCTCGCCTCTGACGCGAAGCCAGGAGCTCGACGTCGGTCGCCAATTTGAAGAAGCAGCCCGGACGAAGGAAGAGCGCAAAGAAACAGCCAACGTTTGGTTGCAAGTGATCGATCGACCGAGCGACCGACGCACCGAGCGATCGATTCGAACCAGCGAACCTGTGACGCGACGCAAGCGGTGTGCACGCGTGTCTCTCGCCGTCGACCTCCGGGACTTGGTTGCGGCTCGCGGTTAAAGCGGGGCATTTGTATCAACCGAGTCGAGCGCGGCCTGGTGGATGATGCGCGTCGAGTGGAGTCGCCCTGAGTGGAGTCGCATTACGTCGAGTCTGCACCTGGGTCAGACAGAGATCCCGAGTCGCGTCGCGTCCGTCGTCACGCCCAAGATCATGCAAAGAAAGAACACAACCCATCGGCAATGATAGTTGCTGTTGCTTGGGGATGATGCTCAATCAACGATGACAGTGAGGCTGAAACGCAGCACGAGTACGACAAAGCATATTTGAGTGCTTCGCTCCTTTGCGCTGGGGCGTCGCAAGCCACTCCGACTCGGCCTGGCTTGGCTCTTCTTCTTTTCTTGGTTTGGAGATCCTCGATCTGGGCTCCGTGGCATGGAGCTTTTTTGCTACCGTCCCGGGACGAACTGTCCCTGCGAATTTGAGTCGTCGGCGGACTCTTGCGCGGCGCGATTCGAACCAGGCAGGCAGGGCACTGAAAGCAGGTCGTGCCCGCTCCTGGGCACCTTCTCGCGAGGACAAGCGTGCGCGTCCTTGGCTGCAGCCAGTCAGTCAGCCAGCCGACCCGAGGCTGTCTGTAAGCGCGCTTCTACGTTGTAGAAATCTGGCTTGCTCTCTCTCTCTCTCTCTCTCTTTGGTTGGCTGGGTTCAGTCGCTCGCTGCAGCTGGTGGAGCAGAGCAGGCTGCATGCCGCCAGCGTTGCAATCTTGATGTTGATCTTGATGTTGACCTTGATCTTGATCGCGGACGGCGGGTGGGGCTTCGTTCTCTGCGGCCGAGCCATGAGTCGCCTAAAATTTCTTTCTTGGCGGCCTCCAGAGCCACGAGTCCTTTTGCTTGCCTTGCCTTGCCTTGCCTTGCCTTATTGCCTCAAGACACGAATGCAGCCTGGCTGCTGCACAGCTAGAAGGATCGACACAGGCTCGAGGCGTTTTCCCGCGTCTACTTTCTTTTCTCTCCTTTTCTTTTGCTCGCGTCTCCCGTCCGAGCAAGATTTGCAACGCCAGCCGAGTCGTGATGACGCCGGCGCCTCGCACCCTGCCGCCTCGAAAGAGGGGACTCGCTCGCTCGATGTGCGTGAATGAAAGCCTCCCCGCGCGGCGCTGTAACCATCCCGACGCGGCATCACGACCAAAGATCCTCGCCATGCAAGAGCAACGAGCAGCAGCATGGCAGCAGCCGCCGCCTTCGGTAGCCGAGTGATCCGTCGATCCCTCGACCGTTCTCCGCCGCCCCATCGTCGACGCAGCGCGCGGCTCGCTCACCTAAACGCTCGGCTCGGCTCGGCTCGGCTTCGATGTCGAGCAGCAGCAGCAGCGGCTGCGGCGGCGGCGGCACCTCGACGCGGCGGATCTTGTCGTCTCGCGGCGCGTCGCGGCCTCCGCCTCTGCCGCGTCATGGCATCGCAGCGCGCTGCATGCAGATGCATGCTCGTCAGGCACGCGTGCGTACGTCCACCCCGCGCCGATTTCCGAGCGCCACGAACGACAGGAGCTTCGTGTCGTGTCGCGCCCGCCCGCCTGCCTGCCAGTCAGGACCTCCGCCGCGCTCGTGCTGCGCGTGAGCTGCTCTTGCGCGCGGTCGGCTCGCCTGATCTCGGTCTCGGACCGGGTGGGCGTGGGCGATCGAAGCAGTGACCTCCCCTCGGTGTACCAGGGTGCCGGAGCGAGATGTGGACTGTGCGCAAAGGCGACTTCGGGCCCGGCGGCTCCGGCCTCGCCATCAATCTCGAGCTCGCGCTGGCCGCCCTCGTGGTCCGCGTCGAGGTCCGCGTCGAGGGCGAGGGAGGCCCGGGTCGTCGAGGATTTTTGGGCGGCGAGGCGGGACCGGGCCGGCGGGCTGGCTAGGCGCCGGCCTAGGACGGCGCAGGGTCTGAGGCAGCGGGCGGGCCGCGAGCAGTAGGGCCCAGGGCACCACCTGCCAGCTGGTGCTGCTGCAGCAGCTGCTGCTGGCAGTGGCTCGAGCATCGCGTTCCAAAGTTTCGAATGCCGCGCGCGTGAAGGTATAGTAATTCATTCATTCATTCATTCATTCATTGATCCATGCATTCGTGCGTTTGTTTGCAGAACTGCAATTCCATTCGTAGTCGCATCGCATCGCATCAAAACGCCCGCGGAGGTGCAGCAGCAGGTTTTCCGGGTTGTCGTCGTCGCCGCGCGAATCCTAAAAAGCAAAACAGCCAACTGGCCCAGTATACATACAGAGAGCGAAGCAAACCTCCAAAGGGCCAAAGTCCACTAGCAGCAGGAGCGGTGGCTTCCTGGCGCTGAGCGAGCGCAGTCTACGGCGCAGATCTGCCGTCCATCTTCTTCGCACCGCAGGCGCCTGCGAATTGGTTTGCGTGCTCCACGCCCGGCGTGGTGCCGATCAGTTTCGCGCAGCCTCGCGGTCCGTGGTTGTCCGTCTTGCTGCTGCAAAATCAAATCGGCCATTCCTGGCGTCGTTGTCGTCATCGTCGTTGCCGCCGCCGCCGCCGTCGCGAAAAGTCCGCGTCCGAATTCGCAACGGTAAGCCGCAGACGCCCGCATTGCTTCGTTTGCGCGAGTAGTACGTACGCGCGCACGCAGGGGCGCACGCACATCCGCGCGCGCCATTCGCCACGCGATTGAAAGGAAGCAAGGAAGACTTGAGAATTGAATTGATTCGAGCAAAAAGCTCGAAGGGGACGTACGTGCCTGCGCGTACGTACGTACGCACGCACGCACGCACGCACGCACGCACGTACGTACTCGAGGCTGCTCGGCGTAAGAAAACTCTGGCTAGTGGCAACCGACCGTGCGCCGCTGCCGGGTTATTGCAGTATCTTCTACATCTTTCGAAGGAAGCCCGCGCGGTCGCACAACCGCGCGCGCAGTGCAGGACTGCTTGCTCGGCCCCAATCTGGAAGCCTAAAACCTGAGGCTTGCTTGCATCATACGGTGTGGCAAACCCCTTCGCGCCACCTAGGCCTGGCTTGCCCTGGCTTACCCTGGCTTGGCTTATCAGCATTGCCTGAAGGAGGAAAAAACAGTGTGGTGGCAATCTGGTCTGCTCGACAAAGCCCCACTTTGCAAAAGCACAAAGCGCACGGTACGGCACGGCACGGCGCGGCACGCACGCACGCACGCACGCACGGTTTTCCTTTCCCCATCTCTCACTCCCGCCGGCTGCGCTGGGTGCACGCAGCTACTGCTGGCAGTGAGTGGCTGCTGCTTTTTCTTCCTTCCTGCCACAGACCTCCGCATCCGCGGCATCGAGGAGATCATCCATCCGCATCCGCCGTATCCACACACGTCGCGCGGATTCGATCTGCGCTCGCGAACCGGGGCGGGCGCGCGCGCGAGGGAGAGAGAGAGAGATCTCCATCGTTCGAGCTTGTTTGCTTTCTTTTCTTTCGACATCGACACGCGCCATCTGGCTTGGCCCGCGCGCTGCAGCCAGCTGGTGCCGGCCGTGGCGGGCCGTGGCGAGCACGATACGTCCAAGCAGCAGCAGCAACAGCAGCAGCAGTAGCGGCAGATCTCGAACGAGGTTGTCGACTTGCCCTTGCTTGCCTGCGAATTTGCTTGCTTGCCTGCGAATTTCGTCGTGTAGGCGCCGCCGGCGCGTGAACAGACGAGGTACTCTCTCCGTGCGACGGCGCGTTTTGACTGCCGTGGCTGGCGTCCGCACGAGGTCGTGATCAACGAGCGAGCGAGCGAGCGAGCGAGCGGGACCAGCCGTTCGGCCACGGGTGCCAGGGACCGGAGCGGAGCGGAGTCGGGCCTGGCCTCTCATCTCCGGGTCCGCTCGCAATTATCCCATCACTTCTCCGTTCATACTCTATTACCTGTGCCTGCGCCTGCGTCACTCGCTGTCAATCAATCAATTAACCAGCGAAGCGCAATTTGCAAAGCCGCCTTCTTCGCATCGCGCCTCGCGTCTTGCGGCGACCAGGTCGTGGCGCGGAGCGACGTGGAGGCCTGGCGTGGCGGGAGGGATCTCGTAACTCACCCAACAGCCTGGATCTGATCATTCGCGACAATAAACAGCTTGCTCGTTCCGTTTGGTTCTGATCGTGCCTCCCCATGGAGGAGGGTTTTCTATTTCGAGACCCCGTAGCGTCAGGTGGCAAAAAATGGGTTCCGGTCGGCCAAAGGCTGCAGCATGCTGGCGGCGGGTAAGAGATAGCAGATAGCGATGGCCCCGACGTGCCTTGCAGCCGTCTGTGCGTTGCCGCGCACGTCGGCGCGCGTGGCGACGGCAGCTTCACTGTGCGGGAGAGGGGTGCACGAGACTCCCTAAAGTAGCATACTTCTGCGTTTCCGCGCGTTGCCTTTGTGAGCAACTGCATCCCCAGCAGCCGTTTGTATTGGTCATCGTCGCTTCGACCTCCTTTCGACGCTTCGCTATCGTTGTCGTCGCGAAAGCAAGCAAGTGCCTCATCTCTGCAGAGAAGGCTATCTACGTGCACGTGCTCGTGCCCTTACCCGCGCGCATTCGACCTCAGCAGGCGACTCTACGGATTGAGCCGGGCTCAGAACGTTGAGCACCTTTTTTCCTGTCGATGACTACCACGGGAGGATCAAGCGAAGGGTGCGATCGACAGGTGCTTCCTGAGCGAGAGCGGCATCCAGATGAATACATCTTTGACGCAGTTCGCTCACGCGCAATGTACCGCGGTAAGAAGAATAGATTTGAGGGGGGCGCTGAGGTGCTGGTCTTCAAGACTCTTGATGATGCAGATGAAGTCCTCAAGCTTCTCAATGTGAAGAGCACAATGTCTCAAGGTCGTGGACGGATAACAAAGCCTGGCAGAGGCTTCTTTACTTTTCTGGCGTCCTTAAACGATGTTTCCTCTGAAGGCCGTGCACCTCAGAACGGCTTCGCTGTGGCTGCACGCGTTATCCTCAGCGCGTTCCGTGACCAAGCCAAGCCAATCCCATCCATTCTCGTCGACGATCAAGGAGGGCGCACCGCAGATACATGGCCCAAGACACTACATAAAAGCAAAATTATCACGAAGGCTGAGGCTGACCTTGACCGGGCAGTACAAGCCGATGCTCCCCTCACTACGTGGACTGAGCGCTGGTCATGTCGTGTGAAGCGATCTCGGCAAGAAGATGGAGGCATGTCACGTGGGTCCAAACAGCGTCTTGCTATGATTCAGCTGCACGACCTTAAGCAGATCCTTAGTCTCCTTGAGTACACTAACCGCACTCGCAAAGTAGCCTTTTCCCGGCCCCACATGGTCTGGTTTGATGGGAACAAGAATGCTCGTCGTGTTGCGGTAGTAAATGCGATTGCGAGCGGCGAGCTATTTCAATCTATTTGTTCCGAATTAGACTCAGGAGAAGTGTTGAGCTCGCATGGCACGCCACCCGAACCCAGAGCAGACAACTCCTCCACGTCTCCTGCAGCAGCAGAGCCCGATGTATGCCGTAGTGGTTCTCTTCCTCCTGCGAATACACAACAGTACCCCACGGAGAGTAATTCTGCGGGAGGTATCGCTTCAAGGCCGCGTCTTACTTCTCGAGCAGCCGTAGATCAGCAGATGGATCATCTGTTTCATGGCGTGAAGGCGATTGCAGATTTTGCTAGCTTTGCGAAGAATGGAAGCAATGAAGTGCTCGACTTCGACACCGTACGCAAGGGTTACGAAGCAGCGCAGGCCCTCGTTGACATTGCCGAAGCCTGGGCCGGTCGGCAANGTATTGTCGCGAATTTTGCGCGTCACCCAACAGCCCGCCCGCCAGCTTCAGACAGGAAGGAACGGGCGCGGGCTTCGTATTTTTCTTAAACCCCACCTCCTCCGCCTCCGCCTCCGTCTCCGTGCACGTCGTGCAACTATCTTACCGCAACTCCCGGAACTCCAGCGGCCGGACGCGCAACGCACGGACGTGAACCGCCTCCAGCCAAAGACAAGGCAAGAGTTCAAGGCGAAGCGGCAAGGCGAAGCGAAGCGAGAAGGCTTTTGTTTTGCATTTTTTACTGTCTGTACCATTTCGTACCAACCAAGCAAAAAGTGAAGGCAGAAGACTGCGCGGATCGCGCACGGACCGAATACGGAACCGCTAGAGCGGGCCGCCGGAGCAAAAGGTAGGACCAGAGAAGAAGGGTAGCGAAGAGAACGGGAACGGAGAACAGGGAGAACAGGAACGGGAAGAGGGGGTATCGCGCGAGTTCTGGGACTGCGGGGCCTCCCGAGTTCGTGTTCCACATTTTGCTTTTGCTCTCTCTCTCTCTCTCTCTCTCTCTCTCTGTGTGCTTTTCCTTTCTTTTTTCCTTTCGGATTTTTCCCTTTCGATTCGATCCCTTTTTCGTTCGGTCGATTCTTTCGCATTTATCTGGCTTGCAGCTCGTTTCGCATCCTGTGTGCGTGCGTGTGTGCGTGCGTTTAAAGTGGCCACCGCGAGTCGCTTCGGCTGGCGCTTAGCTCCGTGCTGGTTCTTTTCTTTTCACCGCCAGCTGTTTTAGTAGGGCCCGTCTCGTTCGTCCTCGTTCAAGGCGGTTCTATTCAGCCCAGTTCACCAGTCTTCAGCCGCCGTCGCTTCGCTTCGCACTGCTTTGCTTTTGCTTTTGCTTTTCTTTTCTTTTCTTTTCTTCTTTCACAACCCAACCCGCCGCAGACCGACGCGCTGCTGGCTGGTCGCTGTTCTCTCCCTCGTAGGGAGCAGTTCGCGGGTGCTGCTTGGTTGACCTGGCTGGCTGACTGACTGACTGCCTTGCTGACAGACAGACAGACAGACAGACAGCCAGACCGCAGCCGACGGAAAGTCCAAAGAAAGAGCTCGATCGCCGCCGCGCCCCGCACGATTCTACACCTAGCTCCGCTCCCGCTTCCGCCCCCGCTCCCGCGTTGCTACTCGAACTCCCCAAGCGAACCCGGCACCCAAGCAAGCCAGCACGCAGAGCAGACGTTGAACGAAACTCAAGCAAGCAAGCAAGCAAGCAAGCAAGCAAGCAAACGTTGAACCAACCAACCAAGCAATCAATCAACAGGGATCCTTGGCTTGGCCAGGCCAGAAGTGCGCCCGCGCTCCAGGACGAGGTCGAGCTCGAACTGCGACGTCGGACGCGAGGCCACGCGCCCGCTACCGGCAACGCAGCTGCGTCGAGACCGGCCAAATTTTTTTTTAAAAAAAAAAGCAAAGCAAGGGACGAAAAAGAAACTGTCGCCTGTTTGAGCGGGTGTCCATCCCGTCCATCCGGCTGGCGAGAGAGCTTCCATCCGTCCATCGGCCGCTCTCGTCCGTTCATTCTTCGTTCATTCCATCGTCCGCAGCACTTCTTCGATCCATCGATCGATCCGTCGATCTTCGTCTTCTGTCTCAATCCCGCCGTCTGCTGCTGCGCGCCTGATCACGTCCATTCATTCACCTGCGACTTCATCCACCAGTGCGCATCGTCAGGCGGTACGAAGAACCAACGAGGTCTACGTGCATCCCGGTCGAGCAACCGCGCCATCGGGCGAGGGAGCGAGCCGCAGCTCGCTCGCTCGACGCACCGGGCCTGCGCGGCCGACGCAGAACGGTAGACCTACGGAGGCGAGGCGAGGCGAAGCGAAGCGAAGCTTGGGTTGTCCTGCCTGTCGCGGCCGAGCACGCAGCCCGTGCGCCTGCGCAGACTCGACGGCGAAAATCAACCCGGCGAGGCAGACCAGACCAGACCAGACCAGACCAGACCAGACCAGACCAGACCAGACCAGATCAGACCTGGAGCAAAAGAATCAGATTGGAGCGAAGAGGAGAGGAGAGGAAAGGAGAGGAGAGGAGAGGGGGGAGAAGAAAAGAGCAGCGCCAGCGCGTCCGTCCATCGGCAGGGCAGAAGTTGCGGCGGCACGAAGACGAAGAACTTTTGCAGCCAGGTCCGTCCGGCTGGGACCTGAGAGTTTTTGTTTTTCTTTCTTTCTTCTCCTTTTTCTTTTTCTTTTCCTTTTTCTTTTCTTTTTCTTTTTCTTTTCCGGGACTGACGACCCGAAGTGGGTTGCGCTGCTGCGTGTTGTGCGCCCGCTGCAGCTGCCTGCACCACAGACCAGCTCGGTCCTGCTGCGGCTGCTGCTGCGGTCCCTGGTCTCTAGGCTCGAGTCTGCCGCTGCTGCTGCTGCTGCTGCAGCACTGGAACTGGGCAAACAGACGCGTCGCGCGTCGCAGGTTGGATCCGTTCACGACACAAGAGCAGCTGGGTGCCGGCTGCGGCACGCCAGCTTCTTGTCCCGCTTTTGCCGCGAGGTAAACTACTACTACGACGACAGTCATCCCTCTGTTGGTCTCGTCGGTCGATCGATCGATTGATTGATCCTATCGATCGATTGATTGTCTGATTGATTGAATCATTGTGATCAAGCGATCGATCGATTGATCAGCCAGTCAACGCCGCATCGTTTCCATTTATCCCCCTTTCTCAACAGCAAGCAAGCAAGTAGGCGAGTAAGCAGGCAGACAAGCAGAAGAAGGTGGCAAGGAACGAGGTCTGTCTTCCAGACCCCGAATCTCAAGGCAAATCGTGTCGACCCTCACTTGGCCGAGCCCTCGTCCTGCTGGCCGAGACTCGCGCCCGAGAGGGACACCCTCGACATCCTTGTCTGGCTGACCCACACGCCGCGAGCGAGCGAGCGAGCGACGCAGGGCGACGGTCTCGACCTCACCTCGTGCTCGTGCTCGTGCTCGTGCTCGTGCTCGTGCTCGGGCGAGAGCTCGTCGTCGCGGCGCGTCGCGTTGATTGCTCATCGCAGTCGCCGCTCCTGCCAAACAAAGTAAAGCAGAGGAAACCAAACCAAAGCAGGCCAGTCAGACCTTGTGGGTCCGCTCGCGTCGCTCGCGTCCACCCACGCGGCGCCGTCTGTCTGTCTGTCAGCCTGCCCGCCCACCCGCCCGCCCGCCCCTCGCCTGCAGCCACAGCTGCGCGCGCGAGTGCCCGGTCTCCAGAGCCCCGCGCGGCCTCGCCTGCTGCTCGCGGCTAGCGTCTGCGAGAGCCCCGTGGCGGGAAAAGGGTTGCGCACACACCTCGGGCTCCACAGCTAGCTCTGGCGGCGCAAGCTGTGCCGGGGCTGTGCGGAGCGACCGCGAAGCTAGCGCCAAGCTAGCGCCAAGCTGCGCAGCTCGGGCTAGCTCCGGGCGCAGCTTGGGCTCGCGCCGGCGCGCGCTTCCAGCTCGCAGTCGCGCTGCGTTTCGGGCGCCGGCCTCGCGCGGGCAGGTGCAGGCGAACGAAAGCGGCAACTGCAGCGCGGCGAGCGCAAGTGCTGGCTGAGGGAAAGGAAAAGAAGAGGAGAGGACAGGACAGGAAAGGCTTCCCGGCGGCTTGCGGGCCAGGAGGTGGGTGCCGGCTGCTTCTCCCGGGTTTCTTGGCTTCTTTTCTTGGCTTCTTTTCTTGGCTTCTTTTCTTGGCCTGGCTGGCGGTCGCTCGTTCTCTGGAGCGCGCTGTAGAAGCTCGGGGAGCTATTGCTGGCTGGCTGGCTGGCTGGCTGGCTAGCTAGTTCGCGAGTTCGCGAGTTCGCGAGCGAGGCCGCGACGTGGAGGTCGCTGATTGATCGATCGATCGATCAACTGATTGAGGTCGACTGCGAGGCGGATTCGCGAGCGTGGATCGGCCGCCTGCGACGGTGGAACGAAGGCACGAAGGGAGGAAGCCACGAACGAACCAGCGGAGCGGGCAGTCGACAGGCTGGCTGGCTGTTCGATTCCGGAGGAGGGAATTTGAGGCCAAGCAGGGGGGGGGGGCTTGGACGTGGCGCGCTGCTTTGTTCTGCTCTGATCTGATCTGTTCTGATCTCCTCTGATCTCCTCTGATCTGCGCTGCGCAGTCGTTCCTTACGTTGTACCCGCTACTGCCGCGGGTTTCACCGAGCAGCGAAAGCAAGCACGCAAAGAAACAACGTCAATAAAACAGGCGGCCGGCCAACCAACCGACCGACCGACCGACCGGCCGGGCGACACCACACAGCGATCGAAGTCGCTACGGCCTGCGGTTTGCTGGCGTATCGTATACCAGAGCTCTTTCGCCGGTGCAGTATTGCATTGCATTTCGTTGCGCCGTCGCGTCGCGCTGCGCTGCGTCGAATAAGCCGAGTGCAGGGGAGAGAGAAACCAGGCTTGGTCAAGTGAACGTACGAACCAAGGCTGGCTGAGGGTGGGCAGGTGCCTGTCGGTCTGTCTGTCTGCCTGTCTGTCTGTCTGAGCGCCTGAGAGAAACCTAAGACCCGCGCGGTGCGGACGTCTACGCTCGAGGCTCTTACTTTATCCGGCAGAGACCGCTGCTGCTGCTGTACCTCGCGCGACCCGTTTGCGTGCAGCGCGCGGAGCCTCGCGCGACCCGCTCCGTCCGACAGAGCGAAGGCAAGGCAAGGCAAGGCAAGGCACGGCAGAGCGTCGATCCACCAGTGAGTGGTTCATCCATCCCTCATCGATCGATCGAGGAGAGAGCACGAGAGATCCATCCGCTCGCCATCGATCGATTCATCTCATCAATCGCTCGCTCGCCGTCCGGCTGAGTGAGCTGTCTGTCTACCTGTCCCTAGACCGTCTCGTCCCGCTCAAACCCGCACCGCCCGCGCGCGCAGCGCAGCGCGGCTGAGCTTGGAGGGAGTGAGTTCCCGGAGCCGGCCAGCGAGCGAGCGAGCGAGGGAGCGCAGTTGCGCTCGTGCAGAGCTCCATCGTTGGTTGATTCCCCGCTGGGCTCCAGCGCGCCTGGGTCGCGTCAGGTGTCTGGCTGGCAGGCAGGCCGGCGAGGCAAGGCAAGGTAAGGCAAGGCCAGGCGAGGCAAGGCAGGCGAGGCCGCCCGGGCCCCTCCTCCCTTCCTTCCCCCCTCCACCGCCGGGAAGCGCCTTCCGGGCCTCGCCTCGTTGGTTGCCTCCCTTCCTTCCTTCCTCCCCTCGCGCGCCTTGCGGAGCCTTTCGGCGGCGGCGTCATCGGCGTCATCGGCGTCATCGCGGCGAGGGAGAGAGAGCAGACGCAGGAAAGAAGGAAAGAAAGAAGGAAAGAAAGAAGGAAAGAAAGAAGGAAAGAAGGAAAGCTTCCAGCGAGCGCGCTGAGCAGCGCGCAGTGCGGGCGGGCGGCAGCGGCGGAGGCGGCGGCGAGCGCACGCCGCGGCGGGAAGCGGCACAGACAGCCGGAAGAGCGGGAGCAGCACAGCAGCAGAGCTCGCGCAGGCAGCGAGTGACGGACAGCGCCGAGACGCGGGAGGGGGAGAAGAGGCCCGGCTGAGGCGGAGGCGACGCGGCGGCGGCTTCCTGCAGGACGCGCAAGTTCGCGCAGCACCAGCCCTCGCGAGCTGCTGGAGCCGAGAGCGCCGACGCGCCGCAGGAAAGAAAGCGAGGCGACGCGCGAGGCGACGCGCGAGGCGACGCAGGGCGGGGCGGAGCGGAGCGGAGCGGAGCGGAGCGAAGCGAAGCGAAGCGAAGCGAAGCAAAGCGTAACGCGGCTGAGAGCGAGCGAAGCGCCGAGCAAGCTTGGCGGGCGGGCGGGCCTTAAAAGGTTGCGGCTGCCGAGGCGGGAAAGAAGTGGAAGGAGGAGGATCCCGCAGAACCGCGCGGACCCAAGCAACCAAGCACACGCCAAGCCAAGCCAAGCCAAGCAGACTTATCTGGCCAGCGAGCTCGCACGCTCCAAGCAAGCAAGCAAGCAAGCAAGCAAGCAAGCAAGCAAGCAAGCGTGCAAAGACGCGGATCAAGACCGCCAACGGCAGCGACGCCGAAAACCGCATTCTCGTCTCCGTCTCCGTCTCCGTCTGGCAGACAGGAAAGAGCGAGCGACAGGGCGAGCGCGTTACCGGCGCAGGGAGATTCTCTTACACATGACTTTTGTCCGCGCAGCAGCGGTCCAGAGCGAGGAAGGCGAGGCCAGCAAGGGACGCCACCACCACCTCACCAGCGTGCAGCAAAACGTCAAAAAGAAAATGAAGATGGCCGCCGACACCGACGACCCAGACGACGATGCACTGGGCCTCGCGAGGCGAATCATGCAATTGCGCGAGAAGGAGGACGCGCACGGGAACGGCGACGACACGAAAGACCATAGCGGACAGAATACTCGAGAGCCACAAGCAGCTGAGAACGATGAACAGGACATTGAGGACACCGGGTCACCGCCCGAAAGCAATGACGACGAAGAAGAAGAAGAAGAAGAAGAAGAAGAAGAGGGTGACGACGACGACGATGATGATGATGATGATGATGATGATGATGACGGAGAAAGAGACGAGGACGCAAAGGGCGACCCGCTGAAAAGAAACACGTGGTCAACCGGCCAGAAAAAAGGCGCATGGTCCGCGGCAGAGGATGCCCATCTCGTGTCTGTTCTGAGCAAAATCAAGTTCAACGTCAAGGGAGGATCCAACTCGAGCTGGAGCCAAGTCGCTCGCCACGTCAAAGGTCGCTCCGCAAAACAGTGCCGCGAACGCTGGTGCTATAACCTCGACCCTAGCATCAAAAAGTCAGAGTGGACTCGCGACGAAGACCGCACGCTCATGACAATGCATCGCGACCTTGGAAACCGATGGGCCCAAATTGCCCAAGCACTGCCCGGACGCACCGAAAACTCCGTCAAAACACGCTACAAGTCTCTGCTGCGCGCAAAACGACGCGAGTGGACACCCGCCGAAGACCGCACCATTCTCAGCCTTCACAGCAGCTATGGCTGCCGCTGGGGACTCATTTCCAACTCTCTAAAAAATCGCACCAAAAATGCCGTCAAAACGCGATGCAGGGCACTGATGCGCGGCGAGGCGGACACTGTGCGTCTCAGCGACAAACTTGGCATCTCCCTCGGCAGCGACGACGAAGACGAGGAGGCCGATTCCGTCGATGGCCTCCCATCCCTCACCGATAAGACCAAGGTTGCTGCCGCCAATCAAAACGGGACCATCACACGCTCCTCGTCCACCGCAACATCCCCCTCCGTGGCGCTGCCAAAAACCATCTCTCTTCACAATCCTAACAACAAGAGTACCAGCGGCAACAAAGGCAAGGCACAAGCCAAAACATCCGACGTTCTCGAGCCTCCCAACAACAACAACAACAACAACAACACAAAAAAAAGCAACAACAACAAAACCAAGACGCATTCCCGTGCTCTCGCAAGAAAGGCCCCGGATACAAGTGCCGCAGAAAAAACGCACTCCGTAGGTTCCTTGTCTGACGAGACTGTCGACCTCGCTGCAGCCGTCGTCGCCGCAGCCGCGACGAAACCCGCAAAACGTTCACGCAAACCGAGTCTCAAGCGCGAGCGCCCGACCGTCTCTAATAATGACTCGCCTGTACACAGCCCAGCCCACGCACTGCCCCAAAATCAAGGACCTCCCCCGCATGCCACGGGTCTGCCCACGAAAATCCAAAAGACGTCCTCTTCAGTTTGTGACGATACCAAGGGTACCTCCGTTGATCCAAGCTGCATTGAGGCCGCGCAGATGCTCACTAATGCAAAGCGTCGTGCTTCAGTCAATTTGGAGATGAATCAACAATTCCTGCACCAACAGCACCTTCAACAACATCAGAACCAAAAGCAACAGCAGACTCCTTCGTTCGACCTGGCAAAACTTATTGGTCTCCACTCTGCTTCGATTGAGAACGAAGAAGGCATTGCCACAAAACAACAGCGCGTGTCTATCCAACAGCCTCAAAAACGAACCCAGGATACCATGCATGATGTAGCTGACGATGTCCGAAACATGCCCCCCGCCATTCCCCCCGACGCCTCGCAAGCGATTTTTGTGCAGCAAGTGGCAAGTCAATGCGCAGCGCAGCTTCAACTTTTGCAAAAACTTGACATGGCTACCTTTTGGTCCGTTGTACACACATCCTTGCCGTATCATCAGCGGCCACAACTGCACGAACGCCCAGATACGAGCCTTCAGCAACAGCAGGCGCAGAGTCCAGGATCCTATGCTCAGCAACTTCTCAGCCACGCGCAGCAGGGTCAGGAGCATAATCAGCAGCAACAGCAGCAACCATTTCTCAAACAGAACCTTCAGCACTTCCAGCTCCCATCTCCGTCACTTCAGCCCTTTGACTTTGCGTCACAACCCCGCCATCAAGTATCCACGCAGCCACAGCAACACCAGCAGCAGCAGCAACACCAGCAAACACCTCAAGGAGGGAATAATTTGCTTCTCGCAGCCGCGCTTGGCTTGCAGCGCTTCTTGCCCCAAACCTGACCATCCTCATTACTATAATCTTCAGAATCCGCCACTTTTTTTGATAAAACACCATTTTCTCACTTTTGACTTGGCTTTTTTTGCGTGTGCAAGTGCGACCATTTTCCTCATGGCGAGTGAGAACGGGTCGTGAACAAAAATCATTACCTTGAGTTGTGAATAGAAAAGGGATGAAATGTACTCAACGATCCAGCCACGGCACGAGTGACCTACTGCTGCAGCGGCCAGGGCCGCGGAACAGGCTACGCAATCAAGGAAGGTATATATAGCAAAACGCAAATGCAGAAGACGTTGCTTTACTACCTACAAAGAATATCAGACCAGCTCGAAAAGATGCGAACAAGGCTCTTTGGTTTTCACTCAGTCAGTCAGGAGATGGAGGTTGTTTTAGAAGCGAAAGTTGTCGCCAACAATATCCGGCGTTAAGAGAGGACGCAATCTATTCTGCACGCTGGCACGTATGCCTGCGTCTTCAATGCGCATTGCCATGTAGTCGCGAAGACGCTGCGCTCGAAGACGTGCCCATGCCTGTTGCACGACAGCGAAATCGCTAAAGAATGGGTCCATTCCGCCAGCAGGCTTTGATGCGCACCTCGCAACGTGCCGATGACAAGCATTTGAGTCATCGCCTGTGTCCTGCAGACACCACGCGCAGAAATGACACGGGCAAGCGCCACATTTGAGAGCACAGCAGTCATCAAAGTCAGCAAAGACCACGGAGCAACGAGGGCATGAGACATTCAAGACCTCGTTCTGAATGGCGCGAATGTGATTCTGCGTCGTCGGGTCCAGCCCATGCTCACGAAGCGCTGCATCAAGCTGAAGCTGAAACTGACGCTCTTGTTCTACGGCAGCGTCTCGCTTAACATGATTGCACACTATGTCGAGCAAAGCTGCAAAATCCTTGTCTGGAACCACGGATGCAATGGTGCGTCCAGAGACGAGGATCTCACAGTCTGGAGTGACACAGCACATGCTTCCATCTCGTCGTACTTCAACGTGCGCATTTGGCTGCGTAGCCGCACGTACCGACCTGCCTAGACACTCTTTGCACATGAAGTGGCCATCAGCGCAAGAGACGCCCTCGCTGACGGGATAGATGTCAAGGCAAATGGCGCACGAGGCCTGCTTTACGGGCTCAACCTGAAAGGCCTTGTGACGCAAAGACTGAAGCGCAGTGGGCCGTCGGGTTGGATCTGCAGATTGCAGGGACGAAACAAGCGACTGCAAAGCTTCAGATACCTCTGTGTTCTCGAAGAGGTCCGCGAGAACCATACCCGCGGAGAAGAGATCCACCGCAGACTCTACCCTGGCGATGTTTCTATTGCGAAGCTCAGGGGCCATGTATCTGTAAGTGGCCTGCATAGGCTGCGTCATGGTCACATTGTGCATTTGAACACCATCAAAGTCGCCAAGCACAGGCGACAGGCCTGGAGCGAGAAACACATTCTCTGGCTTGACGTCACAGTGCACTAAGCCTTGCGAGTGCAAGTCGTGCAGACCAGACAAAAGACCGATGGCAATGCGTCTGCACGTCGCCAGATCTGCATGCGGGTTGTTGCGTATCCAGGTGGCAAGATCGCCGCCCGAATAGAACGGCATCAGAGTGCATCCCTGATGCGCATCTTGCATGAACACGCCTTGGATGCGCACAATGTAGGCTGATTTGATCTGAGCAAGCGCTGCGACCTGGCGATAGAAACGACTACTCCATTGGTCATTGGCAAGATGAAAAGATTTGAGCACAAAGTCTCGACCGTTGAGATCGCGCACTTTGAGCACGGACTTGCCGGGCTTGGACGCAAGCTCTGCGAGGGTCTCAAAGTCACTGCGCTTTGCATTCGTCAGCCAAAGACCCAGCGTGAACAGCTCGCGAGGCACACTAGCCTTTACGCCCAAGCTCTTCATCCACTTGTCATCTCGTAGCAGCTCTGGATAGTGCTCTTCTGCGTGCCTCAGCACCCGCGCGCGCTCTTTACGAAGCTTGCTGTCAAGCTTGTAAAGACTCCCGAGCTGAGCAAGCTCTTCCTTGAGACCGGGGATCCGAGCTCGTGCTTTTGCATCTCCGTTATTGGCATCTTCGCGAGTGCGTTCGAGATGGAGCTCAAGGTCTTCTCGTCTCCGCTTACTCTGCGAAATGTTCTGAATCATTTCTGCCATACGCGATGTGTCTGGCGGCGCGAGCCCGGGAACGTGCTTGGAAAGAGAACTTGTCAGGTCCTTAACGGTCGTCTGCAAGCGCGAGACATCGTCTTTCACCGTGCAGCAAGTGTAGAATGATATGGCGCTGCCCAACGCGCGTCGTATCTCCTTCAACGGGGCGTCTGCCATGAGATCAACGTCCGTCAAGGCCCTGAGCTCTGCTTCAAACGCTAGTTGTACGTTTTGGAGCTGCACCGCGAAATTCCATGACCTGTCAGGATGCCTCAACGTCGTGAAGAGCCTGCTGCAGGACATAAAGCTTCCAACAATTGGAGCAGCGACGGCGTAGGGCGGACGTCTCATTTTGTTACTTTGCATCATTATCATTATCATCACTAGTAACAATAACAACAACGACAATGACAACAACCAGAAGTCGCCAACCACTACCAATACCATCAACACCATCACAACGATCACTTGCAGCACCGACTGAATATCAAAGCGTCCTAGGCTCTCGTCCAAAGCGGTGATAGCTGCTTCGGTTTGCTGACGCACAGCGCTCATGTCCTGCCGAGCCTCCCAGGCCTTCACAGCGTCTACCGCGGCTCGTGTTGCTTCCTGCACTTGTGCAAAGGACAATGGTCTGACAAAATAGTCAACGTCCACAGATTTTTGCAGGATCTCCCGCCACAGATTCTTGCAGGAGTCCAACACAGCGGAGTTTTTTCGAAGCTGTCCTTCAATATCCCCTGACAAAGCATCCCGAATACCCTCGACAAGGTCGCGGCGGATCTTATCCCGCTCATGTACTCTTTCCGAATTCGCCTTGACAGCCTCCTGGAGCGCAATGAGCTCTTTCTCTTTTTCGCGAAGAATGGTTTGCTGCCTGTCGAAACTTGCAAGAGATGCGACCGGATCTTTGCGCAAGAGCTGCACGGCAAGGATCTCGGCCAGCCTCGGATGAAGAATAGGCTTTCCTTCTTTGCGCTTTGTCCGCGCAAGGGTAACCTTTGCAGCTAGTACTTCGAGATTGGCTATTGGCTCAGGATGCGCAAATGCCTCAAACAACTCTCGGCGATCTGGCGCACTTGAAATGCCCAGTTGCTCAAGACGAGCAGGAGTGAGACGACGAGCTTCTTCCAGTGTTCGCACCCCCTGATCAAAAAGCTTGACGGCCATCACTCGCAGTGCGTTGCTGTGGAAATGTTCCAGCGGTATCGAGTGTATGAAAGAAAGAAAGGCGGAGAGTTCCATGCGATCCTTGGAAGAAACATGCGCAAGAGCATCCTTTATAACAAGAGACTCGCTCGAAAGACCTGCGCTGCCTTCAAAAAGAAGCTTTGCAAGAGTCAAACTGTCATCTTCCTTGTTGAACTTGCAAGCGTAGATCATGGGGGTAAGGCCCAATTTGTCACGCGCATCGATCTGTGCCCCGTCCGCCACGAGCTTTTTCGCCCTCGCAAGGTCGCCCTTCCTGCATGCCTGCATAAGAGGCGTCTGGCTCTTTTCGTACAAATCTTGAGCGCGGTCGAGAATGGCTTCGGGCTCTGTGTCTCCGTCGCTGAAACTTTATAGAAGAGCGAACGTCAGAACAAGAAAGGTGGCGCAGACCCCATCGTTTCCGTGTAACTTACTCTTGCGAAAGCAACGACCCCATCACGACGCTCCGCGGCTGCTGCAAGCTGCCCTGCACACCCCACGCCACCTCCGACGCCGTCGCGAACTCCAGGAACGCCACGGCGTCGCCGCGATTGCACATCTTGGCATTTGCTAGCGCGTCCCGCCCGTACTTGTTTTTCAAACTCAGATCGGCGCCCGCCGCGTAGCAGAGCTTGATGCAGCGCAGGAGACCCGACGCGGTGTGATGCGATTCCTCTGGCTGCTGACATGCCAGCATGAGCGCGGTCCATCCATCGTTGGTCTGCAGGTCAAGCTTTGCGCCGCGCTCGATGAGCAGCTGGGCCGTGTCGGGCTGGCCGTAGCGGCACGCGAGCATGAGCGCGGTCCATCCACCATTGTCCTGCAGGTCAAGCTTTGCGCCGCGCTCG
The DNA here is from genome assembly GCA_003116975.1 of Aurantiochytrium sp. KH105. Lineage (NCBI taxonomy): Eukaryota > Bigyra > Thraustochytrida > Thraustochytriidae > Aurantiochytrium > Aurantiochytrium sp. KH105. The sequence goes on from BGKB01000129.1 coordinate 112,849, forward strand.
ATGAACAGCTGGGCCGTGTCGGGCTGGTCAAAGCGGCACGCGAACATGAGCGCGGTGGCGCCATCGTTTTGCTGCAGATCAAGCTTTGCGCCGCGCTGGATGAGCAACTGGGCCGTGTCAGGCTGGTCGCAGCCGCACGCGACCATGAGCACGGTCAATCCGTTGTTGTTCTGCAGATCAAGCTTTGCGCCGCGCTGGATGAGCAACTGGGCCGTGTCAGGCTGGCCGTAGCGGCACGCGAGCATGAGCGCGGTCCATCCATTGTCGTTCTGCAGGTCAAGCTTTGCGCCGCGCTGGACGAGCAACTGGGCCGTGTCGGGCTGATCGAAGCAGCACGCGAACATGAGCGCGATCCATCCGTCGTCGTTCTCCAGATTGAGGTTGGCACCTTGCTCAACGAGCCACTGCGCGATGACGGGCTGCCCCCCGGAGTTTTCGTGAAGGGCCCACATGAGCGGCGTGAGCTTAGACTCCGTCACCGTCGCGTCGAGCAGGGCGGGGTCGTCCTGCACGGCGCGCTGCACGCCGGCGAGGTCGCCGTTCTTGATGAGGTCGCACATGTCCGCCATCCTTGCGCACGCGCGCGGTGCCGTGGCACGGGCGAGGCGCGGGTCTGGCTCGAGGGCGGCGGCCGCGACGGGCTGAAGAAGACGAGGGGGGCGAAGACGGAGACGGTGACGGTGACGGAGTGAAAGGTTTTGCCGCAGTCCCCGCGGGAAGACCTCGGCAGCGAGCCAAAGATATGAGCAGGTTTACAGCACGTGCGGCCGCAGGATCGCACACGGGCGGGACGAAGCATCGTGGCGCGTGGACCGTCGACGAGAGCGTTGACGAAAGCTGTCGGGGCGCTCCAGAGATGCTGCTTTGCTCTTTGTCTCGGCAGCGATATCCGCAGCAGCATTGGCCGAAGCGGGCGTTCTGTTCGGCGAGGAGAGCATGTCACGAAAGTCAGTCGCAGTCAGTCCTGACTCTCCTTTTGCCTCTTGTCTTTCCCATCCCAGGCCTAGCAATTCCTTTTCCCCCTTTTGTATTTTTGCGCTTGTGCGACGAGAGGCGCGCATACTATCAAAGCTCCCGACGCAGCGCGCTCGCGGCCCCTTTCCTTTCCTCGCCTCGTGCGTCTGCCCTCCCGCGCCCGCCTCCCCCGCGCCCGCGCGGCGCGCCTCGAGCGGCCTCGAGCGCCCCTGCGCGATGGAGGCGAGTCGGGATGGCGACGAGGAGGCGGCCATGGCCACGAGCAGCGGCGACGACGACGCCGCGCCGCCCCGGTCTGCAGCGCGCGAGGAGGAGGAGCAGGCAGGAGACGCGGGCTCATGGCAGACCGCAAGCCCGCGCGCGAGCAACGCTGATGCCGCCGCAAAGAGGGAGCAGGCGCGCAAGCAGGCGGCCGGATGGGAGATCGCTAGCACGCGCAAGCACGGCGCAGAGCACAGCAAGGACCAAGGCGCAGAGGACAGGCAGCCCGGCCCAAAGCGCGAGCACGCACGCTCGTCGTTCTCTCCTGCCGCCTACTCCAACGACACCAAGAACATTAGGAACAACGAGGAACACGAAATGCATGAGACACCAACAGCTGATTCTCAGGTCGAAGAAGATGAGCTCTGCGACGTGTGCCGCGTGGGCACGTGGACGGATCAAAACATGATTGTCTTTTGTGAAGGCGAAAACTGCGAGATTGCCGTCCACCAAGCCTGCTATGGTGTGAAAACAATACCCGACGACGAATGGTTCTGTGATCCATGCAAGGCCGCGCATCAAGCCACCGACGGTCTCGTCCAGAACGGGTCAGATCGCTTGCCGCGAGACGAGATTACGTGCTCCATTTGCCACGGCAGAGATGGTGCTCTCGTCCAAGCCCAGCATAAAGGTCCGCACTGGTTTCACCCGGCATGCATTCTCTCAGTGCCCGAAACCTACACTCGCAACAGGCAAATCTATGGCCTTGGCACACCAAGTCTCGAACAGCGTACAAAGCTGCAATGTGCCTTTTGCACTCGAAGCACAGGCGTGTGTCTCAAGTGCTCTGTACGCGGCTGCTCTGTCGCGTACCACGTCCGCTGTGGCCAACGCGCTGGCGCAAGCTTTACGGAGCTGGCCTCGGCAGCCAACAAACCTACAATGTGTGCCACACATTCGCACATTTCACCCGAAGACGAGCTCGTTGCGCCAAACTACCGGCCCATCTCTGCCTCGCGAAGCAAAAGTAAGAGTGGCGTGGCCGCATCGGCGCCTCGACTTACCCAGCCCGGCAACTTTGAGGACTCCGTCACGAGAGATGCCATTCGATCCGTCACAATGTACACTTGCGCCGACCTCTGGCGTGACGTAGGCGCCCGCGCCGACAACATAACAGACCAGCCTGCTTTCAGTCACCTTTTGAAAATGCCTTCAAAGAACACTGGACAAGACCCTCAGTCGCCTTTATCTGCATCAAAAGAAAAAGTCTCGCCCCCATCGCCCTCAAAGATCGTTCCGCAACACGCGCGGATACCCGAAACAACAGAACTCTATCGATTGCTGCGTCGGGACGACAAGCAGCTACCATTCGACATTGACAAGGCTATCACCCTTCCAAATGAGTTTGACGTCACCGATGCCTCGAGCGGTCATATGCGCGCCGTGAGCAATGTCAGACGAAACGGCCCTCATGCCAACTCGTTCTCTTTCATAGCAAAGGGAGACACATGTGAAATTCTAGGCAGCACTCAGAGAAGCACGGTCGACGAGCAGAACGCCTTTCCAATCGGACTGATGCGCTTTGGGGTCCGCCCTTCGCAAGCCGAGCTCGTCTATGATCATCTTCTCAGCCAACACCTTATTACTTCTACGCTTGCTGGCATAAAACTACGGTCATCCAAGGCGCTCGCTGGGAAACCAGCGCCGAACCTGGCGAATACGTCTTTGGAAGATATTTTGCAGAGTTCACCCGAGGTTTCGCAGAACGCAGGGAATGTTACACTTCGGTCGGGACGCATGGAGACTGATGCGGAAGTTCTTGCTGCCATCGAGACACATGCTCTCCTCGATAATCTGCGTGCGCGTGTCAACACAGCCATTGCCGCTAACGACCCGTGCCTGAAAACCCCACATCCAGACAGCAAAGAAATTGACGAAACCTTTAAAAGACTCTTCGGGCGCTGCGGCATTTGCGGCAATGCCGATTGTGCACACAAACGCAAGGTGCAAATGGAAGAGTATGCAAGAGTCGGGGATCTCGAGGAAGCAACAGTTTATAGCGATACGCGGAATGAGCGAATGTCCGAGATTGCGAATATGTCGTTGCAAGAAATTCATCGCGAACGCAGCAAGTTTGCTGTTCTTAAGCGCGAAAGGTTATCTTTCATTCGAAGCGAAAGCAGAGCCATCGAAACAAAGACGCTTCGTTTTGCACCAAAGATCTCCAAGTCAAAGTCCGCCGTCGCTGAAGTCGTCGAGTACCTCGTCAACAAGGTGGCTCTCATCGCTCGTCCCCCTCAAGATAATCTACTGCCGGTCCTTACTTCAATGACCGCACCAAGCAACCAGCACAAGCTTTCGACAATGACGAGTTCCAGTTCGGCGCATGCAGGCGAGGCGCCGGGTGCTGCCGCCAAAAGGCAAGAAAAGAAAAAGGAAAAAGAAAAGGAAAGGTCGACCGGGCCGCGAAAACGCAAGAGACACGCCCAGACCACCTTGCCCTGTGGCAAAGCCCTAGTGCTCACCATTCGACGTACGGGCGAAAGCTCGTTTGCTTTTGTTCGGGCTAACCCGCGGCCCATAGCGCGGGAAAACGTGACTCTCTACTATCGCGAGCACATTATGAATTTAAGTAGGTAATTTACGAAAGCACGATGTATGATTGTATCACTCGAAACGATTGTTTTTACGTTTCTTGCTCCGCTGCTGCTGCTGCTGCTGCTGCTGCTGCCGCTCTCGCCGCACAGGCAGCCTCCAAATTAAACTTGAACAGCGGCTGCTCCGTTTCATCCACCACAGAAATTCCTGCGAGACCTGCGCACGTCTCGATCACCACCGTGAACGAGGGAGCTTTCAAATCGACAGACACGAGCGGCTTTCCCTCTCCGTCCTTTGGCGCTGTCTCTGCTACGGCGTCCGCCACTTCCTTGATCGTTGCATCTCGGTTGAGATGATCGCAAAAACGTCTCCGCAGCTGCACTGCAAATGTCCGTGCTTCAAGCGGGCGCGCTGCAAAAAAGGACTCAAGCAGGGGTCCACAGGCTGCGCGAATGTCCTGCTCCCGGGAGTGGCAGCACATTTGCGCAGGAACCACTCGGATGCACGAAGTCACCCGATTCGTTCCTGATTCAACGCACGAGGCCACCATATGTCTCGCGATCTTCACGGGATCAATCGGAGCCTTGCCATCATCACGAGGATTTATTCTAAGAATTGACAAGGCGCGCGCTTTTCCAGGCTAGGAGTGAACGATTAAAGGAAGCGTCAGTATACACATATCATCAAGCCTAGTCCAAAAGTAACTGGGTCATCAGCTTCTTCGACGGGTCCCCACTTACCAGCGCCACCGATTGCAACAGGGGAATTTGCGTCTTAAACGCGTCTAACTCAGCTTGCAGTTCGCGCTGCACGTCGACAGGTTTATCGCGTGCGACTTCTTTGCACGCTTTGGTCCCATCGTCGTCCTCTTTCGCGTCCTCCAAGGACTCCACGATCTCCTCGATCCAGTCGCGCATTTGGCCTCCTGTGCGCTTTTCGCTGCCTGCCGCACACATAAAAAAGAACGCCGCGCCTCCTTTGACATCCGTCAGCGACGCGGGGCGCACGCGCCCGCGCACGGGCTCCTGGCCGCCGCCGCCGCCGCCACCCGTGGTGCTCGTCCCATCGCGGCCAACATCGTCGTCGCCATCCCGGCCGCCGCTCTTCCCGCCCGCATCGCCGCGGGCCTCGCCGCGCTGCTGCCGCTTGCGAGCCTGCGCGGCGGGGGCCTTGTACCGCTGCCGCTTGCGCCGTCGGTTCTCCATCGCGACGGTCACGCGCGCGACGGAAAGAATCCACGCAGCGGAGGGCTTCGCTCGACCCAAGATTGGGGTTCTGCTCATCACCATTCCCAGAGCCGGCCGGGTCTCCAGCATCCATCGCCACGACGTCCGAGGCACCAGGGCCGCCCGCACAAGAGAAAAATCAATCAAGAAGGAAAGTTGGTCAACCTGGCAAAAGCACGCAGAACAAGAACCAGAACCAGCCGCAGAAGATGAAGTAATTCTTCTTCTTCTTCTCCTCCTTCTTGCTGTCAGACCGTAGTTCTTCATCAGTCAGGTTTCATGTTTCATGGTTTATTGTGTGTTTGTTTGGACATTTGCCAGCATCATTGTTGATTGCACTCCGCAGCATTGTCGTTGAGAGGCGCGTTCTCATTACGAGTCGAAGACCGCGAGGACCGAGCGACGGACACAGGCGTCTTGGAGCCCATCTCCGAAGTGATCGACTTGCCACGCGGCTTGCGAGCATTCACTGCAGGGCTCTCGTTGGCAGTAAGCGTGTTCGCCTCAATTCCTGCAAGGGGAATCTTGCCAGAAACTGCCGCCGGGCGCTTCGTGTTCGTGTTCGTGTTCGTCGGCTTGGCGCTCGGCGCGGCCGCAGTCTCAAGTGCATGACTTGCAGCGCGGTCGCGGAGCTTGCGGAGGTCCACCATAAGATCAAGATTCTCCTTTTCCAGGAAGCGAATGTTGCTCTTGTGCTCCTCGATCTGCGCCAAAAGGTCCTCCTTGCCCTTGTCACTCTCATCGCTCGCTGCTCGCTGCGAAGCTTCGAGCGCAGCAACGCGCGCTTCAAGGGCCTTGTTCGCCTCTCGCAACGCCTCCTCGCGCCGGCTGCTCGTTGCATCCGCCTTGGCGGAAGCGTCGGCAAGCTCCCCGAGTCGGGCCTCAAGCGTGACACGCGCATTCTCCGCCGCCACGTACTTGGATTGAAGCACTTCGAGCTTCTCCGAGGCGTCATTGCTTGCAGAGTCCTGTCGCTCCAAAGCGCGTACCTCGGCCTCAAATTGGTCGCGCTCCGAAATCGTCGAGAGCAGACGCTTCGAGACCATGGAAACAAACTCGGCCGGGGCAATGTCCTCGTGAATACCGAACATCTTGGCGCTACGACGAACAACACCAGACACTTCGCGCAAGTGGGCTTCACTACGAATGCGCTCCCGAAGCTTTTCTTGCGACTCGCGCAACGAGATATTGGCGGACTCCACTTCGGCAAGGCGGACGCGGACCTCCTTGAGCTTCTTCTGGTCGTCCCGCGCCTTCTTGTACTTTTCTGCGAGTTCCTGGGTAAACTTCACCTTTTCAAGCTTCTGGATGCGCGCCTGGCTCTTGGTGAGCTGTTCCTCCAGCACCGCAATCTGCGACGCAGCCTCTGCGTTCTGCGACGCTTTGGAAACCTCCTCACGAAGCTGGGCAACATGCGCCTCGCGCTCCTTGATGGCAACTTGCAGTGATTCGATGCGCTCGTTCGCCGCACAAGTCACCTCGGGAAGCTCCTTGCGAAGAGCAGCAAGTTCCTCTTCCATGGCGCGCATTGACGCAGCGATCTTCTCGGCGTCCTCCTTGGCACTTTCGATCTCGGTATCACGTGCTTCAAGCTGTGCGCGAAGTTCAGGGACGGCCGCGCCAGCCTCCTTTGCTTCCCGCTTGAGCGTAGAAATCTTTGACTCCTTGTCCAAAAGAGCCTCTTCCAAGGCATCTGCGCGCTGCTTTTCGTTGACCAGCGTTGCTGCTTCTGCCTTGAGCTCTGCGATACGAGCCTCCAACTCTTCTGTCGCAGCGTTGTTGCCGGTCGTAGCGCTCTCAAGCCGGCTCTCGAGGTCCGCGATCTGAGTTCGAAGCTGCTCCTCCGTTGCAGCGACAACTTCCTTTTCAGCGCTGAGGGTTTCAAGTTCTCCCTGAAGGCTCGCGACCTGAGCCTCAAGCTTACTCTTCTCCTCCTGCGATGCAGCTGCAGTCGACTCTGACTCCGCCGCGCTTTCGAGTTGCGACTCGAGCTCAGCAACCTTTGCCTTGAGCTCAGTCTCGGTATTCGCATTTTCAGAAGAAACATTCGTGAGCGACTCTTCGAGCGACGCAATTTTCGTCTTGAGCTCGTTCTCTGCAGCGGCTCCTTCTTCAATCGTGGTCTCGAGATCCGCAATGCGTTCAAGCAAAGAGTCTTCGTTGCCGGCGCCCTGTTCGGCAAGCTTGGCTGAAACTTCGGCAAGATCGGCGCGAAGTTTTGCTTCAGCTTCGGCATTCGCACTTGCTTTGGTTTCCAGCTCTGCCTTGAGGCTCGCAACCTCTGCTTCAAGAGACTCGACCTTCTCGACTTGTGCGCTCGAATCAGCAGCGGAAGCCTCCTGCTGGCTTGCTTCAAATCGAAGTTCGGTGATCTTGTCAACAAGCTCCTTGTTCGTGCAGCGCAACTCCTCGGCCTCCGTCTCAGCCTTGGTGATCGCTTCGCGAGCGGATTCTGCGGCCGTTTCGAGATCCTGAGCACGCTGAGCCTGGACCTCGCACTCATCTTGGATCATTTTCACATTTTCACGCTGCTTCTCAAGACGCTTGCGAGCTTCGTCGGCGTCAGCCACTGCTTCTGCTTCTTTGGTTTTGGCAGCTGCCAGGTCATTCTGCAAGGCCTTCAATTCTTCCTCGAGGTCAGAGTTGGAGGCAGCGGCAAGCTTGGTCTCAAGTTGCTCCACAGACTCCTCGAGCTCAGAGGAACGCTCTCGATGATGTGATGCAGACTCGCGCTCTTGGGCAAGATCTTCCTTGAGTTGCGTGACCTTGCGCTCGAGTGCTTGAATCGAGGCGTGGAGGGCTTCCGTTTCGCCACTTCCGGCTGCGCCAGCCTGCGCGTGTGCAGCCTCTGTCTCCCGAAGCTTGACTTCGAAAGCCTCGCGCTCGTGAGCGAGACGCTCCTTGAGTTCTTGCACGAGGTTGTCTCGCTCATGCGCAGCACGACCAACAGCCGAGGTCGCCTCCGTGAGCTCCCCTCGAAGCTGGCCCTCGGCCTTTTGCGCATTTTCAAGCTCCTTTTGAAGGCCCTCCAGTTCGCGCGTTGCTTGTTCGGCATCACGTTCTGCACGATTTCGGAGTTCCTTCATGGCGGTTTCCGTCTCCTCAAGCTTGGATGACGCCTTGTCGAGCTCCTGCGACGTGAGGTTGAACTTGAGCTGCAACTGACCAAAACGTCGCTGCACATCTTCCGAAGAGGCCTGCGATGCAGTGGCGGCTTCGGCGGCGTCCGCGGCGCTCTTCATTTGTGCCTGCAGCTCACAGGAAGCAGCACGCGCCTCGGCAAGTTCGCCCTGGACGCTTTGGAGCTGGGACTCGAGTGTGTTCTTCTCCGCGCGGAGTCGGCTTGCGGCCGACTCGTGCTTTTCGATCTCGCCATATGCCTCCTCTAGTTCGGCATCCGTCCGCTCACGCAGGCTTGCAAATTCATCCTTGCTCTCCTGAAGTTTCACCTCCAAGGCGGCTTGCGTCTGCTTCACGAGCTCAAGTTGCGTACGCGCCTGCGCCTCGCCCTTGCTGTCCGTCTCAACCTTGTCTTCGCTGGCAGTGAGCTCCACCTGGGCAAGCAAGCCGTCAACGACGAGACCAATCACTTCTTGAGCGTGCTCAGCAAGAGTCTCCGCCCGCTCTTGGCAAGCTGCATCGAGGTCGCTCTGAAGAGTGCGCGTCTCAGCACTGCGTGTTTCTAATTCGTTTTCCAAGTCTTCGTGAGTAGCGCGCGAAGCCGCAAGCGTGGCTTCAAGTTCAGCGTGTCCTTCGCGGAGGTCGGCAACTTCTTGACGAGCATTCTCGATTTGGGCATTGAAGATCTCGCGCACCTTGGTTACAAGCTCAGTGACATCAATCTCATCACCCTCTGCGTCACTGTCCTCTTGGTCAGTGCACGCCTCGAGTGCAGCCTTGACTTCTTCCAGCTTGGATTTGGTCCCTTGCGCCTCAACCTGTGCCGTTTCAAGTTCCGCACGGGACGCAGCAAATTTAGCTTCCAGCTCGGCATGGTCCCCGCGGAGTCCTGCGGCTTCAACTCGAGCTGCTTCAACCTGCGACTGCAGAGCATCCCGAATGGCAGCGACAAGTTCCACGGCGTCCGAGGTCGTGTCTTCCTTCATGCCAGCACAGGTGGCAAGGGCAGACTTGACGGCGTCAAGCTTGGCACGTGTCTCTTCTGCCTCGGTCTTGGTTGTCGTAAGTGCAGCAATACTGCTCTCCTTATCGAGTTCCGACTGTACGAGGACATCCTCCATGTGCTCAAGTTTGGCGCGAAGCGCCTCCTCTTGCGCACGGGCCTCCTCGAGCTTGGCCTCGATTTGCTTTGTGGACGATTCCCGCTCGCTCGACTCCGATTCGTTGTGGGCTTCAAGGGCGTCCACCTTGGCTTGAAGACTCGACACCTTGGCTTTTTCCTCTTCGAGGGCCAGCTCGATCGCCCGTGTTGCGGCTCCGTGTGCCTCGGCTTCCTTGACGGCATCGTCAATGCGCTTCTGGAAAGATGCCTGCTCGGCAGCGATTGATTCAAGAAGTGCTGCCTCATCCTCCTTCATCTGCTTGGCAGCGTGCTCGAGCTTTTCGATTTGCGCGTCTTTGGCCTTGCACAAGTCCTTGAGCTCTTCCATTTCCTCTCCAAGATCATGCGATTGCATGGATCGCTCCTCGAGCAGTGCGCGAATTTGTTCCTTGGATGCCTTGAACTGCTCGGCCTCACGCTCGAGCTGCGCCTTCGTCTCTTCTAAAAAGGCTGCGAGCTCGGCGCACTCTGTCTCGCGTGCAGACTTTTCTGCGCGAAGGGCGTCCATCTCTGCCTCAAGTGCTGCGGTGGCCTCCTCAAAGGCCTCTCCCGACATATTTGTTTGAGTCTCCTTGTGCTCATCGAGCACAAGCGGGCTCAACGGACCGGTACCGACGTCGCGAGTTTCTCCGGGGAGCTCGCACACGAGAGCGCCGGAATCAGATGAACGGCGTTGCTTTCCTGGAGGCGATTTGAGTACAGCCAAGTCGTCTGTTGCCGAGTTTGTGGCGGCCTTGGAAGCGTCAACGCTAATGGCGGAAGGCTCTTTCTTGTTGGCGGCCAGAATTTTGGAGCCAAAGTCTCCCGGACACCAAGTTTCGCGCTGTTTGCGCTTTCTGCGCGACTTCCTGTTGATCATGTTTTCACACACAGCAGCCTCGACGTCACCACCTGCTGCCGCTGCAAGAGCAGCGGCCTCTTCCTCATCGTCAGAGTCAGCAGTACCGGCGGCAACCCCACCACCGAGCACGAGCAGACGCTTGAGGCTTCGAATTTTGTTCTGGAGAGATGACTGTTCAGCATTGGCGGCCTGTTGCGAGGCAAGCGCATTGCGAAGCTCCTGAATCGTGCGTTTGAGCTTGCGCATCTCGCCCTCGCCATCGAGGACTTCGTTCACTACCGCTCGCGTGCGAATCTGCTTGGCGCGGCTTGCAAAGCTGAGCGTGCTTCGCGTTTCTTCCAGGTACTTGGATGCAGGCGTGATGCAGCACACGATGGCGGTGCGGCAATTGCCGGCCAGTGAAGGCTGGAGGATCTGCGTGAGCTTGCTGTCGCGCCAGTTAATGTAGCCAGCTTTGTTGCGCGAGTTGGCCAGCATGGAGATGACCCGCGAGAGGGTGAGCAGACTGCGATTAATGTTGCCTCCCTCCTTGAGTCGGCCACCCTCGGCGCCAGTTGCGCGGGCGTTTTCTGAGCCGGCAAGATCGACGAGATTGAGCCTTCCAACAAGAATGCCAAAGCGATAGTCGCTCTCCGAGGAGGCACGGCGGTTCGCGTGTTTTTCGACCATGCCTCCGGTGGACCTGCGCCCCTCGACGTTGCTCATATCATTGTTTTCGGCGTCCTGCGCCTGGTCTTGGTCTTGCATGGCACGCGTGTCGCGCATCTCCACATTGAGCGTAAAGATGGTGTGCGAACGGCTCGATTTGAGGTTCATGTTTGTCTCGCCGACGTGCCGTCGGCGCTCGCCTTCTTCCTTGGCCTGCAAGAGCTCCTCGACAGAGACGATGGACTTCATTTCGAGGTTGTCCACGAAGAAACCCCTGTCGCGGTCTTCGCGAATGCGCAAGTTGGCGTCGCTATCAGTAAGTAGATCCTTGACTTGCTCGTTGAAGATTTCAATGTACGACACATGGAGAAGGAACTGATAATGGGGCTTGCAAGCGATTTCTTCGAACACCTGCGCTGCCGCAAGCTCGAGAATACCGGGAGAACTCTGTTCACCCTGCATCGTGTACGTCTTACCGGATGCCGTCTGGCCGTAAGCGAAGACGGTGCCGTTCATGCCCTGAAGCACGGAGGACACGAGGCCATTTGCGACCTTGTCATAGACTTGACGCGTGCTGGTCTTGCTGTCAAAGACATTGTCAAAGGTATGCATGCTGCTCTGGCCTTCATTGACGGAGTAGATCGAGTTCCCGTCGACGACTTTCCACACATCCTGACAGTTTTGCTTGGTCTCCTTGCTGTTGAGCGGTCGCACGCGCAGAGAGACTGAGATGGACTCCTCGATCCCGTCCTCTTCGGCAAGGGATGCCATTCTTGCTCACTTGCTCGTCCTCGCGAACGATCTGCCGCTGCTCCTGCTGCTGCGTCGGAGAGTTCGGTCTCCTCGCTCCCAGCTACACGTTCGCGCGAGCTTGCTGCGGCACGCTCGTCACTCTCGCAGGCTCTGCCGATGAAACTGGTATGCTCTGTGCTCGTGCGAGGCAGGAGAGGCCAAAGGTAAAAGCTCAGCAAGCGAGGGCCGGCGGTTATTGGGTTCGCGGGAGCGCGATAGGGGGGCGATAGGGGAATGAATGAATGTTTAAAGGCCAGCAAATGGAGGGAGAAAGCACGGAAGGGAAAGGAGAAGAGGAGAAGGGAGGGCTGCTCTCCTGGTGCGATTCTCCCTCTCTGTCTGGCTAGTCGTCTGGCTGAGCGGGAGCGAATGGGCTCTTTTTCTAGGTGCGAAATTCCGAAAACCGCCGAGTGTTCGAATTGTGAAAATGGGTTTCGCAAGAACCGTTACGCATTTTTGCTGTAGTAGGCGCAAAGCGTGTCCACTGATGTGAGAGAGACCTGATTGACTGGTGACACGGCAAGCACAATTAGGTATTATGAGATGGGTTCCGTGTTATTTGGTGACTCGATAAGGCGAGAGGCAGAGGCATAAGATGACCACACGGAGTAGGCCTAGAGAAAAAGGACCAGTGAGATGCATGAGCAAGAGGGATAGAAAAATGGACCATCCGCATAAAGTTGTTTATGTTTCCCTAGAGGGCCTCTCTTTCCCTCCTCGTTCGGGCTGACTGACAGAAGAAGAAGAAGAAGAAGAAGAAGATCGTGAGACCGGGCACAGAAAGACTGTCACGAAGGCAGGCAGGTTGTCTACTTGTTGGAGCCCATGGCAGACTTGATGTCGCCAAAGACCTTGTCGATGTCCTGGACAGCGTTGATGTTGGCCACGCGGTCGCCATAGTGCTCGAGGACCGGGCGGGTCTGCTCGTGGAAGGTGGCGAGGCGGTTGCGCAGGGTCTTCTCGTTGTCGTCGGGGCGCTGGATAAGGGGCTCGCCCGTGACGTCGTCCTTGCCCTCGGTCTTGGGAGGGTTGAACTTGACGTGGTAGCTGCGGCCACTGGCCTTGTGGATGCGGCGGCCGGTGATGCGCTCGACGAGGATCTCGTCATCGACCTCGAAGTTGACCACGGCGTCGATCTTCTCACCCTGCTGGGAGAGAACGTCGTCGAGCATCTTGGCCTGCTTGATGTTGCGGGGGAAGCCGTCGAGGAGGAAGCCCTTGGCGCACGCCGGGGTGTTGATGTTCTCCTTGATGAGACCCACGACGAGGTCATCGTCGACGAGGCCGCCGGCCTCCATGATGGACTTGGCCTTCTTGCCGAGGTCCGTGCCGGCCGAGACGGCGGCGCGGAGCATGTCACCGGTCGCAAGGTGGCATGCGCAGTAGTGGAAGCGGAGCTTCGGGCTCTGGGTGCCCTTGCCGCATCCTATTGTTCGCAGGTGAGGCGAAGTTGACGTGCGTCAGTCAGTCAGTCAGTCAGTCAGTCGATCGCGCGTCTCCTTGTATTCTGGCCATATATCGCGCGGTACTTACCAGGGGGTCCAACAAGGATGGCACGGGTCTTGGTGCTCTTCTCCGCGCAGCGGACACGGTTGCGCAGCTCCTCGAGGAGCTGGCCCGTGGTGAAACCCTCGAGCTTTTCTGCGACGCTCATCTTGCTGCTTTGCTTTTGCTCGCGCTTGCGCTCCTGCTGTTGCTGCTGCTACTTCTGCTCTTTCTCCACGCGTCAGTCCACCGTCCCCGCTCCTCGCCCGCCCTCGCCGTCCGCCAGCCAGCCAAGCAAGCCAAGCCAAGCGCGCTCGCGAGCCGCGCGGCATCGCCATTGACGGCGGCCATTCCATTCCCTCCCTGCATCCAGCCTCCGGGCACCCGGCCATCCGAGCCGCGGCTCGCCCTCGCAGGGTCGCAGGCCGCAGGGCCGCCGCGCGCAGCCGCCGCCGCGCGGCCCCCGCTCGCCCTCCCGCGCGCGCGGGCTCCAGCGCACGTACCTCGCGGTCTCGCTCGTCTCGCGCGTCTCGGGTCTGCTGCCGCGAATATCTGCCCTGCTTGCGCCCCTTTCTTTGGGGGCGGAGCGCGCTGATATAGATAGAGAGAGAGAGGGGGCCTTGACGCCACGCCGCGCCCGCAAGCCCGCGCCCCGCGCCCGGAAACCCGCGCTCCGGCGCCGCAAACCCGGCGGCCGGCCCCCGCCGCGCGCGCCGGGCAGGCTCCCGCGCCGCCGCCCGGGTTTCGGCCGCGGCAGCGGCCGCGGGCGGCGGCTTGCGGGAGCGCTGGCCGGGGCCGCGCGCCGCGGCGGAGGGCTTCCGCCACGCCGCAGCCGGGGAAACCCGCGCGACGAGGGAGTCGCCGACGGCCTGCTCGCCGCCCGGGCGCGGCGCGCGACGGGGAAACCGGACGGCGGGCCGATTGGCCCGTTCGGGCCCGGGAAGCGGTGGACGAGAGGGTGAATCTGGGAGCGGCGGAATTCGCGGTTGGCGCGCTCGCTCTCTTTGGATACAAGATGAGTTGTGATGGACTTGACAGTGATTGACTGTGAGTGACAGTGATCGATTGATTTGATGACGTTCAAGGCGGTGGTGGAGTTCTTCCTGCTGGTGGACGGCGACGGCGACGCCCCTGACGACGACGCCCTCCTCGACGACGACGCTCTTGACGACGACGACGACGACGCAGCCCGCAGAAATAGCCTTGCAGGGAGGGCTGTGCCACGCAGAAAACGCACTCTGGCTGTGCCGGGTCAAGAGGATACGGCTGCAGCAGCCAAGGCCAGCTGCTGCTGGCTGCACTGCAGCAGCAGGTGGCAGGTGGCGGCGTTATAGTAGGATAAGGAAGGCGTAAGGTTCCAGACTCGCGGATCGGATCGGATCGGATTGGATTGGATCGATCATAGGCCGAGACGGAGGCAGATGCAAGCAAGGAGCAGCAGCGAACGAAAGAAAAAGAAGAGGAGTGAAAACAGAAACGGAGCGATTCATCATCACAAGCTTTGGATAGGATATAAGGCTAGGCTACTACTTCTTCTTCCTCCTCGAGGTCGACAAAGAGGAACGCGTCCGCCGCTCCCGCGCTAAGGCTCGGCTCGCGCGGTCTTGGGCCTGGGCCTGGGCACGAACAGGGCTCGAGGTCCCCGCCGTCGTGCGAGACGTGGGCTTGCTCTTCTTCGAGGCAGGACTCTTGGCCTTGCTCCTAGCAGCAGGTGCAGCTGCTGCTGGAGCTGGAGACTTGGGCGCAGCAGCACTAGGCTCGCTTCCCGGATCTGGAGCAGAAGCTGCAGGGGCAACCGACGACGGCTTCGACTGGGACGCCTTGGGCTGGGATTGCTTTGGCTGGGGCTGTTGGCTGCGACGACGGAGCTTTCGTGCTTCATGCCCCGCAGAACTCGGCTCCTCAGATGGAGGGCTCTCAAGATCAGCTTTCGCCACCACTGCTGCCCGTCGCGGACCAGGAGGACGACCGCGCT
The DNA here is from genome assembly GCA_003116975.1 of Aurantiochytrium sp. KH105. Lineage (NCBI taxonomy): Eukaryota > Bigyra > Thraustochytrida > Thraustochytriidae > Aurantiochytrium > Aurantiochytrium sp. KH105. Next base: position 127,872 of record BGKB01000129.1, read on the forward strand.
TCCTTTTGACACCAGTCTTGGCGCTGTCACCTGAAGTGGTGTTTTTCTCGCTATCACTTTTTACCTTGCTGCTTTCACTTTGGTTCTTGCCGGCTGCGGGCTCGCTCTTGCTCTTGTTGCTCCTGCTCTTCCTATTTCTGCTACCATCGACGTCCGCATTGTCACTTTTACTTGCTGCGTCAATGTTGCTGCTGCTTTCCGCAGGCGCACTTTGCGCTGACGTGTCCTCTGCAGCCATACCACCTTTCGCAGCTTTCTCGGGAAGCGTCGAAGCGGGGCCCGCTGACGCTGCAGACTCTGATGGCGCGGCTGCGCCATTCGGACGGCTCGCAATAGCTGCTTCGGACAGATTCGTCGGCGCCGACCTACGCTTAGGTCGCGATGAAATCGCCGAGTGCCGAGAAGCCCTCGCGACCTTTCGTGCCGCAGCACGCTTCAACTGACGCTTTTCAGCAGCGAGCTGTTTCCAACGCCGATGCACCTCGGCACGCCACGTCTTGAGACGATGCGCCGCAAGAAACCATGGATCTCCTTTCGGAAAATCGGCTTCGTGGCTGTGAATAAGATTGTTGGAGAGTTGCACTCGAAGCTGCATTTGTGCCTCGGAGAAATCGTCTGGAAGGTGAATCGCACGCGCCCCGTTCTTGCGCAGGTCATTTCCTTCCATACGCAAGAGAAATTCGTCGCTTTCCACCGACACTGCGGATTCAAGATTACCGTGAATGGTCGAACGCTCCGCGATAAAGAGACCCTGCTCTACCTTGACGCCACTTGCACTATTGTTGCAAATCTCTGAAGCCACCAGTACGACAGCGCCGTCGTCTTGAACAATGCCGTGCTCCGGGGCACTGCACACGGTACACTGAACCAAGAAAGTGACGCTTGCCGCGCTCTTTACGCGCACGCCTGCGCCACCTCCATGCATCTGGCTCATCGTGCAGTCCACAAAGAGCACGCGCGACTCCTCCAGGATATGCACACCATCTAATGCCTTGGGCATCGGCGAGGATGCCGACACATGTGGATTGGCAGCGCGAATGAGAGCCACCCCCTGCACCACAAGTTGGCCATTGACCTGCACACGAAATGCAGAGCTTCCCGATATCTCGATCGCAGTCTGTTGAGGGTAGCTCCACATCACGTGCTTGTCGAGTTTCCGCAGTGCACCAGCCGCAGGCGATCGGACCCGGACAGTTTCGACACAGGCTTTGCTTTCATCGCCTTCGCATGCATGTCGCGCTTCGATGTAATCCTTGTCCGTGCTCTCGACGCCAATGACCTCCACGGCCGGAGGCTCGAGCGGCTGGCCCTTGACCTCTGCAAGAGACGCAGCAGAAGGCGCTCTTCTGAGCCTGATCACCGTCGGCGAAACAATCGCTTGTGCTTTAGATGGGCTCGCTGCAGTCGTCGACGTCAGCGAAACGCCAAGGTCAAGAACATCCGAAGAGGAGGACGAAGAAGACGATGAGGACCTTGCTCGCGAACGAGGGCTCGTCGATGACGGCGAAGTCTGGTACTTGGCAACGGCTCGCTTGCGCAATCCAGACACCTTGGCATAAAACTGCTCCCCGACAATGCGTACTTGCTTGTCCAGCAGGAACGAAGAGGCGTCGAGCTCGTGCAGACCCGCACGTAGCACAATGACCTCGCCCGCAGAGGCCAGGGCCAACGCTTCGAGAAGCGATCCCACACGCCGCGGGTCTGGGAGCCGTGGGCCCGAGCCAAGGCGACTTGCATGGTGTTTGCTCATGACACCGTACGGACTTGCGCCTTCGTCGACTGGATTTACAAAGTTGTATCGAATGCCCGAATCGAGACGTAACAGGCCCCTTCGAAGGCCAGTCTCGACAAAGCCATCCGTGTATGTCACCTCGTACGTTCCATCGGCAGCAACATCCGTGACGATGGCAGGGTACCAAATTTCGCCCGACTGGTAAAGCGTCTCCACTTGCGTGCCTACCGTGATCCAGTCAAGGTCGAAGGGAACCTTCAAATCTGCGAGGTCCGAAACGTTGCTCACCCAAATCGCAAAGCTTGGATGACGGGACGCTTGCAGCCAGCGCTTGCACACGCATCCCGCGATATAGCGCTCCGCTGGAGACCCGAGGTAGTGCATTACACGCGTAACTACCTCTGGCATGAGCCGTTCCCATCCGTGTCGTTGCGCCTGCCGGAATTCGTGCATGGCATGCAATATCGCGGGTTGCTCCCAGCTTGTCTCCATGGTCTCGCGATTGTGGTAGTACTTTCGTCCCCAAGCAGTCTTGTATTCAACCCAGTCCTTGCCAGTCAGGATGCGCATACGCTTTGCATTTGCAATTGCATTCTTGGCCGCATGGTACGATGACACATCGAACTTGCTGCCATCCGTGGCCATAATGAGCTCTTCCTCCGCGTCGTCTTCCATCTCCTCCTTTTCAGCCTCGAGCTTCTCCACCTCCCACGTCTGTTGTTGTGCCTCCTCCATGGCCTGCATCTGCAAGCGTGCTGTCAACGTGTCCACCACGGGAAACCAAAACAGCCTGAACGTGATTGCGAACCGCTCAACCTTTTCGAGTCGCAACTCAATCTCCTTGAGCTGGTCTTGTGTCATGGCCGTCTCTGCGCTTTCCGGGTCCGTCTCATTTGAACTATTCTTCGCGTCCTCGTTGTCGAGATCGTCGACACCTTCATCATCATCCACGCCAGAGAGGCCCTCGTCGTCGTCGTCGTCCTCCATGTTGTTGTTACCGACTCGTTCGCCGCCGTTGACCTGCTCAGTCGGTTTGGTCGTCCCTTGTGATTTTGATTTCGATTTCGACGACTTCTTCTTTTTCGTCGTTTTCGAAGCGTCTTCGGCAGGAGTTACCGACGTCGTCGCAGCCGCATCACTTGGTCCTGCCTCATCAAATTCGTCCAGGTCATCCTGCGCCTCTTGCCGTGCTCGCGCCGCAGCAGCCTTGTCCAGATCGTCTTCGACCTCGGCCATCGCTCGCTCAATCTCCTCTTGTGAGCCTCCAGCCGCCAAGGTCCCGCTTGCTGCGGTTGATGACCCATTTTGCACGCCTTCGTCGCCGCCCTCGAGGCCAAGAAGCTCTTTCACCTGCCCACCCGCAGAAAGAAAGGAGCCTACCGTGAAGTTTCCGTCTTCCACAGACAATTTGTTGAGCTCTCGCTTCTGATTTGCCTTGAGGAGGATGTTCTCCTCAATCGTATGCTCGCTAATGAGTCTATAAATGTGCACATCGCGCGTTTGCCCGATGCGATGCGCTCGATCCTGTGCCTGCGCATCCATGCTGGGATTCCAGTCAGAGTCGTAGAAAATTACAGTGTCTGCGCCCGTCAGATTGATACCCAGACCACCGCTTCGTGTACTGAGAATGAATGCAAAAATGCGCGTGTCGCGATTGAATTTTTCCATCATGCGCTGCCGCGCATCCACCTTCGTTGCGCCGTCCAATCGAAAGTAAATGTGTCCATGCAAGTTCAGAAAAAGCTCCAAAATGTCAAGCATTTTCGTCATCTGCGTGAAAATAAGCACGCGATGCCCCCCTGCCTTGAGCTCGCGTAACTTGGCGGCTAGATACTGAAGCTTGCCGCAGTCATACTGTACGAGCATTTTATCCGGGAAGGCTAGTCTCTGGCGAATCGCGGCAGGGTGTAAAATCGCAGCGCTCATGGGCGCCTCTACATCCGGGTTGCTTACGACACGGATAAGCTCTTCTGCACGGCTCGCATGGTTGCGCGCCTCTTGCAGCGTGTTGAGACTGTCCTGCGACCACGGACCCATGTACCGAATGACAGGCGTCGGTGCCATGGCTGCCGGTGTAACGAACGTAAAGCGCTCCAGCATTGGCCGCAGACGCGCGGCACGGTCCAGCACGCGAGGCGTAAGTTCGCGCAAGGCCATTGTCCCGTCCACGTCTGCGCGTCCATGGTATCGAAGCCACTGCGAGCGTAGCCCCGAGCTCGTAATGCCAGGTGCCGGACCCACCGTCACGGCGCGTCGGAGATCCTCTCCGTACACTGGCAAGAGTCGCTCAAGATTCGCCATGCGTGCGGCAAAACGCTCGGCCCGCATCTGGCGCTCGGCATCGGCTTTGCTTCGCATAATCTGTCGGGCCTTGTCAACGACCGATTGCGCTTCCACAGAAAGGTCCATAGCATCGATGCATTCGTCACCATCTTCGCCGAAGTCCGTCGAGGACAGAACTTCGATGAGCGCCTTCTTCGCCGGGCGCAGTTTTGCGAGCTGTTCGACTTGCGATCTACTGTGCAAGAGACCAGAAAACTGGCCCACTTCGCGGCTGGCCAGGCCCCAAACACCTCCGATGTCCAGCTCCAAGCCGGCAACCGGATCCCGACCACAAAAACATGCCCCGATGTGCTTGCGAATACCAAGGGTACGCGCAGCAGCAGCTACCTGAAGAGGCTCCATGCCAAAGGGCGAGGCAATGACGCGAGGTTCGAAAATGTCCGGATGGTTACAAACCATACGAAGCTTCATAAGGATTGCCATCATGCCCAAGTAGCCTCCGCTCGTCAGGGCCTGTCGCGTGGAGCTTCGGGAGATAAAGTCCTCGTACAGAAAGCGTTGCCGCCGCGACAACGGGACGCGCACGATGTGCTCGTACTTGCCGGGGAGCTGTGTCGCTACGTCGGCCTTGAGACGACGTAGGAGGAACGGCCGGATCACAGTGTGTAGCCGCTTGATCACCTTGGCGTTGTGGCGATCCTGCTCCTGTTGAGCTAGTGCAGCTTGTGCCGCAGACGCCTTGCCGCGGCCCTCCACTACGGCATTTAGCGGGTTCGAAAACCAGTACTTGAACTCGGTTTGAGAACGGAAGATGTGCGGCATCAAAAAGTGCATGAGCGACCACAGCTCCATGAGCGAGTTTTGCAATGGCGTGCCTGTAAGAAGGAGGCGGCGTTTCGTGTTAAAAGTCAAGAGAGTCTGCCATCGCTGCGATCGAAAGTTTTTGATGTTGTGCGCCTCATCGAGAATCATGTAGAACCATTTCCGCCGACGCAATATGTGCGCATCCTGCACGACAAGCTGGTACGAGGTGATGCAGGCATGGAAGGCATTTGGTTGAGTCCACCCGACACGCTTTGCCTTGCGTTCCTTCACCGTGCCGTAGTAGGTGAGTACCTTGAAAGCTGGGCAGAACTTTTTGAACTCCATTTCCCAGTTTAAAAGGACGCTCGTTGGTACAATAATGAGGTGCGGGCCCCAAATGCCACGTTCGGCGGCCAAGTGCGCCAGCAGCGAGATTGTCTGCACGGTCTTACCGAGGCCCATTTCGTCGGCGAGAATTCCGTTCAGATGCCGTTCGTACATGGACACCAGCCAATCCAATCCCTGGCGCTGATACTCGCGCAACATTAAATCCTTGTCCATGAGAAAGGGGACTTGAAATTTGATCGAGTCTTCTTGGTCATTGTCCTTCCCCACGGGCTCTGACTGTTGGGATGGCGCGTCATGCATTTCTGAGTCGTCCTCATCTGCATTGCTGGGCCCGTTGCCTTGCACTTGAGCATTCGATGGTCCGTAGCCATATCGCGCCATCAGCTCGTCGCGGCTCATATTTGCCTCTTCATCGAGATCAGCGAGCTCACGCTGAGCTTCGTCGTGGTCGAGCTCGCCTTCCTGATCCATTGTTTCCTCGTCATCTTGCTCTTCGACGTACGCGAACTCGACGTCACCGTCCTCGTCCTCGTCCTCGCCCCCGCCGTCTTTGAGAGCCTTGGCGAGTCGCGAGGATTTGCGAAGGTTTTGCGACGATGCGGAGTCTGCCGCGGCGGCCCCATAATACTTTTTGCGTAGCTCTTCCACGGACATTTCGGCTTCGGCTTGCAAGTCATCAAGCTCCTGTTTCGACTCGGCGGCTGTTTGCTCGCCCTCTGCCTCCAAAGTCTCCTCGTTGTCTTGCTCGTCTTCCCCAACGAAATCATCATCGACTTCCTTTGTCTCGCGATCTTCATCCGTGTCTTGATTTGCGGCTTGCGTTGTGAGCATCACAGACGTCGTCGACGTGGAAGCCACCTGGTCCGAGTAGCCGTACATGCGGAGCAGCTCTTCACGCGACATTTGGCCTTCGCGCCGAAGCGCTGACAATTCCTGAGCGTTGGCTTCAGCACTGCCCTCCCCGACTTCGTCGATTGTGCTTTCGTTGTCAAGTGCGTTTTCAGGATCACTCATTTGCCAATTTTCCTCGTCCAAGTCTCCGTCGCCCTTGAGAGAACGTGGTCGTCCCCGCAAACGTTTGCCACCGCGCTCCCTGGGGCTCTGAGAAGCCCCGTTGCGACGAGGTCTCTTACGCGATCTTTGTGAGCTATACAGCATTGACGCGAGGGACTCCTGATCGGACCCTTTGCTGTCATCGGACAGTTGCCTATCGAGACGGCGACTCGATCGTCGTTGTCGCCTTGACCGTTGCGTCTCCGTTTGCTCTGAGCTCGCAGAGCTTCGATCGCTGCGGTCGTTGTCATCGCTGTCATCGCTGTCGTCGTCGCTTTCGTCGCTCGCACTGCTTTGTGCGCTCGGCGTGCTGGCGCTAATGGCGCTACGTGGTGGGGCAATATATCTTCGCTCATCCTCTTCAGCCTCGCGGCGAAGCTTTGAAGCGAGCATATTGGAATAACGTTCGGTCTGACTCACGAGAAAATTGAGATGCTTGTCCATGGCGGCCTGCTGTTTTGCGTAAAACTCTGTCTTGTGCTTGTACACGACGATGCGGTCAATCTTGTCCCAAAAAGTGCGCACCTCTCGAGCTACACGTGCGCAGATCTTGCGCGCCGTCTTGCGCATTACGGCAGAGTTCTGGAGATCTTTGTTGAGCATCTTTTCTCTCTGACGCAAGGCAGACTTGACGATGATCTTTTGCTGTTTCTGCTTCCAGCCGCGTTCAGACTTGAAATCCTTGGCCATCCACTCCATTTCTTTCAAGAGGTAGCCCCAATGTGCGGTGTTCATCTTGGCGTCGTCCTGCGCCCTGCCAATACGCGCCGTTGACACGGGCGCAATCTGGTGCAGGCGCTTTTGGACGAGTGTTTTATGTCGCACAAGCTCGCTCAGCGACATTTTTTGCACGTCCAGGCCCGTGTCGACCTTGACGGTCTCCAGGCCGTTCTCATCCAGGACGTCCTCTTTCTCGTCTTCGTCCTCGTCTTCGTCCTCGTCGTCGTCCTCGTGCTCCTCATCTCCGCCCTCGTGATTTTCCTCGTCCTCCTGTTGCTCGTCGTCGCGGCCCGCCTCCTCCTTCACGTCGCTAACCGCGCCGTTCCCGAGCGGGCCGGCGGGCATGACATCGTTTTCTGCCGCCATGGCTGCCCGACCGCCAGCCCGCGGCGCCGAGGCGAAAGGAAAGGGGGAGACCCGGACTCGCCCTGGGCCCCCGCGCCGCGCCCGCGGCCTCCCTGTGCCCCGCGGCCTCGAAGGCGCGCCCGCGCAGCCGCCCCGTGCGCGGCAGCCGCCAGCTCGCGGCGCTTCGATGGTTTGTTTGATTTTTGCATTTCGGGTTGCGGCCCCTTTTTTTGCTCTTCTTTTTTTTTGCTTTTTTTTGTTTTCGGTCTTTCGCTTCGCTTGGTGCCGCCCGGGCCTCCTCCTCCCTTCGTTCAGAGCTTATCGCTGCAAACTGCAACCTGGAGAATTGTCAAGCTATGAGCGAAAGAAGATCCCCAAAGACTCCCCGGTTCTTCTTCTGTCGCCGATACCTTCTCAGGCTAGGACGAAGTCGATACCACCCATCGTCATCGAGCAGACAGCAGCACGACTGCGTTTTTCCCGGTGAGAACTTCGGCGCGTTTTTCCCGGTGAGAACTTCGGCGCGGGGCAGCGCCGAAGTTCCTTCACTCGCGAGATCTTGTTGTTTATCGAAGATTGATCAACGATCGCAACGATCGATCGATCGCGGGGAGCAAAGCGACTTTGACGAGGGCGAGGAGCACAGCGCAGACGTGCAGGAAAGGGTCGAGGAGGAGGGCCATGCGCGGCGGCACTGGGCATGGCGTCTGCTGCGGCGGATGTGGGCGAGTTCCTGGCGCTCGCGGTGCACGCGGTGCTTTGGCGCAAGAGGGTCTACCCGCGTGAGACCTTTCGCCGCACGGTGCGCTGGGGCGCCACGGTGTGGCAGAGCATGCACGCGGGGCTCTGCGCGTACGTTGACAAGCACGTCCGCGACGCAGAGGCCTGGCTGCTCAAGGGCCAACTGAACGAAATTCAAATTGTCCTGCGCGACCCCAGTGACGCCGTGCCTGCGGAGCGCATTCGCCTCAAGTTCCAGACGAGCGCAGCTGCGAATGGCGCAGTGCTTACTGCAGACGCGTGTCGATGCTTTTTCGAAAAGGTCCTTTGTAAGGACCTTGGATCTCCGCCAGTCGCAGAAGGACGCACATTCTCGCTTCTGCTCGTTTGTCATGACGTCGACCCGACTGCATACCACGCTTCGTGGATACGCGAGGTGCCTGGCGCACTCCAAGCTCCGCCTTCACGCGTACAAGTAATCGAGCCTATTTTGACTGTCCCAGTGACCTCGGGCATCGAGCTTGAAGCATTTGTACAGAGTTATCACGAGGCAAAACCCCAAATACCTGAAAAGTCTACTCGCAACGCCGAGCCCCTTGCAAAGGAGCAAATCAATCCTCGCGCTTTACAAGAAAGTGAGGTATTAGAGCAGGAGGAGGATTCACAGGAGAGATCATCAACAAATCACGACGCAGATGCAAAGCAGAACAACCATCGGCAGCAAGAGACTGACGAAGCGTTTGATGAGGATGCGGACCAGGACAACGGAGCATTAGGAACTCAAGTCAGCGCATCCAAGGAGGACTGGATAGCGCCGCCTTCATCTTCATCGGAAGATGCCTTTGGTGCGCAAACACATCAGCTTGCAGCAGAAAATGAATTCGATTACAGTCCTTTAGAATAAGCGAAGCAAAAATGTTCGGCAAAATTGATCAAAGTTGGTCAAAGTAATAAAATTGTTGGAAATCTTTTCCTGCTATCAGACAAGGTGGGGTGGGAATTGTTACGGTGACAGTCTTCCTTTCTTCTTCTTTTTTTTGGGGGGTTGCAAAGGCACGACTTGCAAGCTTCGTGCCGTGGTGCAAACCCTGTTCGCTTTGAACAACAACATGTCACGTCATAACAAACCAAAAGGGGGGAGACTGTCTCATGTGCACATCGTCTTTGTGCAAACGATTGCGCGCCTTAATTTGTTTGACCTGGTGAGCGGAAACACTTTCTTCGTTTCTTGCACTCACCGTTGACGAAAATCGAACATCTCACCTCACCTCACATCCCATCACATCACATCATACGAGAAAAAGGTCGTACATATGGACGGGCGGACGGCTAGGTAGGTGAGTGGGCAGGTGGGCAGGCAAGACGCCTACCCGATCGAATCAGTGAGAAAGCCATACATGTTCACACGTTCAACAGCGTGCAGCTTGTTGTTGAACTGTTGGCACATGTGCGTAATGCGAGTCCACATTTGCGAGTAGTCTTCGACGCGCTCAAGAAAACGGCCACGGAGGCGCGGATTCCGCGAGTAGTTGACCATTGTCTCCACATGATTCGCGCGCTGCAACAACACATCAACGACAACCTCCATGTGAGACCAAAACGAGGCATGCTTTTGTAAGAGTCGATCGATCTCTTTGAGCATGGCCAAAGCTTTGCTGATGGGTTCCAGGTGTTCGGCACCCGGCTGCAAAGAGACAACACTGAACTCACCCGGCAGCACGACAGAGGCCTCGTCCTCGTCAAGGTTCCCGCTCGCAGCAGCTTCGGCCTTGAGCCGCTGAGCCTCGGCAAGTTCACGGTTGTACGTTCGGATCTGCTCTTCAAGGACGCGCTCGTTTTCGCGTTGCTCTTGGGCAAGCTTTTGCCGGTCACGCAACGAGGCGAGCGCCGAGGGTGTTGTCGTCTCGAGGTCCATTTTCGCCTGCTCTTGCTCTTCAAGGGCCTTGGTGGACTGAATCTGGCCCTCCTCGGCGGCCTCCACCGCGCCAGCGCTCGCGCCCGTGCCTGAAGAATTGATGCCGTTTGCGTGCTTGACGCGGGCATTGTTGCTCTTCTCGACAGCAACTGCGTCGGTGACGCGGTACCCCGCAGCCGCGGCGGCATGAACGCGATGACGCCTGCGCGCAAGCTGCAAAGTATTGTTCACAGCGGCAATGACCTTGACATTGGCCTTGAGGAGATCCTGCGACTCGCTCTGAATGCCGCGAATCCACTCTTTGATGGTGTCAAAGCACTGAATGGCCATTCCAAACTCACCCTCCTCCACTGCAATCTGCATGTCCGGAATTAGGTCCGTCACCGAGATCGACGTATGCTCGAGTTTCTTCAAAATCGTTTGCGAGGCTCCCAAAAGCTCGCGGCTCGCCACAGCACTCGAAACGATACCCGGCGAGACGACGTCGTCGTCTTTGAAGGCATCAAACGATTGGTGGAAGCATTGCGCAATCTGCGTCTGCAGCTGCAACAAGAGATCCGGGTTGATGATCGCATTGTTCTCGGAGGGAACCTCGACGTTGGCGAGGTCCGCGTGCGCGCGGGGAATGATACTGTCTCCCACAAAGCCAGAAGGTGCCCTTGGTGCAGTGGGCGCGGTGCTCGAGGCTGCCGTTCGGCCCGCCGCACGAGGCGACTGCGTTCTTGCCACCGTGGACACTGGCTGACTCGTGGGGGTCGACGCTGCAGCCGATCTCGCATGCATTCGAGTCTCGGTAGTATCATAGAGACGCTCGTGCTCATTGATGTCATCGAGAGGCGGGTCAGCAGGTGAAGAGGGTGAATCCTCGTTGCCGCTCGAAGAATCCGTGTCCGAGGTGACACTACCAGGGCGGGATCGCGCCTCCTTGAGCGGCCCCCAGACGCCGTTGGCGGCGCCAGGGAGGTTGAGCACCTCGATCGACGATCGCGAGTTCGATCGCATCGACGATTCTGACGCGTTGCGCGCGCGTCGACCATATTTGCCGTGCATCGTCTCAGCAAGAAGTTCGTCGCCCGTTTGGCTGGCATCTCGCGGAGCTGCGCGCGAAATCTGCCGCTTCATGCCCGTGTAGCGATCCGCAGAGGACTCGTGAAGACCAGATCCGAGGTGCGCGGCGGCCTCGCTGCCCTGGCTTCCAGTGGCAGAATTCATGCGATCGAGATGGACCGAGTCCATGGAGCCACCGCTTGCGATACCCTCAAACTCGGCAGCGGCCGCCGAGACTTGATCAAAGAGACGATTGATCTCCTTGGTTCCGCTCCCGCTCGTGTTCGAGCCGGTTCTCTCCGTTGCCGACTCGGACCTTGCCCCGACGTGTTGTTGCGTGGGCGTTGTCGGATATCGCGGAGGCTCGGACATTGCAGCAGCGCTCTTGGGTCGCTGCTCCGGCGCAGAGGACGCGCCCTCCATGGCCGCGTCGACACTCGTGCGCGCAGGCGCAGAAGCACGCGAATGAGTTGAGACCTGGGAATGGGAGGAAGCCGTGCTTGCGTCGCCCGAGGTTGCCGTCTCCGACTTGGTGGCAGACGGTGAAATGGCGCCATTCATGTGGTCAACGACGCTGATGCGCATGGGCCCGCGCGGGAACATCTCCGCCGTGGGCGACTGCGAGGGGGAGTGCGAAGGCGAAGAGTCAGGACTGAGCGGAAGCTGAATGTTGGCAATCTTGAGAGCGGCTTGGGCTGCACGAGGATGGTGTTCATGCACCCAGGGATGACGAAGAGCCTCCACAATGGTGCATCGCGTGCGCGGGTTGGGATCCATCAGTTTAGAAATGAGATCCTTGGCCTGGGTCGAGACGCGCGCAATCCGCGGGTCAGAGTAAATGACGCGCTGGCCGGCCTCGAACTGGGGAAAGCAGGCAGCCAGCGTGACGTGCAAGAGAACCCCGGTAGAGTAACAGTCTACCTTTTCGCTGTACGAGAGTGCGTCGTCGATCGCGGGGGTGGACGGGGCACCGAGCGTGCGCGACTCTCGCCGCGCCCGCTCGCCGACCTCGATAATCTCGGGCGCCACGTACCGGGGGGTTCCCACGAGGCTCTTGGCGATGGAGCCGCCGCGCTCAGAGCTAAGGACTTTGCTTAGCCCAAAGTCAATGAGTTTGATGCGTGGGCGCAAGTGTTTAAAAGCGTCCTGGAACACCGTGCTTTCGGCGGTGGCCTCGCTTTCCGTGGTTCCTTGTACGAGGATATTCTCTGGTTTGATATCTCGATGCACAATGCCCAGATTGTGCATGTATGCGAGCGCAGAGGCAAGCTGGATGAAGACCGCGCAGGCCTCACCCTCGTCGAGGCCCGAGATAGCGAGGATCATTTCGAAGAGTTCCATGCCGAGGACCATTTCCATGACCATGAGCAGGGCGTCCTTTGCTTCGATGGTCTTGTACAGGCGAATCACGGACGGATGTTTCAGGTTTTGCAGGACAGAGCACTCTCGCTTGAGCCTCTCCATCATGAAGTGGGGCTGCATGCGTAGGACGCGCAAGTCAACCTTTTTCACGGCGTAGGCAATTTGCGTTTTGACGTCTGTGCACCGGAAGACCGTTCCGAAGCTGCCCTGGCCGATCTGCGGGCCCAGCACGAGGCCATCCTTGAGGAGCAGCTGCTTCAGCTCGGGCTCCATCGCGCCGCTCCGGGCCCGCGCCCGGGCCTGCGCGCCGCGCGCCTGCGCGCCGCGCGCGCCAGCCTCCCCGCGCGCGCCGGCGCGCCAGCCAACCAGCTGCGGCGGATCCGCCTCGATGCGACGCGCGGGGGCGTCCGGGAATCGAAGCGAGGAGGCAGCGGAGGACGCGCGCGCGCGAAGGCAGCGCCCGCGCCGGCAGCAGCAAGCAGCTCCGCCGCCGCCCGCTCCTGCGCGCGCGAGTCTCGCCCGGGCGAGCTCGCGGTCTCCGTTCTGCTTTCGCTGCCTGCTCTGCTTTGCCGCCTTCTTCAGCGAGGCAGGCAGAGGCGGCAAGCAGGCAGACACCCGCCCGCAGCGTCGCCCAATGGATGGAACGGAGGCGAACCGGTGCACGGAAAGAACGCCGCTCGGGGGGAAGCAGGGGGACGGAGCGCCGGCCGGTGGAACAGCGCCTCGGGAAAGAACGCTTCGGGGACAAAAACTTGACGCGCAAAATTCGCGACAATACTTGTCATTTTTATTTTTATTTTTTTTCTCGTTGGAAGGTTTTCCACGCGGCTTCG
>BGKB01000129.1:141602-205696 GCA_003116975.1 Aurantiochytrium sp. KH105
GGCCTGGCTCAACCCGTAGTGTCGCCTGCTGAGGTGGAATGCGCGCGGGTAAGGGCACGAGCACGAGCACGTAGATAGTCTTCTCCGCAGAGGTGAAGCACTTGCTTGCTTTCGCGACGACAACGATAGCGAAGCGTGGAAAGGAGGTCGAAGCGACGATGACCAATACAAACGGCTGCTGGGGATGCAGTTGCTCACAAAGGCAACGCGCGGAAACGCAGAAATATGCAACTTTAGGGAGTCTCGCGCACCCCTCTCCCGTCCAGTGAAGCTGCCGTCGCCACGCGCGCCGACGTGCGCGGCAACGCACAGACGGCTCCAAGCCACGTCGGGGCCATCGCTATCTGCTATCTCTTACCCGCCCGCTGCCGCATGCTGCAGCCTCTGGCCGACCGCAACCCACCTGACGATACGGGGTCTCGAAATAGAAAACCCTCCTCAATGGGGAGGCCCGATCAGAACCAAACGGAACGAGCAAGCTGTTTATTGTCGCGAATGATCAGATCCAACAAAAACTTGAAATTGACAGTGACAGTGACATGTGAATGAAGAACAAAAAATGTTCTCCTTCCTTTCTTTCTTGTTATTATCGCAAGAAGAAGGAGAAGGAGAAGAACGAAGGAAATAAAATTGCAATCACCACCCACGTCTTCTTCTTCTTCCATGGCTTCTCCTTCTCCGTCTTCTTCTTCTTCGAGTTGTTGTTGTTCTTCTTCTTGGAGCTCTGCCAGCCAGGTGGGGTGTATACCTCTGCGGCATAACGGAAGGAGGCGGGGAAGCTCGCGCGCATGCGACTGCGATTGCGTTTGCGAGAGCGACGCGGACGGAGGTCTGTCTTCTTGAGGCTGTGAGCGCGGTGAAGCGTTTCAGGGACGCAGGGCAGGCCTCATGGGATAGGAATCTTTGGTCACGATCCGCGACTAGTGGTGCGGCCACCAAAGTGGTGCTGCCTTCGCCGACCTTACTGTTAGTAGGAGTACGGCGAGGAAGCTTTGACCCACATCGCTGCACAAGTTTAGCGAAGCAGCTCTTGCATGCCTGGACAGTCGTCATGCATCATACGCCAGGTGTGGCCGTTATTCTCGTCATCTCGTCTCGTCTCGTCTCGTCTCGTTTCGCGTCGTCTCGAGATCGCGGTGTCTGCAACCACATGATCGAGGTCAAGCAGCAGCATGAGCAGCATGAGTCGCAAGCGTTTTTCCCAAGCACGAACCAGCCAATTTGCTTTGTTATTAGGTCACCGTGAACAGTTGCAAAAAAGCCACAGCTTCGTCTCCCCGGCGTCCAAGCTCGACGGCCATTGCGGAGGAGCAACAGCAACAGCGACAGCGATACGAGCCACACCACCAGCGTACAGAACAAGCGAATTATTCGCAAGCGATGAGACACGCACCACGGCAGGAAGCTAGCTAGCTAGCTAGCTAGCTGGCAGGCTGGCTGATGTGGTCCAGCCTGGCCTGGGCTGGCCTGGCACGTACGTAGCTGCAGCCCGAGTTTCTGCCTTCCACGGAATGCTGCGCTAGCCTGCCTGCTACAGCCCGATGGCCGCTGTGAGAAAAGGAGGAGCTGCGATGAACACGCGAGTTCTGCACCGGTTCCGCAGTAGATCTGCGCGTGCTTGTGAGCAGGAAGACACTGCGCCGTGCCAGACAGCAGGCAAGCAAGCTTGGTTTGGAAACCTTGGGATTGTGCGCGCTGTCGGGACCCCGCCTGCAGCGCGCACGGAGAACTCTTGCTCCCCGACGCTGCGCGCAGACAGCGCTCGCTGCGCCTCTTGCGGCTGAGCTTGTATAAGCGTCTGTGTGTAAATATACCTCCCCGACAACGCAACCATGGCCCAAGCCGCCAAGGACATGCACCTCGCGGTGGCCTTGCTTGCAGAGACCAGACTCGACAGTGACGATGACGATGGCGACGAAAATAGCGACGACGATAACGACGACAAGAGCGACAACAGCAGCATGGGAAGAGGAGCGCATGTCGTAAATAGTGAACATGACTTTTTCGCAAAAGATTTGTCAAACGCAGAACCGAGCGCCTTGGACCTCGAGTCGGGATACCCGCCCCATCACTCCTATACGGATGACTTGGGGCGCGCGCCAGTCCTAAGCAGCCCTCTTCTCAAGCTTCCTGATGAGGTGCTGCACCGTATCATAAGGATGACCGCAACGCGCGCAGGAGATCTCGCCCTCGTTGGTAGAGTGTGCAGGCGTCTGCGAGATGCCTCCCGCGACGACTTGCTGTGGAAGTGGGTCCTTTTGGAGCACCTCGGAGCCTCGAAACTACCGGTGCTGCGCAATCATGTTGCAGGATGCGACCTTTGCGCCGATTCCGTCAAGCGTAAACACGCAATACGACGGCGACGAGTGCTTTCAAATGGAACGTGGCGCGACTGCATGAAGCAGCAATCTCACGGCGAAGACGTGATCGACGTTTTGGGCTTTTACACCGATGGCGGGCACAGTGGTCAGATGAGCGGACCTGCGCAGCGAAACTGGGCCGGAACCGTCTTTCGGCCTGACAGCAAGTCATTTTATTGCAGTCAACGCAGCGCCAACGTCTTGTTGTGCGGTGTCGTTGCTGGCCCTTTGCGAGCAAATTGCTCGCCGCACGAAGAGACGCTCGCGGAGCGCAAAGAAAACATGCGACGCAGGGCCCTCTTGGCCTGTCTCAAAGGATCATATTACAACATTAGCTCGCACCCGAACCTCCTTAACCGAGCCAGCACAGACGAGCTCGAGACGATGTTCACGCGCCTGGTGCAGAGTCCAGCTGGTCTCGACGTGCTCGTTTCGGCCAAATTCGGGTTGTACAATGTGTTCTCGATCCGCCGTCGCGCGCGAGAAGCCTATCGAAACGGACTGCAGCTCTTGCAACGCAAAATTATCCAAGAGACGGTGGCGAGTGTTGCCGCCGAAAACAGCGTCGTGCTTGACGGCGCAGCACGCGGAGACCGTCTGCTTTTCCACGACGCCTACCTCATGGGGGACACAGACGATGAAGTTGTCCGTCCTGGAGTGTTTTTCCGCCACGCAAACCAGCGTCGTGATATTGCAGTAGTACGCCGGCTTGTCGTCGACCGCGACGGCAACTTTTCGTGTCCTGTAAATTGCGGCGTCATCTTCTTTGGGGACCCATCATCGTTACTCAGCCCGCAGGCAAATGGGGAGAACGGCACATATTCAGAAGAAGAGCTGGCTATCTCAGCTGCCGGTGGGGGTCAACCTGCACGAACGAGCAAAGAATCAGAATCATCCTCGAAAGACCGGTCTTGTGACGAGCAACATGAGTCCCAGGCCGCAGCTGCGAGGCTCGCAGATCGAGTCGCGGAGTTCAAGTCGCTTCCAAGTGTCTCGCTCTTTGACGACCTCGCGACCATCGAAGACGTCGAGGCCCTGTCAGATCAGGGCCTGCTCCCTCCTATTGCCGAAGTCCGCGTGCGTGGCTCAGTATGCTTGGTGATTTTTGATCGTCCTCGGCGTCGCTGCATAGAGGAAGAAGAAGACGGGCTTTATCCCGTCGTGTGGTTTGTTATGGCGCCAGGGACCTCGTGCGCGCAGCTCGACATACCTTTGCCTAAACCGCGACTTACAAGGCTTATTTGCGCAAAGCTTATTCGCTCGGAAAAACGGGTGTCCACGCTTGCGACCGTCAACGTGGACTGCGCTGGGATCTACGCCTTTGGCCACGTCTTGCGCCTGGCTTGAGCGGGCTCTCAGCTGCCTCTGGGCTGCGTAAGCGGCTTCGGCGCGTTCACGCTCACGCCCGTCGACAGACATGGGCGGTATCATATCATTCCATCGGGCATCTGGTTTTTTCTTTTCGACAACAGAACTACTTCACCACACGCGTGGCCGTGCGTGTGGCGCGATGCCGCCGGGGCTTGAGATGGTCAGTTTAATCGAGGATGGGGCACGTGGCGCGACCGAATCCGCGCAAGGAGAAGACGAACTTGCGCAAGGAGGAGACGACTCGTATGATGAAGAACCTTGCGAGAAACGCACACAAGAGGGAAAAAGAGGGCGGGAAAAATACACCTGGAGGCTCGTTGGGCTGGTTTTCCTTGTGGCTACTGTTGTGACGGGCCTGGTGAGTGTTCTTGGCCCCGCGACGGTAGAAGACCCCCTTTTCACGACACTCGGTGACTCGAACCCTGATGAGCCGAGTTATGGAGAGCTTGTTGTGGCGGTACCAGCAGGCATGAATATTTGCGAAGTGAGCGCTGTTGCAAGCGACAGAGAACCAATTAAAGTTGTCGGGGGTGACGTCGCATTCGATGGAGATCCTTTTACATGTGTGCCTTCAAACTCTTCCGAGTACAAGCACACCGCGAGATACGAAAAGAAAAACAAGATCAATCAAATCTACGTGCGCACGACCCAGAGCATTGAGAGCGGGCGTCTGCAAGTCTACGTTGATGGATTGCGCTTTCCAGACAGTGACATTTTTACCTACCAACATGTAATTAGCATTAGCGGCCCGGCAGAAGCAATGTACTCCTCGGATGAGTGTAAAGAGAACGCGCTTCAAATCGCAGAAGTCAAGGTAAACGTCAGCACAGGCAGCGGAAGTTTAGTTGCGATTGCCGCCACCTCCGAAGAAGGGCAGCACCCCGCAATACTTGCAGCCGACGGGGACTTCACCACCTTTTTCCTTTCGGCTAATATCGTCGGTACAAGGTGGACTGCTGGTGTGCTTGGGGCGGTCGTGGAGCGGATTGAAATCTATCCTCGCCTCGATCGGTGTCAAGGGCGAATGGACAAGATCAAGGTGGAGCTTGATGGCATCGACGTTACAAACACAGACACGACAGCTATTGCCAATGTCCTCAGGTTTGAGCAAAGTGTAACATGGAACAAGAGAGGATGTGCTGGCGAGGAAGCATTCATTACACTTTGCAACGTTCAGGTCCGCGACGAGATGTCCGGCAAAGAAATAAAACTTTTTCATGCACAGCAGGTCTCCACCTACCTGGGCAGACATGCATCTCTCGCCATTGATGGAATTGTGGATGGAATACCGACAAAAGGGCATTGTGCGCACTCAAATCAGGCCAAGCTTGCTTGGTGGGCCGCTTACTTTTTCGAGAGTCCCATCTTTGCCAAGGTTACCTGGTCGCAGCGTAAAGAGAACGTCGTGAGGATGCATTGTGTTGATGGGCGAATGTGGAACACCCATGTGTGGATTAATCGAAAAGACATTACCTTGACGCAGCAGAATAATTGGGTTCGTCTCGTGAAGTCATCGTGAAAAGACCTGATCCCCTTTTATTTGTGGTTTTAGCGAGGTTTTTTAATTTTTTTTGTGTATTAGGCCTATTGATTTTTTATTTGCCAGTGTTGGATTGATTGATACCTGATTGATTGACACTGTGAATACTTGATTGATTGATTGTGCAAACAAGGATGATCTTTGCACCTAGCTACCATGGCTAGTCAACTCTGCACCTGGTCTGCGCTGATGTGGAGATGAGCATTATTGACAACAAAACTGCTTCACCTCGACACGCTGGCACGATGGTGGTGATGAGGAGAGACCGGGCCAATGAGAATGGCGCACGGGGCGAGGGCCAACATGCGCAAGGAGGAGACGACTCGTACGACGAGGGAGGGATGAGATTCACTCCACAGCAAGCGAGTAGGGGCTCCGGAGGCTGTTGTAGCTGGACGCTTAGTATGGCGGGCCTGGCTATTTTTGTCGCCGCGCTGGTATCCTGGATGGCCGATAGCTTGAACCCGAGTTATGGACAGCTTGTTGTGGTGGTGCCGGCAGGCATAAGTATCTGCGAGGTGAGCGCGATGTCTCGAAGCGGCGAAAATGTACCCATCAAAGTTGTCGAAGATAACGTCGCATTCGATGGAAATGCTTTCACGTGTGCGCCTTCAAGCTCTTTCGAGTCCAAGCACACCGTGACATACCAAAAAAGTAAATGGATCCAGAGTTTCTATGTGCGCACGACTCATGCCTTTAAAAGCGGGCTTTTACAAATTTCTGTCGACGGGTTACGATTTCCAGACGAAAATATTATAGGCTATCAGAATGTTGTCAGCATTAGTTCCACGGGAAAAGCGATTTACTCTCGGGATGATTGCGATGAGAATGCGCTCCAAATCGCAGAAGTAAAGGTAGATGTTAGCTCGGGCAGCGGTAAGCTTATTGCGATGTCCGCCACGTCTGTAGATCGGTATCACCCCGCATATCTTGCAACCGATGGGGACATTAACACCTTTTTTTCCTCGGCTAATACACCCGGAGCAACGTGGAGTGCCGGTGTGCTCGGAGCAGCCGTGGAGCGGATTGAAATCTATCCTCGCTTCGATCGGTGTCAAGGGGGAATGGACAAGATCAAGGTAGAGGTTAATGGCATCGATGTGACGAACTCGAAGATGACAGCTGTTGCCAATGTTCTCAGGTTCGAGCAAAGTGTGACATGGAACGACAGAGGATGTCCTGGCGAGAAAGCATTCATTGTACTTTGCAACGTTCAGGTTCACGTCGGGATGTTCAGCAAGGAGATGAAACTTTTACATGCACAGCAGGTCTCCACCTACCAGGGCAGGCATGCATCTCTGGCCACTGATGGAGTCGTGGATGGAATACCGACAAAAGGGCACTGTGCGCATACGAATCAGGCCAAGCTTGCCTGGTGGGCCGCTTATTTCTTTGGGGATCCCAAGTCTGCCAAGGTCACTTGGTCACAGCGAAAAGAGAATGTGGTGAGGACACCATGTGTTGACGGGCGGATGTGGAACACTCATGTGTTGATCAATGAAAAGGATGTCACCTCGACCTACCAAAATAACTGGGTTCGTCTCATGAAGTGAAAGTAATGGAAGGTCTTGTTTGCTTGTTTCTTTGTTTGTTTGTTTCTTTGTTTGTTTGTTTGTTTATACGCTACGTGAACAAGGATGACCGATGCACCTTGGTATGTTTGCTTTGTTGTGGACATGAGTGGGCATCCTCGAATAGCAACGTAAGGGTCATGGTATTGCATCGTGTGTTTCAGAGATTGAGCGTTGAGCTCACGTCAATAACAATTTGAGTTAGGTGGTGCCTGGACGTAGAAATTATGGGCTCGCGTGAGCGCGCCCGGCCCGGGCGGAGAAGGCCTTTGATTTGGTGTGGGTGGCTTTGCTTTTTCGCGAGCGGAGTCGTGCACACGGTGGCTCATTGCAGTCGTTGGCGCGTCTGCACGCACGCGCGCCAAGGCGTCAAGGATGAGCTTGCCCTCGCGATGTGCAGCAGATCCAGGCGGCGCGCAGTTGGCTTGCAGCAACATTTGTCGCCTGTGCGAGGCAATTATGAGTGGGACGGTGAGCTGCTGGCCGGACGCCTCGGGAGGGCCTCCCGAGAGGAGCTCAAAGAAGGATGCCATTCGCGCCTGAGCTTCGCAGCGTAATGCGTCCTCGACGGCGCGGCCATCGACAGTGACGGCGCGTCGTGGCCTAGGACTCTGCTGCGCACGCTGGCGATTTCGCCGCGAAGGCCGGGACGGAGCAGCATGTGCGCGTTCAACCTGGGTGGAAACCTCTTTGCGCTGCAAAACTTGGAATAGATCGTTGAGCGTGATGCTGGGATCATCGTCTTCTTTTTCGCCAAGGGCGACGCCAAGCAAATTGATGACATCGTTCCGCGTTCGAGCAAGTCCTACCGAGATCAGCGGGTCTAGCAAATCGTCCACACCGACAGTGCCGTCCGCGGCGCAATCCAGAGAGCGGAACCACATGCGCATCTTTTGCAACTGCGCTCGCTGCACGAGGGGCTCGGGTCCTTTGCCACGACGATGCATCCAGCGTGCTTGCCAGTACGCTGCTTCGCCATCAATTGGTTCAATGTCTGCAAGAGCGTCATGAACGCGGCGGCGGTCCTTGCAACAAGAAATCTCGGTCACCAGCCTGTTGCGCGCAATTACCGCAATTCGCGCCAACTCTTTTTCGTGCTCCTTTCGTTGCTCCTGGCACGATCTTGGCTGACGCCCCAGACGAGAGATTCCCTTCCTTTTGTCGCCATTGTCCTCGTCATCCTCTTCGAGCCCCGGTCGCTGCGGCAGCTGTGGCTTGCGCGCCGCTGCAAAGTGGTGTTTCCTCTTGCTGCGCTCATGCTTTGCGCGCAGCGTGTGCAAACCAAGAGTCGTCATGAACAGCAAGTGCGCGGCTGCGCTTGAGATCGCGAGGGAGAGGGAGAGAAGGCGAAGAAGAGCGCACGTCCGTCTGCCACGTCACACGCATGCGCGCGCGCGCGCGCGCGAACGCGCGAGCTCAATCGCCACTGCTTCGGAAACCGTGACTGCTCAGCTAGGCAAGGCCAGCCGAATGGACCCAACTTGAGAGCGCGGACCCCCCAAGGGACACCCTCCATGTGTACCTCTCATCTGCACGAAGTCAAGCCGAGAGAGGCAAAGAAGCGCTAAGCCGAGACAAACAAGCGCCAGCTGAGAGGACACTTTCTCGTTTGAGAGACGAAATAATTAATTTAGAGCTGAGTTTGGTTCCTTTTTGGGGGTAGATTTAGCTTGCCATGTGTTGGCACGATGGATAGGTGGGAAAAATTGAGTGAGTGAATGCATCACAAGATGTGACTCCTTGACTTGCCTTGTCTTTGATTGACTCAGTTGGTTGGTCTTGTCTCGTCTTGTCTTGTCTTGCATCTTTTCCGGCCTTTTGGCCGCATGGTCAAAGTTGTCAGAGAATAAAGGGTACAACAGCCTTGCGCTCCGCAGGGTAATCATCAAACTTCGCCTTGTACCATGCATGCGAACGCAGCGCCGTAAGTCCCAAATTAAGGCAAACAAAGACAAAGGCGAGCCACAACGAAAGATTGACAGAATCCATGAGTGCAAAGCCGAGATAAATGAGCATCTCCAAAAAGTAGTGAGGACATGACACCAAGGCAAAGAGTCTGCCCTGAGGCACCCGGTAGACGCTACATCCAGAAGCTGCTGTGGATTCGGTAGGTCGCAAGCCGGCAAGGATGCGGTGCGTCTGGTGCTGCTCGTACATGCCCAACGCGAAAAGCGCAACGCCGAGCCAAAAAACCGGGTTCCACACCTCGGAGTCGGCGTCGTAGAACTCGTCCACGGGGCGGTAAAGCGAAGACTCAACAACAATGCTCCAGCCAAAGGCAAGATAAAAGGTAATGCCGATGATGTAGCCGAAGATGTGCATTTGCGCATTTGGATTCGGTCGAAAGAGACGGTCTTCCTCATGAACGCGGCGCAGGCCTTGAAGCGCGAGCAAGACAAGCATCGTCGTCGAGCGCTGCCAGCCCGTGACCACAGGAGGATGCCAGTCCGAAGCGCAGACTGCAAGACCGGTGAACTCGCGCAAGACCCCTTGGTCCGAGATGAGCCCTTCCGCCCATTGCTGCACGACAGCATCCCAGCGTGAGTACGTCGCCACGGTGAGCATGACCGCCCACCGCCAGCAGACGGCGTAAAAGTGAGCAAAGTAGCGCTTGGGCACCATCCACGCTCGCGTCCGTTGCACGAAGCCCTTGTGGCCCTTCTTCCCCTCGCCCGCAGCGCTCTGTCCGCGCAGCTTGCCGTAGCGGCTCAGGTCTGCCGCGGGCGTCCAGCACGCCGCCACCAGCGTCACCCCGATGGCCAGGAGCCAGTACGCCTGGGCGAGCAGGGCGCCCAGGTGCGCGCACCCGACCAGCTCCATCGTCTCCCTCGCCCTCCCCGCGCCCTCCCTCGCGCGCGCCCTCCGCCGCGTCTGCGTCGCGCCGCGCCGCGCCGCGCCGCGCCGCCGCGCTGCCGGAGTACAGTACGTCGTTCGCGCTTTGCTTGGTCTCCCCTGCAAAGTAGTATCTATCTATCTATCTGTGCCGCTTCCGGCAGAGGGACGCATCGACCGCGTCCCCGTCGCGGCCGGGCCCCTTCGCTCGCGCGGCGAGCCCCTCGCGAGTCCGCGGCGACCTGCAGCTGGCTCCGCGGCGAGCCTGCGCGGCTGCCTCCGCCCCGCCATCGCCGCGGCCCTCCGGGCTCCGCTTCTCCCGCGCACGGCGCGCGGGGCGCGGGCACGCCGCGCTGGCACGTGCCGCGAGACAGCGCCGGCGGGCGGGCCCCGAATTTCGCTCTCTTTTGGGGTCCCGTATCCGGCGGGAGCCTCGCGACGAGGCGATGGATCCAAGGAGGCATGCAGGCAACTGCAAGCTGCGCGCGAGCAAACCCCGAGACCGAGCCTGGCCCCGCGCGCGCGTGGGCGTCCCGCTGGTGCCGCTGCCGCCGCCGCCGCCGCTGCCGCCGCCGCTGCCGCCGGGGGGCCCGCGCCACCGCTGCAGCTTTGCCGGGAAGGGCGAGATGGCGTCGGCACGCGAACCGCGAGGCGGCAGCGCGAGGAAAACGCGCGAGTCCGCGCGGTCCGAGGTGGACTGGGACCCGCTCTCCGGCCTCGGGAGCGGGCCCGTGCCGGACGAAGGCAAGGAGTTTAACCCGTTCGCGAGCCCGCAACCCGCAAATGTGCCGTCCCTCGATACGGAGGAGAACAAGGGTTCCGTTGCGCATGCTGGGATGAGCGCCTTGGCGCGGACGTCTTCAGGGTCACCTCAAGAATTCCTCACGAACCAACATCATGTTCGCGGCACAGAACGCCATAAGACCGCCAGCGCCACTTCAGACATGCACTTCATGAAACCCTCAGTACACCGCAAGCTATCTCCGGCCCGATTGGGCTCGCCGCCTCAGGGGAGTCCCGCATCGCCTCCTCCAGCATATTCTGCAACCGCACAGTCGCACGCTACCCCTGCTTTTGCGTCAACAGCACCCATACCTTCAGTGCGTCAGACCATGAGATTGCCCAAGTCTTTCAGTAGCGAAGGCCAAGGAGGGTCTGCGGCGCCGAGGAACGCTCGCGCGAGCAGCCCTCCTGCAAGTGCAACGAACAATGCTGCGTCTACACCGCAAAACGTTGCCGTGGCGAAAACATTCGATGCAGAAAAGACTCTGGTCAATATTGACCGCGTCGCGTACGTTTCGATGAATCAAAATGTTATTCATGGCACGCTACGCGTGACGAACTATCGCGTTGTGTTCGAGCCCGTTCTGCAAAGCAAACCAGACAGCGAGCAGTGGCTTTTCCAGGAAGATAGCATCTTTGACGTTCCTCTGGGGTGTGTGGACCGCATTGCACGCGGAGCCAGCGGCCAAGTCGTGGGTGGACGTGGCAAAGATGCTCTCATGGTCAGCCTTACATGCAAAGACTTTCGCCGTCTCCACTTTAAGTTTGCATCGACTGCGGACGCGTCCAAGGTGCACGACTTGGTGCGCATGTCAGCCTTTCCTGTCAGTGAAGGCCAAGGGCTTCGCTGGCTCTTTGCGCTCGAGTTCGGGCAATGGACTCTTTCCAAGGGCAGCGAACCGCTCCAAGGCTGGAGCTTGTACAACCCTCAACAAGAATTTATCCGTCAGGGTCTTTTCGGCCCCGGTGCAGACACAAAGTATTGGAGGCTCAGCGATGCGAATCGCCGCTACCAGTTGTGCGGGAGCTACCCTTCCATTCTCGCGGTACCCTCGACAGTATCGGACGACGACCTCCGCGCCGTAGCGGCGTTTCGGAGCAAGGGCCGCATCCCCGCGCTGACTTATTACAACGCAGACAACAAGGGATCCATCTGGCGAAGCAGCCAACCCAAGGTGGGTCTCGCCAACAATACCTGTTGGGCCGACGAAAAACTTTGGGCAAGTGCACTCGAACGAGCCAACAGTGTCGCCGCTCGCATCGTCGACTGCCGCCCCTACAAGAACGCCTTGGGCAACAAGGCCAAGGGTATGGGCTACGAGGATGAGGTCCGCTACCCGCACACGTCTGTGACCTTTCAAAATATCCAGAACATTCACACGATTCGCGCGTCCATGGATAAATTGATGAATCTCATTACGAGCTCGGCAAGCTCGAGCGGGGGCAGCTCGAGCGTGTCGAGCCCCGGGCACAATTGGCTGGGAAACGTGGAGAACACAGGCTGGCTCAATCATTTGCGCTCGGTATTGAACGCAAGCGTCACCGTGGCGCGTTATGTGGCTTGCAACGGGTTTCCCGTTCTCGTGCATTGCTCGGACGGCTGGGACCGCACCTCGCAGGTGTGCGCGTTGGCACAGCTCTTGCTCGACCCATACTATCGCACGCTCGAGGGATTTCCCGTTCTGGTCGAAAAAGAGTGGCTATCCTTTGGGTACCGCTTCATGACGCGCACCGGCCATGGTATGGAGGGCGGATCGGAGGAGCGATCACCGTGCTTTTTGCAATTCATTGACTGCGTCTGGCAGCTTTTGAACCAGTTTGCGCCCTGCTTTGAATTCAACGAGGCCTATCTCGTGTGCATCCTCGAGCATTTGTACTCTTGCAAGTACGGAACTTTTCTGTGCGACAACGAGGCTGAGCGCGTGCGCGAAGCGATTCCGCTCAAGACGATATCGCTCTGGGACCATCTCGCAGGTCGTAGGGAGGACTTTCTTAACATTCTTTATGCGCCTTTGCCCAATGAGCTCGAGGAAAAAATCCCCCTTCTTCCGCATCCAGCGGTGGTGGCCCGTAAGGTGGTGCTTTGGGACGCGTACTATCTACGCTACACCAGCGTACCTTCGCTGCATCGCCACGCCTTTCGCTATCTCGGTCGCGCCAAATTTCGCCGCGACATACAGAGTACCGAATCCAAGCTCAAAGCCGCGCTGCAGGAGGCGTGCAAGGAAAAGGAGCGACTTCAAGCTAAAATACTTGCTTTGCGCAGTTCCGTGACGGAGCTGTCGGTCGGCGACCGGGTATCAGACGTGGGAAGTCCCGTAAATGCCGCACCGTCGCCCACGACGGTCCCCAAAGACGAAAACGGCAATGAAGATGCGACGTCCGACGCTCTCGGCGAGAGCAACGAAGAGGTTATCTGAGCGAAATGGAAACAGCGCCTAAAAGAGGGGAACATTCGATTCAAGGATGGTCCGTGACCTTGGAGCAGAATCTCTGCGCTCGTTGATTGATGCACAGGTATTCCGAATTTTCGAGGACGGCGGCCAAGAAAGTTCAAAAAGTGTTTATGATTTCTTCTACATTATCGTCGAGGTTGGCGCAGAGGTCCCAAAGATGCGGAGAGTGCTGTTAAGCGCAAGGTTTTCCCGCTCCATGAGACCGTTGACGCGAAGAGTCATTCGGTACCCAGAGGGCAATGCCAGCGCCTCTCGATTAAGGCGCAGTTTTGTCTGTCCGCGGAGTGCAACGTCATGCTCAAGATGTGTCGGCTGCTTGGCGGGATCACGAGCAATGAAGACATCAAATGTGCACGGCTCGGATAGCAGCGAGACCTCGAGAGACTCGACGGCGAAGCCGAGCCAGCGGATGCCGTGCGTTGCAATGGTTTTCGGTGCAATCGCGCCAGTTTGACTTTCTGCAATCCGTTCAATCTCGAGCGAGCAGTCCTCGAGCGCATAGCCGCGGTCGCAGGTGCAGGCGCCACGCGTGATAGAGTCGCAGGCGCCATGACCCGAGCACTCGTTCAATGCCTTACATAGGCTTGCGCTCACAGAGCAGCCCGCGTCTGCTTCGGTGTTTTTGCTCGTCAAAGATTCATGACAAACGAGTGAGCCCTGATTAATGTAGTCCTGTAGAATGGAAAATGATGTCTCGTAGTTGTTGTGCGGCACATAATGACCTGCCTTGGGAACGACCATGAAGGAAAAGTTGGCTGTCGCGCGATAGTATCCGCCGACGTGGCCACTAGCGAGTTTGTAAATTTTGCGCGATTGCGCCCAAAAGGCCTTTTCGTCTGCAAAACGAAGCGTGCGCAGCCAGCTTTCCTGACCAAACGGCCCATCTTTGGTGTCGAATTCGCCCGCATAAATGAGCATTTTCGCTCCTCGCGCGAGCAAGTCCTCGTACACGTTAATGTAAGCGCGAACGTTGTCGAGACTGAGAGCGCGGCCCACACGCGCCGAGCTCATCTCGAACACCGGAGTTTTGGTGCTGTGACTCACGTGCAGCTGGCGGTGTACCTCGGGTCGCGACAAGTAGCGGACAACGGCGTCTTCGAGAGGCGCAAAGTCGTAATTGAATTGTCGCGCATCATAAACGTGCACGTTGGCGCTGACCACTTCAACAAAGGCCGTAATGTTCTTGCAAGCCTCTTCGCTTGCCAAAGGGTCATTTGCGATTGACTCTTCGCACTTTTTTTCAAGCGCGGCAACTTGAGCAACTTGGGTCTGGTCAAGGAGGCCAAGCGCCGTGGGGAGTACGTGCATTGCCGTGCGCTGGGTTCGTGGAGCTACAAGAGGATTACCAATGAGTGTGGCCTCGACCTGGACACCACTGTCAAGAAGCGCACGAGTGAACATGGGCAGGTACTTGCCTCCGTACGACTCACCTGTTAGGTAAAGAGGCAGAGTCTTGGTCCATGGATGCAACGCATAAAATCCTTGCATGAAGCGCGTGAATTCTGTCGTGACTTGATCCATGGTTTCGAGCAGTGGCTCGCCAAAGGAGAATCCTGTGCCGACGGGCTGGTCAAGGTACACTACATTTGCAATCTCAGCCCAGGTTTTGTTTGTGCGCCGGACCCCTGCGCCATCACCGACGACGCGGAGCGGGCCGTGAAAGAGAAAATTGGCTAGCTGCGAGGAAGCACCGGGCCCGCCGTTCACCCAGATGACGAGCGGTGCATCTGCAGGATCTCCTTTCATGTGTTGCACGAGCCAGTAAAAGAGTTCGTGCTCGCGCGTCGTTGCGACGGTGCCCGCGAACATGCACGGTAGGCCTCGATCTGCTTCATCTTCAAAGCCGTAGAGCTCGCTGACAAAGTGCTCATGCGTAGCGTGCTCGGCGCATTGCGCTGCGCTAGCGCCCGCAAGCGTCGCGGCAATCGCCGCCACGACCGCGACCAGCGTCCACATCGTGGCGAAAAGATCTTTTTGTCTTTTTGTTGAGACCTTGCCCAGTTGAGCGACATGGGAAATGTGCACAATCTTGTTGTCAATAATTGCTGGGCCTGCCTGATCTCACAAACGTGACCTGCGTGACTTTACGTATAGGGGCCTGCACAAGATGAAGAGGAAAAAGAAGAAGATGATGACAAAGAAGAAGAGGAGGAGAACTCTCACTGCTTGCTGCAGCTGCGAGTTGTCGCGAGGAGTGCCGTCTGAATTTCCATTTGTTGTCCGTCCTTGAAGCTCAATGACACGCAAGGTTCCACGCTCACATGGTCGCCATAAGCATCACGCTTATCTTCTTTCGTATGTTCAAAAATCGATCATCATGAGCGAGCCGCAAGACTACTTCCCGGTTATGATCATATTCTCCCGTGTGGCGCACACTCGCTTGTCTCATCATAAGCTGTCTCCGAGAGCTCAATCTAAACTCAAAACTCGACAGGCCGCTCACCTGCTGCTGCACGCTCTCTCCCGCGTTCTCGCCCCTGCATGCAGTGCATCCATCCATCATGCGAGACCACGCACGTCGGCCGGGCAACCTAACGACCACGGCTAGGGAGTAGACCTAACGGCGAGTGAATTTGAATTTGAACTTGGCGGAGCAGTGCGGAGCAGAGCACGAACGAACGGACGCCCGCAAGCGCGCGCGAACGAAGCACGACCGGCCGGCCGGGCGAGGCAGGCAGGCAGGCAGGCAGGCAGGCGACCGCCGCGGCCTCGATCCGCAGCGCGGCGGACCACGTTCGCCCGCTCGCAAGCAAACAAGCAAGCAAGCTAGCAAGCAAGTCCAGTCCGTGGATCCGTGCGTGAGCCCGACCCGGTCCATGAAGCGCGTGAGCGCGCCCGCGGAGGCGCTTACAGAGGCACCGGAGACCGCGAGCAGCGGCGCAGAAGACTCACCGGACGCGAAGCGCGCCAAGAAGGCCTCGGCCAAGATGGAAAAGGTCGAGACGGTGAACGTTTTTGCCCAAAGCGGCGTCGCAAGCGCACAAACTGCGGCAACTGCTCTCAACGCTGCCAAAAAGGAAGCGAACAGCGGAGATGACTTTGCCACGCTGCTCGCCGACGCAGCGGATGCCGGCACCTCGAACTTGAGCTTGGAGCGTCCTGCGCTGGACGGATCCGAGATGGAAAATGACATTGTTCTCCAGTGGGTTGACATGGACATGTACTCTGGGGACCCACTCCGGGAGCACCCAGTACCTGGCGAGCATGTCCCAGGCTTGCGCTCAGGCGAGGTGCCCATCATCCGCGTGTATGGTGTGACTGACAAGGGTCAGAGCGTGATGTGCCATGTCTATGGTGTCACGCCCTACTTTTACACGGACATCCCCGGAGACGCCTTTGGGGAGAGCGAACTGAGCCGCTTTCGCGAAGCGCTCGACGCACGAGTGTGCTCGGCAGCCCGCACTAACCAAGGCTCTGCTGTCGTGGCCGTGGTCATCCGCGAGAAGATGAGCATCATGGGGTACTGCGGCGGGGCCAAGAAAAGGTATCTCCAAATCATGATGAGCTTGCCGAACCTCGTCCCAAAGGCCAAGAGTGTCTTGCAGAACGGATTTGCATGCCCGGGGTTTCCTGAAAAACAGTTCATGACGTATGAGAGCAACGTGCCGTTTGTGCTGCGTTACATGGTGGACAACGATATCGTGGGCAGCAACTGGCTGACCATCCCCAAGGGACGATATCGCGCGCGCGGCCCTTCGTCGCGCATGTCGCGCTGTCAGCTCGAGGTTGAGGCCGTGTACGAGGACATTGTCTCGCACGACCCAGCTTTGCCCGAGTGGTCAGCGATTGCGCCTCTGCGCATCATGTCCTTTGATATTGAGTGCATGGGTCGGCGCGGCGTCTTTCCGGATCCCACGCAGGACCCGGTGATCCAGATCGCAAGCTACATCAAGGTCCAGGGCGAGGACCACGCACGCGCCAAGGTAGTGCTTGTGCTTGATTCGTGCTTGCCCATTGTAGGCGCGCAAGTCAAGAGCTTTTCGGATGAGCGCGAGCTTCTCCTCGAGTGGACGCGTCTTGTTCAGCGCGCAGATCCAGACGTCGTCACGGGCTACAACGTCGAGTCCTTTGACTTTGACTACTTGATGGGCCGCGCCAAGGCGCTCAAGATTGAGGCCCAATTCGGGCAGCTTGGCAAGCTGCGCAACAAGGTTGCCAAAATCAACAAGAAGACGTTTTCCTCGGCTGCATACGGAACCCGCGAGAATTCGGAGATTGAGATGGAAGGTCGCGTGGTCATGGACATGATTCAGTACATGTATCGCAACCACAAGTTGTCCTCGTACTCGCTCAACGCTGTCTCGAGCGAGTTTCTTGGGCAGCAAAAGGAGGACGTACATCATTCCATCATTAGCGATCTTCAGCGCGGAAGTGACGAAGATCGTCGTCGTCTCGCGGTCTACTGTCTCAAGGATGCATACTTGCCGCTCCAGCTCCTGGAAAAGCTCATGGTTCTCATCAACTACCTTGAGATGGCTCGTGTCACAGGTGTCCCCGTGCCCTTTCTCTTTTCACGAGGTCAGCAGATCAAGGTGCTCAGCATGCTTTATCGCAAGTGCCTGCAGCTCGACATTATCGTGCCTGTGTTGCCCCGCGCCGGGGGCGATGGCAACGGCGAGGTTTCGTACGAGGGCGCCACTGTGATCGAACCGATCCGCGGGTTTTATGATGAACCGATTGCTACACTCGATTTCGCCTCCTTGTACCCCTCTGTGATGATGGCGCACAATTTGTGCTATACAACGCTGATTCCAACTGGTGAGGAAAAGGGTCTGGTCGAGAACAAGGACTACAAGAAAACGCCCACGGGCCACTTGTTCGCGACAACGGAGCGGCAAAAGGGTATTCTACCGACCATTTTGGAGGAGCTTTTGGCTGCCCGAAAGCGCGCGAAAAAGGACATGAAGGCTGCGAAGGATCCCCTGCGCAAGGCCGTCATGAATGGACGTCAGCTGGCCCTCAAGGTCTCGGCAAACTCCGTCTATGGCTTCACTGGAGCGACGATTGGCGCCTTGCCGTGCATCCCCATTTCTTCCTCGGTCACGGCATACGGACGCGAGATGATTGACGCAACCAAGGCTGCTGTGGAGCGCAAATACACGATCAAGAATGGCTACAAGGCTGATGCCCAGGTCATTTACGGTGATACCGACTCTGTGATGATCAAGTTTGGAGGTCTCGACGTGGCCGAGTCCATGGAGCTTGGATTGAAGGCGGCAAATGAGCTCACGGAGGAGCTTTTCATCAAGCCCATTGCGCTGGAATTTGAAAAGGTGTACTCGCCCTTTTTGCTTCTTGCAAAAAAGGCGTACGCTGGCATGTACTATTGCAGCTCCGCCGAGAAGCCCGATAAAATGGACGTCAAGGGTCTCGTTACCGTGCGTCGTGACAATTGCGGGCTTGCACGGACTGTTGTCGGTACTTGCTTGCACAAGATTCTTGTCGATCGTTCTGTCGACGATGCTGTGGCGTACGCCAAGGAAACCATTTCTGCACTCTTGCAGAACAAGGTGGACATTTCACTTCTCATCGTCACCAAATCTCTGAGCGGCAAATCTGAGGACTATGCAGTCAAGCAGGCCCATGTTGAGCTTGCTGCGCGTATGCGGGCACGCGACGCTGGTTCTGCTCCTGTTGTGGGTGATCGTGTCCCCTACGTGATTATCAAGGCCGCAAAGGGGGCCCCCGCATACATGAAGTCTGAAGATCCGTTGTATGTTTTGCAGCACAACATTCCCCTTGACTTCGATTACTACCTGGACCAGATTGGAAAGCCACTCAAGCGCATTTTCACGCCAATCCTCACCAACCCGGATTCTCTGCTCCATGGGGACCACACGCTCAAACGCTACAAAGCTCTTCCCTCGAGCAACGTTGGCATCGCTCGCTTTGCCGTGAAAAAGCTGCAGTGCATTGGCTGTCGTGCACCCATCGATTGCAAGGGCGGACTTTGCCGCAGTTGCGAGAAGAATCGCGAGTCCATTTACCTAGATCGCCTTGCAGAGGCGAATGATCTCGAAGATCGCTTCGCTCGCCTCTGGACCGAGTGCCAACGCTGCCAGGGTAGTCTGCACCAGGACGTGCTTTGTACTTCGCGCGACTGTCCCATTTTTTACATGCGCAAAAAGGTCCAAAAGGACATTGAGCAGGTCCAGATCAAGATCGACCGCTTTGCAGAGATTGACTTTTGAATAGAGACCAATTTTTTTTCTTCCAAATCAAAAAACTGCCTAGATGAGACACTTGTTGTGGCTGGCTGGCTGGCTTGCTATTCCTAGCTAGTTAGCCTTAGCTAGCGAACCTTGCAAACTATCCAGACGGACGAAAATGTAGAGAAAATAATAATGACAGAGGACGAGACGCAAAATGCATGGACTTAAAATTGATAAGATGCTTCCAGCTCTTCGGGAACAAAAAATAATGTTCTTCAATTTTATGAAAAAGAAACCGTAAAGGGCGTTCCGTCAAAGGTTACATTGTGGATCTATGCTCTAAATTACTCTCTTGTCTTCCTTCTCCCCCTCTCCCTCTAACCCTCACATTCTGATTCGCACGCCTTACGACTAGAATTCGATCTCCAAGCCCTCCATTTCAATCGAGTCAATAGCATTTGATGCAAGAACGTGTATGCGACCGTCTTGATAATAACTGGTTTGTGAAGAGGAGTCCGGACGTTTACTTTCCGTACAGGTTGCGCAGCCCGCGCAACACGCATTGCATCCTGGCCCAACTTGGGAAAGAGGAACGACGATTATTTGCAAAGCCTCGCAATGGATGTCGCGACGAGCGTGCTTGCGCAAGTGCTGTGCAAGATTTACCTCTC
Organism: Aurantiochytrium sp. KH105; assembly: GCA_003116975.1. Taxonomy (NCBI): domain Eukaryota; class Bigyra; order Thraustochytrida; family Thraustochytriidae; genus Aurantiochytrium; species Aurantiochytrium sp. KH105. The sequence goes on from BGKB01000129.1 coordinate 161,339, forward strand.
CCTCGAGATTTAGATCAACTAGTCGAGGAACAGAGTCCGATTCATCTTTACCCAGGTACGCAAGACGGTAAGAAGACCTTCGAACACGATGAGTCCAGCCGTGGGGGTTCTTTGTTTGCTCGCACTCAAAGAGAATTTCCCGAAAAAGCGTCGAGCGCCTGCCTCCCGACGTTCCGGCTTGCGCGGTGCCAAAATCAAGCTCGACTAATCCACGAAAGCGCTCGAACGTGCACGTTTTGTCGTCGATGTGCACCACGCCAAGCACATCCGAAAGGCCACCTTGCGTGCTGCCCACTAAGTATGCATGCTCCTCCAGCACGTTGGCTGGCGCAGTATACAAGCGCACCTGCACCGCCACCATGTCGTCTCGCTCTTTCTTTCTTTGGTGAGACAGAGAATGAGAGAAAGAAAGAACCGGACATGGTTGACAGTGAGTTGGGTCCTTGAAGGTCGGGTCCGTTGACGCTAACCGTGCCGCCGATTCCGATATCGTGCACGATAATTATGGTTAGCCACCATAAACGGGACGAAATTGGGACGAAATTTCTGCTCACTTTATCCGTCTGGGCACGGTCAGATCTACACCGCGTGTTATGATTTTGAGCTTGATTTTAGGTTCACGAGTCTAAATTACCATACCAGAGTTTGAGATTCTAAAAAGTGTTTTTGATTGAGATTTAGATGAAAGACTGATTTGGCGGCTGCGAGTATAAAGAAGTCTATTTGGTCAGAATAGGCCCTGAGTCTCGTCCCGAAAAACGGGACGATATTGTGGCTAATATGACCAAGACCCTCTTATACTGGAGTTTCGTGCAGTAAATTCAAAAATTGCGTTGCGCTCGGGGGACTTATTGCTGTGGCGCTCGCACGTCACCATCCTCGAAGGCAGGCGTCATGGCGTAGACGAACTTGCGTGCCGACCACAGCGCGAAGAAGGATGGATGGTGCGAGAACAGCTGCAGCACGTCTGCTAGGTGGCCTCGTCGTTGCGCGACGCAACGCGACGCCAAGGTAAGATTATGCAGCCGTCGCAGCTATCAACGAAGAGCGGTGGTAAGGCTCCCGCTAGAATGCCAACATGTACCCACTTTGTAGATCAAGCTTGATCATGTCCACCAGGTGAATCCCCCTGAAAACTTGCATGACGACGAAGGGGTATCGTGGGAATCACTATGCCAACGTGCGAGATAAAAAAATCTTTCTTTTCTGATTCGTCCCGTTTTTCGGGTTGAGAGTCTGTGCGCGAGTCATTCGTGCAGCGATTTCGCTGGGCGTCCCAAGAAGGCCCGCTTTGCGATGAGCCGATGCGCAAAGTCAAATTTAGGATGTTGGGTGCTTCGCTCGCAGAGGAGCCTGTGCACCGAGGTGCTGGCTTTGTCATTCCCGCGGTGCGTCGTGCAGCGTACTCTGCATTTCTTACGGCAGCGCCACGTCTAATGAAGCCCATTTATTCTGTGGAAGTACAGGCTCCGCGAGATTTGGCTGCGGCCATCAATCGCACGCTCAACATGCGCCGAGGTCGCATTTTCGCAGACGCGGTTATCCCAGGGACAACACCGTTCAGTCTCTTCCATGGCTATCTGCCGGTGATTGACTCGTTTGGCTTCGAGACGGATCTCCGGACCCACACGCACGGCGCCGCCTTTTGCCACCAGTCGTTCGATCATTGGGCGGTGGTGCCCGGCGATCCGATGGACTCCTCGATCGTGATTCGGCCTCTGGAAGCGAGCCGGAATCAGGAGCTCGCTCGCGATTTTATGCTCAAGACGCGTCGGCGAAAGGGTCTCCCGGAGGATGTAGCCGTCGCAAAGTACTTTGACGATCCGAGCCTGCTCAAGGCCTACGAGCGGGCCATTCGCAGACGAACTCGTGACGCCGACGCTGCTTCGGACTCGGGGTCTTCTTCTGGCTCCGGTTCGGACTCGGACTCGGACTCGGACTCGAGCTCATCGTCCTCTGCAGGTCGCGTCTAAGCTGCTCTGGATCTGCTATGAATATTGATGGTTCTGAAACGAAATTGTCGTCCATGCATGCAGTAGAACATGAATAACCATTGTGATTTGCATTGGGTTGCATGGCCTTTAAACATTTCCACCAATCATCACCAATCGGCGTTGAAATAATGAACTTCTTCAGTGTGAGATGATCGTGCGAGTCTCTCTCGTGAACGGAGGAGGATTGCAAAAGCCTGTGCAGCAAACTAGAGCCACGCACGGCCTGTGTCGCAAAGCAGTACGAACAACAACAACAATAACATTTATCTAATTCTACTGATCAGCGGGCGGTCCTGATGCGCTCGATGAGCTCATTGTAAAAGGCCTCTGCCAGGTACAGGCGACGCTGGAAAGGCATGGACTCCGTCTCCTTGAAGAGATGCTTGGCCGATGCCGGAGCAGCATTAATGTATGCGGAGAAAGGGGCGAACCCCGGACGATTCGGATCACTCTCGTGCACAACCAAAATAGGTTTCTCCTCTTGCAATGCTGTTTCCAGCTCCATGGTTACGGCACCTTCGAACACGGTCTTGGAAAGGAAGAGCAAGTAACACTTGGATTCTCGGATGCCTCGCTTCATTGCATCCTCTGCGAGATTGCCCTTGGTTTCCTGGTCAATCCAGACACGAAGCCCACGATTGCGAAGCTTCTCCGCCATGAGATTGCAAGCATCGCCTGCGTCAACTTGACGATGACTCAGAAAGACGTGGTATTCAAGCCCAGCAGCCAGCGGGATATTCGCCCTTTCCACGATCCCAGTGTCCTTCTCGTCTTCGGTCAGCGAACCATCCTCGAAGAAGGGTTCAAAATCGGCGACAGAAGCATTTCCTACGCCAACCAACGCGACTGTGGCTGCCGCCGCCTTGCGAGCGTCGATCAATTCCTCGTAATCGACGAGCGCGAAAGGGTCGTTGGGTGATTGTAAACGTAGTTGCCAGGGCAAACCCTTGAAAACGGCGTCACGCGCTCCGAGGAACATGCTAATGAGAGTCTTGAGCGTGCTTGCCGGGGCTTCTGTCCCAGGAACCATGATGAGCCGAATCCGATCTCCTTCGTCCTCCAGGGCAAACTCCGACAAACCAAAGCGAATGATAGCGTGCCGTCCCGCAAGGCGCGGGGGATGACGAAGCACACCCAAATCGCCGCTGTGCTTGGCACAAAGCGAAAGAAGACGTGCAAAGACACCATCAGGGAGAAAGTATTCGGAAAAGTCCAACACGCAGGTGAGCCCGCTCCGAACGCTTGCAATGTCTTGTTCGAGTTTGCGGTCCGTCGAGTTCTTGAGCAGACTGCTCACCAAGAAAAGCGTCTCATCTTGGCGGCCCCTCGTCAGCGCCTCTTCTGGAAACGCCCAGTTTGACATCAGCATCGTCTCATGCATGAACTCCCGCAGATAGTCGACTTCTTCGTCATTCCACAGAAACCTCAGCAGACTGAGCGTGGCGATGCCGCGTTTGCGCAGCACTGCAAAGTCTTTCTTGAGACCAGAGTTCTGCAGTTCGCGATTGTAGTGCATCTGATTGACGTGGATCTTGTCCGCAATCACGCGCGAAAGCTTGTCCAAGAGCCACTGCGGATTCAGAACGACCTTGTCGTGCAAGGTGTCCGTTGCGCGGAGATGGACGAGCATGCCGAGCTCATGGAAGAAGCTCAAGAGCTCGTCGGTCTGATCACCGGCGTGGTACTTGGTCGCGAGTTCTTGCACTGTATCAAAAGGCACATAATCGCAGTCCAGCTTTAGCAGGTCGTCCAACACCTTGAGCCAGCGCAGCGAGATCTTCCGCGAGACGGCCTCGAGCGACGATGCGCTTGCTTCGACAGCAGCGCGCAATTCCGAGGCACGATTTGGCTCGGGGCTCATGTTGTCGATAGGAAAGAAGCTCAAGATTGCTCTCGAATTTGGCACGATGTTTTCGTTTTCGTGAACAGACAGATATTCGATGAGGATATCCTCCACCTCGTTGGCGTCAACTGCCGTCTGGTCATAGTGTGTGCCCACTAGAATAATGGGTGCAGCTGGCGCATGCAGCTTGATCGAGTTGAGCCAAAAGGAAAGGTACTCCACGGCTTGGTCTTGCTTGAAGAGGAGTTCCTGCATGTCGAAGACGACCAAGAAGACGCCACCCTCGCGCGTGAGGAAAATGTGGTGTAGCGCGTAAAAGACCTCCTGGCCCGCATAGTCCCAGATCGTAAAGATGATCTTCTGGCCCGATTGCGTCTTGCCGGCCATGTTTCTGATCTCTGCTATGTCGAATCGTCGCGCCACCTCGGCCTCGGGCACCAGTTCTACCTGCACCTCTGCCGCGAAAGGCCGCGCGGCAGAAGAACGACGGCGTCCAAAGACGACATTTGAAATGCCTTGGGAGACGCGCCTCGGTATCGATTGCCTCTTCTTGCTTCTGGGTTGCTCTTCTTGCACGGCCATGCGCAGCGCCGCCACGCGGTACGCCTGGCGTTCAAATCCGCTGTCGAATTCCTCTTCCCGCCACGACTCTGCATCGGTGCGCTTGAGCTCGACGCCTACCGTCGAGAGGTGCTCCGCCACGGGCGGCATGCCCAGCAGCGAGCGCACCACGGACGTCTTGCCGGCGGCGCCCTGGCCGACGACCATGAGCTTGCAGCGGCCCAGCTCCGCGGGGTCCCCGTTCGCCAGCGCCGCCTTGAGCGCCTCCTCCTCCGCCGCAGTCGTCGCGGGGCCGCCGAGCACGTCCTCGATGGGCCGCGCGGCCTCCGTGCCGTACAGCACGCGCGTCGAGGCGCCCTTCTCCGCGTCCCAGATGCGCACGACGAGGGCGCCGTCCTTCTTGCTCCACGCACGCAGGTAGCCGTCCCAGCTGACGGCCAGCACGAGGTCGGCGGTCTGCGCGACGCCCCTCACGCTGCCTTGGATGCGGCCCATGGCGGCAAAGGCGAGGGGAGCGACGGCGGGCGGGCGGGCAAACGGGCAAGCGACGCGAAGAAGCGCCGCGAGCGACTGCGGCTGCGGCGGAGGGGGGGGGCGAGAAAGCAAAGAGAGAGGGAGAAAGCAAAGAGAGAGGGAGAAAGCAAAGAGAGAGGGAGAAAGCAAAGAGAGAGGGAGACTCGGACGAGGGGATGGAAAGAAGGGCGCGAGAGGAGAGAAAGCCTGGCTGGGCTGGCTGCTGATGCGACGCGGCCTTGGCGCGTTCTCCGCGGGGGGCGTGCGCGGACGGAGCGTGCCGCAGCGGCGCCCGCGCGAAGGGGGAAAAGGGGGGGAGGGAGGGGCTTGCTGGCTTGCGCCTTGCGCGCCTGCCTGCCTGCCTACCACGCGTTCGCGCCGCGGGCGCAAGGGCAAGAGCGAAAGGTGTTTGTGCAAAAAAAAAAATGCCAGCGCGTGCCATGCACACGGCTGCACGCGCGGCTTTCGTTTCCTTTTCCGTGCACGATATTATACAGCTCGTGAGCAGAGTGAGCAAGCCTCGGAAAGCTGCGCGGAGCGCGGAGCGAATGGAGGGAGGACGTAGTATACTATAACATAATGGGATGCGGTGAATGGCGAGAGCGCGGAACACAATCTCATCTCTCAAGGTGCCTCCATTCATTAAGATTTAGCTGGTTCGCACTCACAAAAAGTGCGCCCTTTTCTATAAAATGACAGAAAATTGGACCACGCAGGGAAAGAGAAGAAGGACGAGCAGGTTTACCACAAATTCTTCTTTGCTGAAAGATTCTATCACTTCACGACATGGACGTTGCACAAATGATTGTAGTTGTGCGAAGAGTCGGCCGACTCAATGACGAATGCATCTTGATCACTCGATCAGATCGTCGACCTTGTGTTTGGTGGACACAAGCGGCGACGTTGATGTCGTGTCATCAACGCACAGAATTTCAAGCGTCTCGACATTGGGCTATCTATCTCACAAATGGCGTTGCGCACCGGGGAGCGAGGAAGGCGGAAGCAGCCCTATTTTATTCTATCATATTTCCAAAGACCGCATAAAAACGAAGACTTGACAGACACGAAAATCCGCACTTGCGTTTCGGCTTGGTCTCCAGAGCGCGAATCTGGTCTTTTCGAGCCACGAAACTTCGTAGACGGAAGGTTATCGCGTGCGTGGTCCGCGCGAGGGGCTGACACTGGGCGCTAGTAAGGGCCGGATACTGGCAGGTCGCAATGGAGGACAGGTGCAAGTGCCTTGTGTCTCTTTGCGGATAATCAGTGTGAGTGCACGCACAACAAGCTAACCACCGCCCAGCGAGTTGCACGGACCCGAGGTCGCCCTTGAAAAGAGCAAAAACCGGCGCGTGAGGAGAGGAGAAAACGAAGAGTGCCAAGCGTCTGCTTTCCCGTGCTCGAGACACCGCTAAGGTTTCTCTGTCCCAAGACGATCGGCAAACGAAAAGAAAGATGACCATGTCCGGATTGCAAAATGTGCAGGTCAACCACGTTGAAGAAGAACTTGACGACAGTGGCAATGCTGCGCAAAACGCAAATGCCTGACTTATTAGACTCAGACATTGACGGAACCCTGCACGCGCCAGTCCCTGCACAGCGCACAGCTGGCATACCGAATCAACGACCAGAAGGTGAGAAGATCCCGTAGCCACCTTTTTCGAACGATATACCATCAAGTCCTTTCCGCTCAAGCCAAGGCCGCTTTGAGAGATGCATCGACTCTAGAACAAGTCTGCGTGACTTGAAGATGCTTTTTGATTTGATGGATAGGGCTGCGAGCAACTTTCCATCACAAGAAAATCGGGACAATCCGGACCCTGGGACGATGACAAAGACGCACAGATCTTCGATGGCACAGGCGATGCTCCAAGCTACACGTGCCATTGCATCTACCCTGTATCCAGGAAATCCCGAATTTTTGATACGAGAGCTTGCTAAGCGCATCGATGACGAGAAAGCCTTCAATTGCGACAATGATGTCTCTTTTTGCCAAGCAGTAATAGACAATTCGCGACGTAGCTCCATCGAGCCTCGTATGAGCCGCGCGATATTGTCGAACAGCTTGCCCCACAAGGTCCTCGAAGACCTGCGAGCAGCCGGTCAAGTAGGGATGGGCAGCATGAAGTGTCAGCGCCACACGCCGTGACTACGCGGACCTGTTCGAGTTTGGCGTGCTCATAGACCCCACTTTTCGTCGGCGCAAATTCAATACTTCGGATGCTGACTTTGCGCTCCGTTTTGCTCTCGCCCTAAGGCGACACCCATAACATTTGCTATGCTCTTGCTCCGCCAGAAAATCCAAGCGTCCGGTTGAGTGATGGCGAGGAGTATTCCCCTTCTTGCGGCGCGTGCAACTTTCCGTATTGGGTCTTAGCACAGCCTACGAGTCTCGTTCAAAGAAACACGGACATGATTGGCGAGGAGGACAAGCTAGATGCGCTGCAATATATTTCTGGTGTCGAGACCAAGTGGGAACTATACCACGGTCGAGCCGCTCGATGTGTTGCTCAAGAGGATGCCATTGATGCACACCTGCAAGGAATGAGCACACGGTGCGTCCAAAACTGCGGATTTAGTGAGGCGCTCATAATTGAAGATTCGAAGATGAAGGTCCGTGCAGAGCGCTTCATTTGATGCGGCAGCATTCCGCCCAGGCGCCACCTTCGATCGCTCGCAGAGTGAGACCGGCTGTGCGATGCAGATGCTCGCGCGCTCAGGGGACCTTCTGTTAAGACACGTTTTCAGGCTTTTAAGGACGTGAAGATGAAGATCAAGTTTGAGTCCCTCACTGTCGTGGGGTCACGCCCTGACGAGCTATGGGTCGATGAAAACCTTTCCAATGCAGGAGAGCAAAGTAAAGCGAAGGAGGCCATTTTCCTACATGAGCACAAGAAATCAGCCGTCTTACCGCCCCCCGAATCTTTCGAGGCGAGAGAGAACACTCGAGACGACGAGGAGGAGAAGGAAAGCAACTCGAGACAACTACGGATCTGGGAATATGGGTTGCGGCGCACGCCAGCACAGGAAAGCGCGCGTTTGATCGCAGCGGCCCGCGAGAGTGAGAGAGGCGGTGGAGGGAATGCTCAGAGCACCAGCGGGGATGATACAAACCCCCCTTATGTCCACAGCGGCACCACGGAAGCGCTGGAACAGGTCTATGGCTGCATGATTGCCCTCGGGCTTCGGGATGGGGCGCTTAGTACGACAGAGTACACCTGCTTTCTCGAGCGTGAGGAATGGCGAGGAAGCGATGAGAATCGAGAACCCATTACGCACCGGCTCCCCGTATCCAAGGCGTATTCGTGCACAGATAAAGGTACGAAGTCCGTGCACATGAATTACCTCATTGCGCTCTGTTAAGCACTGGAGGACCGGGAAGCTCGCAACCAGTTTCCCGAACGTGACTCACAACTGGGGCAGCACATACTCGAGGAATGGTGCAGCGGCCTACAAGGTAATTGCGCCAGGGGCTCCTCGGTCCAACGTTGCAATCCGTGCGATGACGCGACATATGAATCCTTCAGAGGCGTTTGCGATACCGAACCGGGCGCTCTCGGCCACGATCTGCTTCTGCCGCTCCCACGAAACGCCGTGGCGGGCTTGCAACTGGTTCGCCGTCATCACCCTGGACGTCGGGGCGAGTCTGCAAGAGATCGACGCGCCCTTCGCCGCCGAGGTCCGCGAGGGGGCCCTTGCGGCGTTGACCCGCGTGCACGCCGCCGGGTGTTTGCACGGCGACGTGGCGCTGCGCAACTTCGTTTTATGTCCCTAGACGGGAGCTGTCCGAGTAATTGACTTTGTGCGCGCTCGACTCGTCAAGCTCGAGTCCGCGGAGGCCAAGCAAGGCGCCGAAGCAGAGATGCGCGAGCTGCACGAATGTCTCGGCGCAGGGGTCCCTGATCGACAGCAACAATCGGGAGCCACCGGCGCGTCCTCCAGCACCAACACGCGCGACCTCGCGTGAATATATTGTTATAGCCTGAAACAATTGAACCTATCCTGCTTTTATTACCCGCTACGGCTGCCGCGGCCGTGGCCAACATGCGTCTTCTTTTCGCAACGAAATTCCTTTTTTGGATCGCACTTTCGCGTGCCAGAGCGACACTTGGTAAATATTGTATTCGCGGGGTTGTAAGGTTTCTTTTAGTCGGAGGCTAGGCCTAGGCTGGACTAGGCCCTGGACTAGGCCTCGGCCTTTCAAGTTGTCGAGCTAAGCCCGAAGCACGAGCCCACCTCCGATATGCACACCGATCTTTGAGGCTGCTTTGGTCAGAGCTGATCATCCGCTGGCGCTGTCGGTTGCGAAAACACTTGTGAAGGCCTGGTGGAACGCTACGTTAGTCGCCCACCTCCGAGTGAGTTGACACTCTTCACACCGATCCTCTAAGGCTGCTTTGATCAAGGATGATGGAATCAAAGGCTGCTATGGTCAAGCGCGATCATCGATGCAAGTGCAGCCGGAGACGCCAGCGCGGCAGAGTGATGCAGCAAATCGAAAACGGAGGAGCCGAGTCGCGATGAGTGATCAGATTGAAGCTGAGATGTCTCGCTGGTCGAAAATGAATTGGCTGGAGCAAGTCCTGCAAACTGTAGTTGGGATCGTCGATGGGCGCGCCATCGATCTCAATTATCGACTCATTGTCGAGCGCACGCAGCTCCTCACCGTCATTGCCTCCCTTGCACTGACGAGCGCCGCGTCTGCGCTCTTCTCTAATCCAATGGATGCACCCACGCCGGAGCACATGTTCCGGGTTCTCAACGCCGTCTCCAATGCCCGCGAATTTTACGCACAAGAAGGAGCTCCGCTCGCAGACCGTTCCCTGTGGATCGTCGAGGAGGCAGAGAGAGTGCTCGCGCTGACTGGAGGCAACTCCTCGTCAAGCATTCTCTTGGATGAAACGGAGAATGACTACTTTGAAAGCCGATACAGTGAGCTCGGGGGGTCAATCTACGACTCAATGAACCACTTTTTGAACGGAATTATCTTCTCTGTTCTGACGTACGTGTCTGTCGTTTTTGTGCAAAGAAGCGAGACGCGGCACTTCTTCAATTTGTTCTACTACCTCCATCTCGGTGGTATTCTCGTAACAATCATTAGTCTCACGATCGGGAGCAGTCACTTGGGCATGTTCATCCAGACGCGAATCATGTTTACATATCCGACGGCGCTGACAATGTATCGTATTCTCCGCTACAACGACATTTGGGCAAGCCAGGCATTCTCTGCTAGCAATGTTGCAACGACTCCGGCCGACAACAATTTCAAGATTGGACGTCTGCAAATCCTTATGGTCCTGATCAGCTTCCCGGCTCTGTTCGTCAATTGCCTTGAAACCTTTTATCGCATCAAGGAAGCGCGGTCGCAGTCACCCGAAACTGGCGCCATCTCACCGAAACGTGACTCTCGTCTCACCATTTAAGCCAGCCTTCTCATTTCGCACGCCAAAGCAATTTTGATGATATGCTGTTTCCAGAAGGCCTTGACTTGCTGAACCTCATTGCATGCGCTGTGACATGCGAGCGCAGGCAAAGCTGCCGCTGTGCTTGGCGTCAGCGTCTGTTCGTTGTATGTCCAATAGTTTGCGCTGAAGAGGAACCTCCTCAAGTAGAACATCAACCTCCTCGCGCGACATGTTCGCAAGAAGGCGTTCGCGGTCGTCCCCAAGGATCTCGCGTGCGCGTGCGAGCTCATGCAGCACATCAAATCTCCGAAGTAGACGTAAATCGACCACGATAAGCGCGGCCTCCTTTTGCAAGCGCTGCGCAATGTTGTCGGAATGAATGATCGTGCGAAGAAATTGTGCAATGCAATTCATGTCTTGGTCGGACATGACACCGTGAACAATGAGCGCCAGGATCCATTCAAGACCAAGCAGGACGATATTGTCGTCAACGCCGAGTTCCACCTCGAGAAATTTAATCATTGCCCTCGCTGGGCTCAGTTCTCTTGAATGCAACGATACCGACCTGCAAAGGACATCGAAGGCTAGCTGATATGTGAACAGGGTCTCTGCAGTTTCGCCACTTAAGCCCGCATCTCTAAGACTCGAACCAAGACTGAGAATACCGTCGAGAATTCGGTCAGCCACAACGGCAACGGATGGCTCGAGGCGGTAAAGCACAGATTCATTGCGAAGAATTTCGCTGCAAAGAATGAGCGCAGCTTGCTTTGAACCTTCTCGCTCTGCAATTGTCCAGTCCGCGACTGCGGTCCAAAAGCGTAGCGCAAGTTCATCTTTTGCGTCGAGACCGTCGCAAGCAAGAGCACGTTGCGCCGCTGCTGCTGCATCTTCGAATACAGATTCTGACCAATGCGCCGTGTCCGATACTCGATCTAATAAGTCTCCGAGAAGGATTGCTGTCCCTGGCTCACAGACGAGAACTCCAGGACTGGAGAGAATTGAGGCCGCAGCTGACGCAAGGCGTGGGTCGTCGATGGCAAGCGCCCGTGCGAGGAGAGTTGCGCAACTGTGCGCTGCCAAAGACTGGAGTTGTACAATGGTGTCGAGCCTCGATGCCCCAAGGTCGGAGCGGAAAAAATCTGCAAGAATCTCAAAGACATGATGTGCGGGGCAGGAACCCGTCACAATGAGCCATTCCAGTGCGAGATTGACCCATTGCACGATAAGCGCAACCAGTGCGCGATCGAGGTCAGCTTCATCACTGCTGCGCATCTCCTCCTGCTCTTCCCCCTCGGCATAAGGGTCATCAATTGCAACAAAGCTGGCATGGTGGACAATTGCAGCAAAAAGATCAATTCCGTGAAAAGCAGCGGGATCTCGTAGGCTCTCGTTGAGAATGCCATCCAAGAGAAATCTTGTAGAGCCTGAGACCAAGTCTTCGGCGGCAAGCATATCGACTACCTGGGAAGCAGCAAAGGCAACAGCTGCTCCAGCTTTGTGAGCTGGCGAGCTTCGCACTGTGAAGAGGAGTTCTGCAACAGGTTCTGGGTCGCGTAGATCCACCATGATACCAAGGAGCGTGGCTGCTGCACGATGTTGTCGCCAGTCGCTGCCATGCTGAATGGCTTGTCGAGCGAAGGCAAGACATTGTGTCTCGAATATGGACGAGAGCTGCAGGCAGTCTCGTATTGCGTAGAGTACATCCTCGGTAGCGCGAAGGGTTTCGTCGTCCTGCGCTTCGCAAAGTATGCTGACGAGAACTTCGAAAAAGTCTGGAGCGAGTTCAAGGTCAACTTTCGTCATGCTTCCGTCAATGCTCTTGTGTCGTTGCAACCTCTGCGCAACGCGAGCGAGTTCCTCACGGAGCATTGCCTCACCATCGTCTCGTCGGAGCCGTCGCGCGAGCTCTTCGCCGAGACGTTCAATCCTCGCATACGGCGTCGGCGTCGTCGCCGCCACGCTCGCCATCTCGTCCGAAACGGATATGTTTGCTTGTTGTTTCGTCGATGAGAGGCTTTGCGGCATTCATGCAAGCATGTCCATTGCTGCATCGCTCGTCACCTTGCCTTCCCCCCCTCGCTGCCTGCCTCCCTCGCTCGCTCGACCCTGCCCTCAGTCTTGAACTGGATTCCCTCTTCGCCTCCATATCAACTCCCCACACCTGCGTGCGGGCCCAAGTGACATGACACGGCCGGGCAATCAAGGTCTCGTTGTCTCGGTTATTGGAACGTTCTCATGTCCCCGATTGGCGTGCACAGGCCTCGGACTTTTTAGCCTACGACGACGACACAACGGGTGGGCGAAGTGCGGTTGGCTGATCTTGCCGCCGGATGCAAGCCATCCGATTTCGCTGCCAGCTGCAACCGCGTCTTCGGGCTCGACCGACAGGGTTTAGGCGTTCTTTTACTCAGCATCTCGCAGCATTTTCTCGAAGATAGAACCCTCCTCAAGCGTCTCAGAAGCCCCAGGCACGATATCACTGGCCTCATTATTATTTCTTTCTTCCCTCTCGCTCCTTCTTCTCTCAGACACTTTCATTCGTTTCTTCCTTTGCTTTCCTTATTGACCCGCCGCTCTCGCCCCGATCCCGTTCTCAAAGACAGCCGACTCGCCCAGCACGAGGCCCCGTTCGCCCCGACCTCGCTCCCCAAGACCCCCGGCGCGCTCAGCACGGACTCGCCCAGCCCGAGGCCTCGTTCACGCCGGCCTCGATCTCCAGGACGCTCGCTCTCTGCAGGTCGCCACGGTCGCAGCTGCCGCTCCCCCTATGTGTCACAAATGTGCCGGTCGCCCGCGCATAGCCCCCTTGATAGGCCGCTTTCCGGGCGCCAATCTTCGAGGCGCGCAGGGATCGAGCGCCCGCGCCGCGACCGGGCGCGACCGGGCGCGGCCAGACCGCCAACCGCCCGCCGCCGCGCCGCCGCGCCGCGCACGCCGCAGGCCCGGCCGCGCCGGAGAGCGGAGCGGAGCAGCGCAGCGGAGGGAGGGAGGGAGGGAGCGAGGCCCCGCCGGCGGCATCGTGCGAGGCCGAGCGAGCCTCGATCGATCGATCGATCGAACGGCGCGCGAGGCCGCGCGCGCGCAGGGAGCGGCCTTCGCGGCCTTCGCGCGGCGCAGCGCGGCCTTCGCGCGGCGCAGCGCGGCGCAGCGCGGCGCGGCGCAGCGCGCGAGGCCCCCGGGCGCCGGGAGCGGAGCCGGCCTGGGCTGGATTGAGCGCGCGAGCGAGCGAAGGAAGCGAAGCGGGGCCGTCATGACGACAACCACCGCCACCTCGGCGACGGCCGCCGCGACGCCGGCGAAGGCAGCCTCGACGCCCGCGGCCAGTCGCCGCACGCCCAAGCCGCACGCGACGCCGAGGCGCGTGATGGAGAGCAAGGCCACTTTCAATGAGCAGCGCATCGAGGAAATGACCGTCAAGGCCTTGCAGGATGCGCTGCGATCCTGCCAAAAGGCTGTATCAGGTCGCAAGGCGGAGCTGCAAGAGCGCCTCTTGGACGCTGTCGAGGGAGGCGCTTCGACACCGCTGCCCGCGCCCTCGCCGCGGGCGTCTGCTGCGGCCAAGACGCCTGGACCCAAGAGCTCATCGTCATCTTCATCCTCTACCTCATCAACCTCCTCCACGAAAGCCACTGCCAGCAAAACAAAGGCAGGGGCTGCCCACGTTGCAACGCCAAGGCGAGCGCGACCAGCAAAGACGCCCAAGGCAAGTACCAGCAAGAAGAAGAGGCAAGGAAAGCAAGCCGAGGACGGCGAGGATGGGCAACAGCAAAAGTCTGGCCCCAGTGAAAACATGCGAGATCTTGTTCTTGAAGACGATGGATCTGTGACATGGCGTGGCCAAGACGTGCTCAAGCTCAAGGTTATGGAGCTTAAAGATGCTCTGCGTACGCTCGATCTCGCAGACTCTACAATCCGCCTCAAGTCTGATCTGCAGGATGCTCTCGTAAAAAATGCGAAACCTCGTCAAGGGGCGGCGGCCTCGACATCATCTTCTGATGCGGGACCCAAGACGGATTCCGCCACCAAAAATGAGTCGAAGAAGAAGAAGAAGAAGAAGGATCAGCAGCAACAGCAGCAACAGAAACAAGAGGATCAGGCAAAGAATACAGCAAGTGCAGTTCTGAACAACGGGGAGGATGAGGAAATGGACGGGGGCAACAAGGCCCCAACACCCTTTAAGCCTCCAGCATCACGTCGCACAGGCCCTCGCTCAAGTCTCGGCAAGAGTGAAACTGATGCAGATGGAATTGTTGAGCCAACGCCAGTCCGGAAACCCAAATCCTCGTCGCTACGAAAAACCGGACCGCGCCGATCGCTTGGAGCTCCAGACGCAACGGAGAACGCTGCTCCTGAGGACGAAGTTATCTCCGAAGACAAAAAAGAGGAGGGTGAGGAGGAAGAGGAACAGCATCAGCAACAGCAGCAGCCGCAAGAGGAGGAGAAAGAACATGGAGGTCATCAAGAGAAAAACGAAATCATTGCCAGCGATACAAGCGCAAGTGTAGCTCCGACCCCAGTCCTAGCCCCCTCCCCGCCGAGAGAAACAAGCAGGCCAATTGAGGCACCCTTGCGAAAGGCTCGCAAGACACCACGGAGGACAGGCCCGCGCTCCGCAAAGAAGATTCGGCCTGTCGCGGAGCTGGCCCAGCAGGATTTGAACGACGATATCGAGAGTGGCCCTCAAGACGATGACGAGGGCCTCGCAGGATCCACTGCTGGTTCAATGGATGATAAACGTCCAGATCACAGCAGTGACGAAGAGAAGGAAGAGGCCGCTGAGGAGAATGGAGCGGAAGATCAGTCGGAGAACGAAAAGCCTGGTGTCGAAGACGATAAAATGGAAGAAGACGAGGGAGAAGAGAAAGAGGAAGAAGAGAAGATCGAGGTTGATATTCCCAAGGTGCTTTTAGACGTATTGCACACTTGGCATGTGGTCGATTTGCAAGATGCAATGCGCGAGCTCGAACTGCCTCTTCATTCGCACGAGAAAAAGGATGAGCTCATTGAGGCTTTAGGAAGACATTTGGTGACAGGCACTGAAAGCTTAACGGTTGCCGACCTCAAGAGGTATCTACACTTGATCGGCGGCAAGGTCTCGGGCCGCAAAGCGGAGCTGCAAGCACGAGTGGCCCGTTTCCTCGGTGGAGACATCACTGGCACCAAGCTGCACGAGATGCAACTGCAGTCGGATGACGAGAGTGCGTCGGTAAAGAAACCGAAGCCGAGTCCCCGGAAAAAGTCGCCCAAGAAGGCAGACGCAAGGCATTTGCAATGCGAGGAGAATGCGGACGCGATCAGGCAGGACGAACCCAAAGGCACTAAAGAAAAACGTGGACCGTCGACTGGCCCTGATCGTGAAAGTGGGGTCGTGCCCCCCACGCCTTTGATGAATGGGCGCGTGGAGACACTAGAGTATGCAGTGAGCGAGACTCATGTCATCAGTGGCGGAAAGGAAAAGTTGGTACCGTCAGAGGAATTGTCTGCCAGTAAGCAGTGGACGCAAGCTGAAGCGGATGAGATCCCAGCGGGCACGACCAACACGCCTACAAAGGCAAGCACCTCACAATTGCTTGGGGCAGAAAACGACGCAGAGGGCTTCTTCACTCCTGTGGAATCGGAGGAACGACCGGCTGGCGGAACGCGCCCTGGCGAAGAAGAGGAGGAGGAAATGCTGGAGAGCCGCTCTGTGATGCGCAAGGGTGAAAAGGACGAAGCCGAGGTGATCCCACCAACACCTGCGCCTGCGGACCAGGCGTTGTCCGGAAACTGGAGCGACGCCGCAGTCCCAGGTTCGCCGGCAGAGGCCCTCAAGGAAAAAGTGAGAGCCGCAACAAGTGTGTCTGAACGCGCCAACGACAAAGTGGACGGTGACGGCAATGAAAGCGGGCGTGGCATGATTGTACCCGAGACCCCAGCACGCACGGAAACCCCTGACCCGGCCAAGGAAATTGAGCGTCTCATGGACGAGCTGCAGCAGGACGGAATCACCGCTGACGACTTTAAAAAGTTTCACGGCCTCTTGGCCCAACTTGTTGGTGACGACGGTGCAAAGTCTGGAAGCAAGAAGCGCAAGTCCAAAAGCGCGAGCAAAAGCAAGGCGAGCAGCAAAAAGAAGAAAAAGCTCTCGAGTGTGAAGAAATCCAGAAAGCGTAGCGCAGAAAATGCTGAAGCGGCAGAGCTGCTCGGAGATGATGAAGCTGGCGCCGGGTACGACTCGGAGGGCCGTCAGGAGCGCGCAATAAATGCGGATGGAAGTGTCAAGAAGAGCAAAAAGAAGAAATCGAGCACGAAAAAGTCAAGCAAGAAGAAGAAGAAGCGTATCAAGATGAGCGCTCTCGACGGCGATGAGGATGACGGTGTCATTGGGATTGGAAGCCAAAGTGCGACCGCGCGCAAGCTTGGGCGCTCGCAGGCACGTGACCATTATGACTCGTTTCGGCACACGCATCACCCGTCACACAAGCATCAATCGGTGCATCTCGTGGACGACTCGCTTGACTCGGTGGCCACCCCCATGGTGAATGCTACGCCCCATTCGGAATCGAGCCGAGCCCACCACAATGATGATCATGGCGACAGAGGTGATGCGCTTTTCCCCGGCAAGCCCAAGTGGCGTGAATCGCTCCTTTCGAACCAGAGTTTTGAGCAGCACAGTCTGCTTGACTCGAGTGGTCACAAGATCGCGCCTTCTCCCTTTGCCAATGGGAAGTCAAGGTCTGTTGTGGCAGCTTCACCCTTCACAAATGGCACGCCGCGTCGTCCAGGACAATATGGCGCTGCCCCGGGGCTCGGCGGATTTGGCGCTTCATCAGTGTCGCGTGCTCGCGGGGGACCCGTCTTTCCGAAATTTGGAAGCGCCGTGCACATGGGAACGCCCGCGCCAGCAGCGAATGGGAACTTTAGCCATGGGCCAAAGGCTGCCGCCGCTGTTGCTGGAGGAGGTGCACCGAGGTCGCATCACGACCCTTCTGCTGTGGCCCAGCGAGTCCTGCAGTCGATTGACCGAGAGAGTCGCGAGCTGTCCCGAGACGCCCTGAGTCAAGCGCACCAGGCGCATTCGCGATTCGATGGCGCGGGCTCTCACGACTCGTTTTATTCCCCGTCAACGTTTGCGAGGCCGGCGCCTCGCCCAGCCGCGAATGGCGGCGGCTTTGCGGTCCCGGATACCCCGCCCGTAAAACACCTAAATGTGAAGCGGCGCCCTGGGTCCACTGTCCAGCCCAAGTTCGAGTTTTCGCCGGCCCGTGCGGAACGCGGAGGCTTTCATGCATCGAAGCCTGTCGCGACGGACGAGAGTCTCGAGCAAAGCTTTCCGTTCCCAAGTCTTGATGACTAATGAATTCTCGGAAGTTTATTTTTCAGACAGATGTGCAACTCGCTTGATTTTGTTTTTAGGTTTTTGGACTTGGTTTGTTTTCTCCCCTTGCGAACCTTCAGAAGGGGCAGACGGATTGCATGAGAAAAGAGAGAAAAGGACACACGTCTGCAGATAAATGAATTGACAACAAAAGTGAAATTGGGGGGCTACACATGCACACAAGGTGCGGATGACGAGAGGCGTTGCGGCTTTCCCGTCTCGACACTCACATTTCCTTGTTTTCTTTGTTTGTTCTGGCTTGGAAAGAATGAGGAGCAACGCGACGGAAGATTCGTTTGGATGATACAATGCGCCGCCCTCAATTGCGTGCGCAAGATTTACGCTCGGACGCAGACCCCAGTCTTGGCGCCCTCCTGGTCAGTTTCTTCGACATAGTTGTTCTTGCAAGGATCATCTGTCCAGCTATTTTGGCAAATGGGCTGATCTTTCCCGCCACACGCCGTGCAAGATCCGTCGACCAAAGGCGTGGTCCCTGGCTTGCAGAACTCGCCTGAAAAGTTGACTTCGTCATAGGAAAGTGGCGGGTACCCTGGTGAAATGCCCGTGATTCCATCCATGGACTGCGTCCATCTCGTGTAAATCTGGATCTCGCCATCATCAAGAATTCGAAGCTGAACTTGTGCGTTCTCCATGTCTCTGTGGGGGACGTCGTCAAGATTGAGCATGGTGACCATGAAAAACTTTCGGCCGTCCGTGAGAGAGCCAGCTCGGGCGTGAACGCATCCGTATTCGCCTTCCGGGCACATCGGAGTCGAGTGGTCAAATGAGAAGCTAATGCGCTTGCGTTTGTAGTGTGAAGCAAGTGTGATGCTTTCGTCGCTTTGTAAGAGATCGCAGCCTGGAAAATTGCCTTCTGCATTGGGAAAGACAATCTGGCCTTGCGCGCTGACGCAAATGCTCTTGTAGGTGACATCGAAAAAGGTGAACTCAAAGTCGAGATCGACGACTGTAGGCGCCTGGAGGTTCCGAATGACGTAGGCGGCGGATGCATGGTCTCCGCCCAGAGAAAACTGCGCACGGGGCTCTTTTGTTACTCGGTACTGCTCCTTTGTGACGGGCTTGAACGAAAGCGATGTGCCAGCAGCCTCCGAGCTCTGGCCAGCGTCGCTATCGTAGGCCCAAACCTCGGCGATGTGCGTGCCGACAATCCCGCATTGTGGCATTCCGTTCGATCCACACGGCTGACACGTCTGATCGCTGTCTGGTGTGAGTCCGTTCTGACAGATATTCTCACCCTGATTCGTGCACCATGGTCGGCCGTTGGAGCCGCAGTACTCGCAGAGGCCGTCTTGGTCGATTGTGAGGCCTGTTCTGCAAGGTTCGCACGAGGTCTCGCACCCTGGTTCACCTTTTGTACCGCAATAGTGGCAGAGACCTGTATCGTCGATGCCAAGGCCATTTCCGCAAGGGGCTTCGTTGGGATTGGCGCAGGCAGGCTTTCCTAGCTTCCCGCAGCGTGTGCATTCTTGCGTTCCGTCAAGTTTTGGTGTGTAGCCGGGCAGGCACTTGTTGTCGCCTTGGCAAAAGTCAGCATCTTGGGTTCCGCAGGCGTAGCAAAGACCATCGGCCTCGTAAAAGCCGAGCTCGCATGGTTCCTCCGTGTCGCGAGTACAGACAGGCCGCTTATTCGTGCCGCAGCTGACGCAAACCCCGGTTTCATCGACCGCGAGACCTGCAGCGCAGGCCTCTTCACCGGTGGCTGTGCACGGTAGACGATTATAGATTCCGCATGGAGAGCACATGGTGATATTTTCGCCTGTAGAGCTGTCGGTAAAAGTATAGACGACCAGGGCCTCGCCACACACGCCGTTTGCACATGGTGCCTGATTCCGGGTCCCGCACTCTGCATCGGCGCGGCTTGCGGCGACGAGAGAAGCCGCGACGGCCAGCATGGCCGCGACTGGCAGCTTGCCAAGCATCGAGACGGTCCTGCGCTGCTACTCGTTGCTCACTTTCCGGTTTGGGTGAGTTTGCCAAGCTAAGCTCTGAGGCGCTTGGCCCGGCCCGGCCAGGCCACCTTTTCCGCGTCCCTTTCGTTTGCAGGCTCGCTCTTGCGGACCACAGCCTTGGTCCCGTTTTTCTCTCTTTTCGCGCTCTGGGACTCGGGCGTAGGCCCGCGGGCAAGACGCGGGCAAGACGCAGGGCGCGCCGGCGTCACGTGCGTTCGAGAGCTCCCCGATGTTCGCCCTCTGCTGGCCTCGCGCGGGGCCAGGTCGCGGCTATGGTTGGCTTTCCTCCCCCGGGACTGCAGCCAGCGCCCGGTCTTACGGGCAGCAGCGAATGGCGATTGCGCCGCGCCCGCGCCGCTGTCGCTGTTTCCGTTTCCGTTTCCGTTTCCGTCTTCTGTCGGCGCGGACGTCTGCGTGGACAGAGGGTGGTCCCGTTCTTGCACCTGACTACGCTTGTCTCAAGGGCGAGGCCCTGCAGTTGTGCGTGCGTGCGTGCGTGCGCGCGTGTTCGTCCTTGCGTGCATGCTGGGACTGCTGGCCGGGCCAGTTCGGCGAGCCGGGTCCGCGCCCGCAGTTGACTCACTTGCAAGGCTTACTTTTTCTTATTTATTTTGGTTCGATCAACTTTCTCACTACTACGAAGTGGAGTTCGCGATCTTGGACTCCGTCTGAGGCCGGGACAGTCGAGCAGCCTACTGAGCAGCCCGCCAGCCGGGTGCAGGCTGTTGGCAGAACTAGGAGGTGTAGCGAAGAAGCCGCTGACCGAGCGAGTGAGAACGTGCGTGGGAGACAAGAAGAAGAAGAAGAAGAAGAACGGCGTGAAGAAGAAGAACGGCGAGAAGACTCATGTGCCACAGTGAACGGGTTTTCTTTGTTGTTTGTTTTTTTGTTTTTCACGCGAAATGCGCTTGATGTTGCGACCAGCACGTACTCTGACACGTGAAAAAAAGGGGGAGTATGAGTCATGAAACTAGCATTTGTCTGTATTTTATACAAGAAGAAAGTGTGCCGTTCGGATCTGACAGAAAAAACTAACGATTTACGCGCGAACGCAGAGCCCGGTCTTTTTGCCGTCTTCATCGGTTTCCTCAACAAAATTGTTGCGACAAGGCTCGTCTGACTTGCTGTTTTCGCAAATGGGCTGGTTCTTGCCGCCACAGGTTGCGCAGGTGCCATCGGCCAAGGGGGTCGTGCGGGGCTTGCAGAACTCGCCCGAAAAGTTGACCTCCTCATAGTTGAGCGGCGCGTAGCCCGGCGAGATGCCCATGAGACCGTCCCGCGAGCGCGACCAGCGCGTGTACATTTGAATCTCGCCATCACTCATGATGCGGGTCTGCACCTGCGCAACGTTGAGGTCGTAGGCCGGGTTCGACACATCGGCGACGTTGAGCATGCTTACCATGAAAAACTTGCGACCATCCTCGAGCACACCTTTTCTTGCATGCATGCAACCAAGACCCTTGTCTCCGCAGCTGGGCGTCCAGTGATCAAAGGAGAAGCTAATGCGCTTGGCGTTGTAGTGCGTTTCCAATGTAATGGGCGTATCCGTGCCAATCAGTTCGCAGCCAGTGAAGAGTCCCTCGGTGTCGGGAAAGACAATATGGCCTTGCGAGCTCAAACACAACGAGCTGTAGTTGGTGCCGTAAAAGGGAAACTCAAAGTCCAGATCAAAGGTTTCTGGCTCAGTGATGTTACGAAGAAGGTATTCCATGGAAGCAGCGCCTCCAAGGTAGCTGTTGCCACGCGGCTCTTTGGTGACGCGGTACTGGTCATCTGTAAGAGCCTTGAATGAAAACGCTGTCCCGGTAATGTCAAACGACTCGCCAGACTCGCCGTTGAACTCCCAGACCTCCGCAAGGTGGGTTCCCATGATACCGCATTGCGGCTTGCCGTTCGATCCGCATGCCTGGCAAGTGCCATCTTCGGCAGGAGTGAGCCCGTTGCGGCAAATATCTTCGCCCTGATTCGTGCACCAGACCCTCTTGCTCCAGCCGCAGTACTGGCAAAGACCCTCGCTGTCGAGAGCAAGACCAGTTCTGCACGGCTCGCACGTTGTCTCGCAGCCAGGTTTTCCCGCTGTGCCGCAATATTCGCAGAGACCACTGCCCTCGTTGACACCAAGGCCGTTGCTACACGGCGACTCGTTCGGGTTGGCACAAGCGGGCATGTCCTTGTAGCCACAACGCGTGCACGCCTCGGTGTCATCAAGCATGGGCGTGTAGCCAGGAAGGCACTTGTTCTGACCCTCGCAAAAGGCAGCGCCCTCGATGCCGCAAGTGTAGCAGTAGCCGTCCTTCTCGTAGTAGCCATTCTCGCAAGGCTCTTCGCCGTCATGAGTGCATACAGGGCGCTTGTTGGTGCCGCAGCCAATGCAGGTTCCAGCGTTGGCAACTTTGCCCTCGGTATCGATCGCGAGTCCGGCAGCGCACGGCTCGGTGCCCTCCGCCGTGCAGGGGAGACGGTTCCAGTGGCCGCAAGGGGAGCATACGGTGACGGTCTCGCTGTCGCTGTTGGTGTAGGTGTACTCGACGAGGCCTTCTTCGCAGGGTGTTTCTCCGTTGCAGGGTGCCTGGTTGCGGGCTCCGCACTCGCCATCAGCGTGGCTGATAGCGATGAGTGAAGCAAGAACGCCCAGCATTGCGAGTCTATTCGTTTTCGAGATCATGGTTGCTTCTTTTCTCAATGGGCTGGGGTGGGCTTCTCTCCTCGCTCTGCTTTTTTGTACTCGCGTGTTTTGGGTTTGCTTTTCTATGTGCCCGTGTTGATGTGCAACACGGCGGCGCGCTACATTCGCGGCGGCCTCTGCCTGTCCTTGCTCGCGCGCAGCACAAGGCTAGGCACAAACAAGGCCTAGTCTTTGGCATTCGGGACTACGAGCGTGCGCTTTCAGGCCCAGGGACTCCCGGCGTGGCCCTCGTTCGGTGAGTCCAAACCCAGGAAAAATAAAGGGCGAGCGCTCCCCGAAGCCAATCAAGTTCGTGTTGGCGCGGAGTGTGTCCCGTGCACAAAAATGGATTCTAAGAGTGGGTCATACGAAATAGGCTTAGCTGATGCATATGAGCTGAGCCGCCAGCAGCCAAATCGCCTGGCCCACGTGCCGACTCGGACGAGAGCGAGCGCGGCGCCCTCATCTCGAGGCCCGCGTCCAGAATGGCCTTCCCGGGTCGGTGTTGTCCGACTTCTTGTCCAACGGGGAGAGGTGAGGTGAGGTGAGGTGAGGGGAGGTGAGGTGAGGGGAGGGGAGGAGATGGATAAAGTACAAGTGCAGTATAGCTCTTATTCTTTATTTTATAAACTGACTCTACTAATAAGTAAATGATACTTTCAAAGTGGGAGGAGAATAGTACGAAGTACGACTCGCGGTTTGGGACAAGACCGAATGCCACGGTGTGGAGTGGAGGCTGGCCCCTCTTTCGTTTCGCCGCTGGCTATTCGAGTTTCTTGCACCGCCCGACCCACCAGCACGCGGCCGTCCGGGACGCAACATCTTCTTGTGCCACTCGGAGAAAAAAGGAGAAGGGAAGAAGCGCTTGCACGATGGAAGACCGATGTCCGATTGCAAACTTGATCGAGGACATCCGATGTGCAGTAGCGCCGGATGAAGGACGTTGACACACTAAGCTGGATGAGTCTATGAATGACCTGTCCTACGCGGACAAAAAAAGAGAGTGAGCTGTCCCGTGTCTTGCGCTGGACTACTGTTGCATTGCGCTGGACTTGGTCGATATTCTGGGCCGATGCAAGTCATGCCACTGACTGCATTGCCACGCATTTGTGCAGCGTTGGAGCACGTTTCTCAAACCGATTTGAAACTTCCACCTCCCTCAAGCCCGTGCGCATTTCTACGCCCGAGTGAGCGGGCTTTTACTGTCCTGGACTTTCTTCTTTTAATTTTAAAGTGCACTTCAGTTCGCGATGTTTCTAGTCCTGCAAGTTAAGGTCAGTTCCACCTCCCAACAAACAAGGGATCCTTTGCAGCTATTTTCACCTTTGGATTGATGATCAAACGCAAAACTTATTGTCCTTATATGATGAAATTTAGTAAGAAACACGGTTTGAGAATGGAGAAACTTGAAATGATTACCTCTGATTCTGTTGCATGATTCGAGTGTGATTGAATGTCTCGGACAGTAATTCTTCTTCAGATATGAATGATTGTATGAATATCTTGAGAGATTTGTAATTCTTTTCTCTAAGGCCGCACGCAGAGACCGGTCTTTTTGCCTTCGTCGTCGACCTCCTCGACAAACCTGTTGCGGCAAGGCTTGTCTGACTTGCTGTTTTCGCAAATTGGCTGGTTCTTGCCGCCACAGGTTTTGCAGGTACCATCGGCCAAGGGGGTCGTGCGGGGCTTGCAGAACTCGCCCGAGAAGTTGACCTCCTCGTAGTTGAGCGGCGCGTAGCCCGGTGAAATTCCCATGATACCGTCTCGAGAGCGCGACCAGCGCGTGTACATTTGGATCTCGCCATCACTCAGAATGCGGACTTGCACTTGCGCAACGCTGAGGTCGTAGGCCGGGTTCGACACATCGGGGACATTGAGCATGTTCACCGTGAAGAACTGACGGCCATCCTCGAGCACACCCTTTTTGGCGCGCATGCATCCGAGGTTTTTATCTCCGCATGCAGGAACCCAGTGATCGAAGGAGAAGCTAATGCGCTTGGCGTTGTAGTGCGTTTCCAATGTAATGGGCGTATCCGTGTCAATCAGTTCGCAGCCAGGGAAGAGTCCCTCGGTGTCGGGAAAGACAATATGGCCCTGCGAGCTTAAACACAACGAGCTGTACTTAGTGCCGTAAAAGGGAAACTCAAAGTCCAGATCAAAGTTCATTGGCTCTCGAATGTCCGTTTCAAGCCAAGAGGAAGATGTAGCGCCTCCAAGGTAGTTGTTGCCACGCGGCTCTTTGGTGACGCGGTACTGGTCATCTGTAACAGCCTTGAATGAAAACGCTGTCCCGGTAATGTCAAACGACTCGCCAGACTCGCCGTCGAACTCCCAGACCTCCGCAAGGTGGGTTCCCATGATACCGCATTGCGGCTTGCCGTTCGATCCGCATGCCTGGCAAGTGCCATCTTCGGCAGGAGTGAGCCCGTTGCGGCAAATATCTTCGCCCTGATTCGTGCACCAGACCCTCTTGCTCCAGCCGCAGTACTGGCAAAGATCGTCGCTGTCGAGAGCCAGACCAGTTCTGCACGGCTCGCACGTCGTCTCGCAGCCAGGTTTTCCCGCTGTGCCGCAATATTCGCAAAGGCCACTGTCGTGATTAACACCAAGGCCGTTGCTGCACGGCGACTCGTTCGGGTTGGCACAAGCGGGCATGTTCTTGTAGCCACAACGCGTGCACGCCTCGGCGTCATCAAGCATGGGCGTGTAGCCAGGAAGGCACTTGTTCTGACCCTCGCAAAAGGCAGCGCCCTCGATGCCGCAAGTGTAGCAGTAGCCGTCCTTCTCGTAGTAGCCATTCTCGCAAGGCTCTTCGCCGTCATGAGTGCATACAGGGCGCTTGTTGGTGCCGCAGCCAATGCAGGTTCCAGCGTTGGCAACTTTGCCCTGAGTATCGATCGAGAGTCCGGCAGAGCACGGCTCGGTTCCCTCCGCCGTGCAGGGGAGACGGTTCCAGTGGCCGCAAGGGGAGCATACGGTGACGGTCTCGCTGTCGCTGTTAGTGTAGGTGTATTCGACGAGGTCTTCTTCGCAGGGTGTATCTCCGACGCAGGGTGCCTGGTTGCGGGCTCCGCACTCGTCAGCGTAGCTGGCGACAGCGAGCGACGCCAGCACGGCAAGGATTGCCGCTGCGCTTCGCATCTTCAGTCTTCGATCGATGGTGCGCCTCTCGTTCACTTGTGCTTGGGTGGCTGAGCTGCTTGAGCTTGAGTCGCAAGAGTTTCAGGTTTGCTTCTCGCGAGACATCCCTGCTGCTGCGCCTTGCTCTTGTCTCGTGATCCTCCACCCCTTAACTCGCAATGTAATGCAGTTCCAAGTCATGACCGCGAGTCGGCTGGTCTCCCCTCCGCCGCTTCGCTCTCCCGCATGGCCAAGCGGGAGGTAATTCTACGAATTTGTTGTCCCGAGGTCCCGGAGCGGTACGTTCGCGGCGGCCCGCGTCCAGCGGTGAGCTCGCGTGTCCACTGCCTCTGTGCGCTGCATGCACATCGTGCCCTGCATGCACATCGCGCCCTGCATGCACATCGTGCCATGTACAGCTCAAGCCAGTGCACCTCAGTGAGGGACCTCCACTCCAGCCCCTCGTTCTCTGAGACCTCGCTCTCCCGGACGGACGCCCAGTTGGTGCGTTGTCCATGTCCCGAAAGATCGCCGGGGCTGGCGGCCGGCCCGGCCCGGGAGAGCGGCCTGGCGCGAAGACGCCGCGAGGCGAAGCTCTTCGCGTGTCTTGACTCGAGTTGTCTGCTCAGACTTCTTGCGGGCCGAACTGCGGCGGGCTCGACGACCCAGAGGGAGGTTTTCTGCGTGCGCAGACAAATCAAGTAAGCCTCTACCACATCGCACAGTCTGCGGCTGGCTGGCGGCTGGCCGCCTGCCAGGCAGGCGACAGCGTTGTCGGCGCGCCGGGAAGAACGTACGTCCATTCGTTCTCCCGGGCGCAGCGGCCGCTCCCCACGTGCGGGCGGTGTCCACTGCAATCCCGGGTGGCGGCCGCCGGTGGATCTGGACTCGCATCTTTTCGGACGGCCTCGGCCAGATAGATGGACGGGAAAAAGGAAGAAAGGAAGAATGGAAGGAAGTAGCCCGCACTCCCCCGCTCGCCCCGCAGCCTGGGCTTCCGCCGTCGCCTTTGCTTCTCTTCTCTCAGGCTCTCTCTCTCTCTCTCTCCCTCTGGGCTTTTTCAACCAAGCGATGAGGCGCAGGCAACTCGCAGTCGAGTCGGGACCTGACAGTAACATGACTGCAGGGCGCGTGTGTGCAATCAAGTCTTTTCGTGGATAGAGGAGTGATGCGCAAACTGCGGAGGAGGAGGAGAACGCGCATGGACGCACGGCCGGGATCTCTGATCGCTCGACGTGTCATCGAAGGGTGGCAGCTGCGTTGAGCACTCCTCGGCGCTTGGCCCGTAAATCTTGTAGGAAAAGAAAAGAAAACAAAAGAGAAGAAAAGAAAAGAAAAGAAGGGCGGGGAGACTGGCGGCCAGCGCGACGATGGCCGGAACGACTGGCCGCTCTCCCGTGACCGATCACAATCACGGCGGCAGCAGCCTGTCCAGCAGTTTCGCTGCACAAGAAAGTATACTTGAGGGGACGGCTGCATATGGGTTATCTGGAAAGAACGCGGGCGGACAAGACTTATTCGTGCTCACTGTCAATTGGGTGTTCGCTGGCTCTCGTATTCGACCATCCGTGTATAGTAAATTGATTGGCCCCGGTTGAGGTCCGCTGCGGGGACAAAACGCCACAGTTATTCCCACATTGGCTCAAGCCGTCGAGGCGCAAGAGTCGTCCGTCGATCTTCGACGCGGTCTGAAGCATGCTGGCGCGCGAGCGAGCGGACGAGCGGGCGAGCGGACATGCGGACGAACGAGCGAACGCGGGCCGATGTTGCCCTGCACAAAGCGTCGCCAGCCAGAACACTCTTTTCCAGGGCTCTTCACGATGACAGGCGGCAGAATCAATATGTATACAGTTTCTGAACAAAACACGCATCGAACGAAACTCTTTCTTACATCACCAGCCTCAGCATTCGTCATCTATTGTCAAAATTTCTTATAGAACTTTCTTTTGAGGGGTGGAAATTACGCTCGCACGCAGTATCCCGTCTTCTTGTCGTCCACATCAGTCTCTTGGACAAAGTTGTTCTTGCAAGGACTGTCCGCGTTGCTGTTCCTGCAAATGGGCTGGTTCTTGCCGCCGCATTTTGCGCACGTGCCATCGCCGATCGGCGTCGTTCCAGGCTTACAAAACTCGCCCGAAAAGTTGACATCTTCGAAGCTGAGCGGCGGGTAACCCGGCGAGAGACCCATGATGCCATCGCGGGAGCGACCAGCGCGCGTGTACATTTGAATCTCACCGTCATCGATGATGCGAACCGTGATTTGGGCCCACGTCTCTTCAAGGCTGCCCTGCCACCAGCCGGTCTCATCGACAACGTTGAGCAGCTTCACCATCATGAACTTGCGTCCATCAGTAAGACTACCTTGCTTTGCACCGATGCAGCCGATGCCATTGCTCGTGCATTCGGGAACCCACGAATTAAAGTTGAAGCTGATGCGCTTTGCGCTGTAGTGCGTATCAAGCGTGATGGCCGTATTCTCGACGAGAGCGCAGTCCTGCACCTGCACATCTGTACCGGTAAATACCAGGTGACCTTGGGGGCTCAGGCACAGCGAGCTGTACATGGTGCCGTAAAAGGGGAAGTCGAAGTCGAGGTTGACGATCATTGGCGAGGTAATGTCGCTTTCGATCGTTGACGCGGACGCGACATCACCAAGATGAGCATCGCCGCGGTTCTCCTTGGTGACAATGTATTGGTCGTCGTTCACAGGCTTAAAGTAGAATGCGTCCTTGAGAAGGTCGAAATATTCACCAGAGCTGCCAAGATCCCACTTTTCGGCAATGTGCGTTCCCATGATGCCGCACTGGTGCTGGCCATTTGATCCGCATGCCTGGCAAGTACCATCTTCAGCAGGAGTGAGCCCGTTGCGGCAAATGTCTTCGCCCTGATTCGTGCACCAAATCTTCTTGCCCCAGCCGCAGTACTGGCAAAGACCGTCGCCGTCGAGAGCAAGACCAGTTCTGCACGGCTCGCACGTTGTCTCGCAGCCAGGTTTTCCCGCTGTGCCGCAATATTCGCAGAGACCACTGTCCTCGTTGACACCAAGGCCGTTGCTGCACGGCGACTCGTTCGGGTTGGCGCAAGCGGGCATGTCCTTGTAGCCACAACGCGTGCACGCCTCGGTGTCACCAAGCATGGGCGTGTAGCCAGGAAGGCACTTGTTCTGACCCTCGCAAAAGGCAGCGCCCTCGATGCCGCAAGTGTAGCAGTAGCCGTCCTTCTCGTAGTAGCCATTCTCGCAAGGCTCTTCGCCGTCATGAGTGCATACAGGGCGCTTGTTGGTGCCACAGTCGATGCATGTCCCTTCCGTGGTGATTAAACCTTTCGTATCAACCGCATAACCAGCAGAGCACGGCTCGGTGCCCTTCGCCGTGCAGGGGAGACGGTTCCAGTAGCCGCAAGGGGAGCATACGGTGACGGTCTCGCTTTCGCTGTTAGTGTAGGTGTACTCGACGAGGCCTTCTTCGCAGGGTGCTGCTCCGTCGCAGGGTGGCTGGTTGCGGGCTCCGCACTCGTCGTCAGCGTAGCTGGCGACAACGAGCGACGCCAGCACGGCAAGGATTGCCGCTGCGCCTCGCATCTTCTTTCTTCTTCTTCTTCTTCTTCTTCTTCTTCTTGTGTTGTTTGTGCTTGTGCTTGAGTTTGCTCTTCGGCGTTTCGGGTTTGCTCGATCTCTGCTGTCCCTTTCGCGCGAGATCCTCCTCCCTCTCTCCCCCCTTTTCCCTCCCTTCATCAGCCCGTTTGTCCTGCATTGAACTGCGTTGTTCTGCGACGGGTGTCCTGTCCTGGCCACGTTCAAGGTGCCGTTCTCCCTCTCTTTGCTCCCACTATTTACTGTCCCTGCTACACCGCGCAGAGAGACGCCCCTCGCGCTTCCCCTCCTCGCCCCTCACATCCATCAAACAAGTTGCGCTCCCCTGGCCGGGACCTCGCGCGCGGCCCGTGTCCAGCGCCGCGGCCCGAGGCCCGAGACGGGGACCCGCGCCCGCCCGGCGACCAGGGCGACCGGCCCTGGCGACTGTCTTCGGCCGGCGTCCGGGACGAGGACACGACGCCTCTCCTCGTTGGGCTGGGCTGGGCTGGGCTGGGCCGGGCTGGTCACGCGCATCTCTTCTCCTCGCTGCCTCAGAGGGAGCGTCGAGGTGCTCGGCCCAGGCGGGACGCCGTGCCAGACGCGCGGACTCGAGGCCGAGGGAGAGCGCGAGGGCCGCGCGAGTTGAAGCAGCGCGAGTTGAAGCAGCGCGAGCATTGCATTGCGCGAGGGCCGGGGTCCGTCGAGGACGAGCGACGACCCGCGGCCAGGGCCACCCACCCCGGCCACAGCCAGGCCAGGGCGGTGTGGGGGCGCGATGATAAGAAGTACGGCAAACGAGTTCCGACGCGCGGACGCGGCCAGGCTCGGCTCGTAGGCGCCGAGCACTTCCGCCATGGTGGCAGGTTGGACGCCGCGGAGACGCGAGGCAGCGAGCGGGGCGGGGTGTGACTCTCTGTGCAAGAAGCACGAGTCCCGAGCCCGTGCGATTCGCGACTCGTGTCCTCTGGCTGGTGGCTGCCGTGGCGAGGAGAGATTAACGTCCCTGATGGGCAGATAAATGCTCATTCAGATTGTCGCTTCTTCAGGATTGTTTGCGGCGACGGAGAAGAAAAGGAGAGAAGTTGGCGAACAGTCCGACGAGCTCCGCGTTGTGAGCGGTTGCAGCGAGATTCTTGTCCGAGACATCAATTGGTAAGCCAGCTCGTCTCGAACAACGCAGGTGAATCTCCGGGGCCTTTCGCACGTCCTCGGTTCTGCAGGAAAAAAATTGATGCCGCTGAATAAGGTTGCTGCAGTCTTGTCGTGTTTGGAAAAAGATAAGGTGTAGGAACCGCTGATGCATAGACCTTTGTCCACCAAATTCGCGGTCTTGAGGGGTGCATTGAGAAGCACACGCGAAAGCGAAATAGGAGGAAGGGGTCGTCCGAAGTTTTGAGCATGCCGGCCTTGAGCCGACCTTGGGATTCCTTGTGCCCAATCGAGACGTCCCGCTCAAGCCCTCAAATCAAAGGTATTGTCAGTCACGGCCACGGCTGGCTGGCTGGCTGGCTTGATGCACACGGACGGGCCGCGTCACTGTGGCCATGCTGTGGGGACAAATATCCACTTCTGGTATACCACACAAGTCCCGCATCATCTTCCGCAGCAAAAGTGGATGTACACCCCGAGTTGGCCCAGTCTCACAGTCAAGTCTCGAGCTGGACCGAGTTGACCGATGCGAGGCGCAAGTCAACAGCAGGGCCATAATCAAGTTCGGCACAACGTTTAGGTCGGGCCAATGGTGGGTGACTCAGACGGCCAACCAAGTGGGCCAAATGAGCGAAGAGCATTGCACAGCAGGACGAACGGTTCCCACGTTGAGACGGGAGAACGCTTGTCATGTGTTGAAATAGGTAGGTAGGCAGGTAGCATGCGCTGGCAACAGCTTGCGTGTCAACTACTTTGGTTTTTTTAAAGTCCTGATAGGAGACGAGGGAGTAGTGGACGATGACGAAGGAAACGGACTTTGCAAACACAGTAAGAGTGAAATGAAAGTTTGGCTGTCTGGCTCATGAGACGAGCAACACATAAATGGCCAAATTACCCGTGAGTCAAGTCTTAAATGAGTGAAAATTCATGCGACGGTCACGCTCTAGCCCATCGTACGTTAGAATTTGCGCGGTGGGCGTCTTGTAGTTTGGAACGATCCTTCATGCTGACAAATGCGGTGAATAGAGTGTTGTCCGTAGCAGGTCGCGGGCTGAGGACGTTGTTTAGTCGATCACCAATTTCCACCGGCGTGTAGTTTGATGAAGACGTCTTGCTTATGGCAATTTTGACTGTATGATGCTGTTCGTTTCCTGAGCTTCTACAGCTACAAATTCAACAAGACTTCAAGCAACTTTTTATAGGCCTCGAAATAGAAACGAAGGAATTGCTGATTTTCTATCCGTCATTGGGCAAGGGAGCCCTAAATTTCATCACTCGCCTCAAATCAAGTGCCCCGGCCGCTTCGGAACCGCGACGCGTCGAGAGAGACACGTATCTTGAACGAGTTGTCGTCGCGGGACGCAGCGCACAGAGCGATCAACCATGGCGGACGTAGCGGACAGCGCACCGGTGCGGCGCATCGTGCGGCCTGAGCACCTGAACGCGTTCCTCTCCTCGCCCACTTATGAGCGTCTGGAAACTTTCGTGGGCGAGATGAACTCTGCGGCCCAGGGCGGCAAGCCGACGGTGGCCGCAACGTACGAGGGCGGCGACTCGGGAGTGCAGACGATGCTTGACCTGATCGAGCACGTGGAGCAAATGCTTGAGGAACACCCGCCCGTTGCCCAGCAAGCTGCGCGCTTCGGCAACGCGGCGTTTCGGTCCTGGATGGAGGCCGTCGAAAAATCCAGCGTTGACGATATGAGGGCTCTCAGCGAAGAGCACGCCATGGAGCTTGCTGGCTACTGGTGCGGGAGCTTTGGTAACGCGCGAAGGCTTGATTTCGGCACAGGCCACGAGGCTAGCTTTTTGGTGTGGCTGTTTGCGAGCCGCGAAGTGGGCGTCGTGAGCGATCTTGAAGGCCTCGTTCTCGCCGTCTTCCCCCGCTATCTGGAGCTCGTTTATGCCGTGCAGACCCTCTACCGGCTTGAGCCGGCTGGATCGCATGGTGTGTGGTCACTCGACGACTTTCACATTTTGCCCTTTGTTTTTGGGTCGGCGCAGCTCTGTCCCAAGGAGAATGACCCCACAACGGCGGGAAGTCTGCTTGGCACACGGCCGCGGTCCTCGCGCGACCGCATGATGGTCGAGGACATGGCCGGGTCAAGCATGTACATGCGCGCCATCAAGCGCATCACCGAGCTGAAAACGGGCCCTTTTGAAGAGCACTCGCCGCTGCTTACGGATATCGCGCAATTGCCGAGTTGGAAAAAGGTCAACGCAGGCCTCATCGCCATGTTCAAAGGCGAAGTTCTTGCCAAATTTCCGGTTGCGCAGCATTTTCTCTTTGGCCCTCACTTCCCATGTACGTGGGAGGTCGACAGAGCCGACCTGTCGGCGCTCGAGACGGAGTCGACCGCGACGGGGCGGCCCTCGGCCACGGGTGCAAGCGCTATGTCTGGTGTGCCAAGTCCTTTTGAGGCAGCACTTCGCACGCCGGCAAATGGCGATGCTCTGACAAAGTACTTTGGCGTTTCGCGACGCCCGATCGTAGGACCTGGTCGAGGCCGCGCGCCTGTCCCAAGTTTCGGAGCAGGTGCTGGCGCATCAAATGATGCGACCGAGACGACCGCTGCGGTCGAGACTGCAGCCGTGGCGCACACGCTCTTGGACGACGAGCGCGGCGTGGAGGTCGCGGGTTTTCGTATCGAGACCAATAAAACACGCATCTCTGGAGAGAGTGAGCTCGACAGCATTCGAGACGAGCACACGTTTGAAGGGCATTGTCTGGACTTTCCACTTCCGGAAATGCTCTTTGGTCTCAACATTGTTCGCTTCACTCACCTTGAAAGTGGCGTTTCGCTCGAATTCAACGCTGCCGACGCCCTGTGCGGATGCAAGATCGTCCGCGCGGAGGACGGCACACCGGACCGCACGCTGTTCAAGCTCCCCAATGCTGCTGACTGGGAAAATCGACAAACGCTCAATGGCGAAACCATCAAGTCTTGGCGTGATGACTTTGACTGGACTTTTACAACAAGGTACAAGGGCTCGCTCTCCGTACAAGATGAGCCACGGCCCCTGCCGTCTTCCGAGGACGGCGTGGAGATCGACTACCAGCTGCTGCGCAAGCGTGAACCGTTCTTGTATTTCGAGTCCGTGCCTCTGTATGAAGACGATCTCTTTGACTTTGGCGAGAGTAAACTCTCGGTACGTGTGCGTGCCATGACGTCGTGCTTTTTTGCGCTTTCCCGCTTTTGGTTGCGCGTGG
The DNA here is from genome assembly GCA_003116975.1 of Aurantiochytrium sp. KH105. NCBI lineage: Eukaryota > Bigyra > Thraustochytrida > Thraustochytriidae > Aurantiochytrium > Aurantiochytrium sp. KH105. The sequence continues at coordinate 194,698 of BGKB01000129.1, forward strand.
ACAACCACTTTGTGCGCTGTTTCGACACGCGCGTCTTTTTCAAGTATGGCGCGGACCACATGGTCATCGAGCACACACGCAAGGAAATGTCAGCCAAGGAACTTGCGGACAAGGGATTTGGGGACATGCGCATTATGATGAACGAGGAGCGCGTAGAGAAGCTGCTGCGCGAGATCTCGCGCGAGACCATCAAGATCCCGCTCACGGCCAGCGAGTAGAGAATGGGGAAAAGGAAAAAGGAAAGAATTTATATATAAAAAGTGACTGCGAAGTGAAGTGAAAACGAGTAGAAGAGAAATATCTACTTGGAGGAGAACGCACGCGAAACAAGCATACTTCACGATGATGCAAAGAGCATCCATTTCGAAAAGCTTCTTGCAAGTACGTGCACAAAAGGTCGAAAGTGCCGTCGGCCGGTCGCACTTTTTTTTCCTTAGAGGCGCGAAGACGCAAGCACATTGGGCATGCGGTTGCGGATCGTGGACTCAGCTTCGCCAATAAAGTTGTCCATGAGCTCCTTCACGGTCGGAAGGTCGTCAATGAGGCCAATCACCTGGCCGGCTGTCCAGATGCCACCGTCGGCATCACCGTTGCGCTCCGCTTCGCGGCCGCGGGTGCCGGCAACAAGGTGCGCGATATCGCTAAAGTCAAGGTCCATGCCCTTTGCCTTTTGGATCTCGTCCACCTCGCTGGCCACCCTGTTCTTGAAGACGCGTGCCGTGTTGTGGAGAGCGCGGAACATGAGTACGGTGTCCGTCTCCTGGGCATCAACCATGCGCTGCTTGAAAGATTCCGGCCAGTTGCACTCTTTGGTGGCGCAAAAGCGCGTGCCCATGTTGACACCCTCGGCGCCGAGCGCAATGGCGGCAGCGAGCTGCTTGCCGTCACCAATGCCTCCACTTGCCACAAATGGGGCACGAAGCTTCTTGGCGGCCTTGGCCAAAAGTACAATGGCGCCAATGTCTTCCTCACCGGGACTGTTGTGTCACGCCACACGTTTTTTTTATTCGTAATCGTTTCGTTAGTGGCGGAGGTCAGCGAGCGAAACAAGCGAGCCAAATTGAGAGAGGGGTTGTAAAGAACTGCGGAGGGGAGGGGAAAAGGAAAGAGGGGAAACGGAATGTCAAGAGGCTGAGTCAAACGTACTGTCCGGCGCACTCAAAGGAGTCCATGGAGATGATATCGACGCCAATTCTCTCCGCACTGAGGGCATGGCGAATGGTGACACACTTGTGAATGCAAATGAGACCTGCGGCCTTGAACTTGCCAACCCACTTTTTGGGGTTGTTGCCAGCAGTTTCGACAATCTTGACGCCGCTCTCGATGATGGCGTCCGCGAATCCTTCGTAGTCAGGGGGGACCATGGCGGGCAGAATCGTGAGGTTGACGCCAAAAGGCTTGGAAGTCAGCTTGCGCACGCGTTCAATGTCGCGCCGGAGGTTCTCGGGCGTTTCGCTACGGAGCGCGGTCAGCATGCCGAGACCACCTGCCTCCGAGACAGCCGCGCACAGTTCCACGGTGCCGACGCCCGTCATGCCTCCGCAGATCACCGGGTGCTCGATGCCGAGCAGCTCGGTCACGCGCGTGCGAAAGACTCCCATTCTTCTCGTTATCGTTGTTGCTCTTGTCTCTTTTGTTTATCTTTTGGTCTCGAGCGTTGTTCTGTTAACAGACCCGCCAAGAATCATGCGCTCGCGTCAGTATGCGTTGCGACTTTCAAACCCCCTTCTCCTCCTGATCATTAAAATATGATCAGGTTCGTCATCATGCGACAACCCCGCATCCTCCGGCTCGCATCACGACCTTCTAGCTCAGCGCGCCAACGTAAAGTCGCTCCCCGCTCTCTCGCACGCGCGCACGCGCGCACGCGCGCACGCCCGTCGCTCGCCTCGCCTCGCCTCGCCTCGCCAGGCCCTCCGCGCGGGATCCTGAGCACGCGAAAGTCGCGTCCGCCCACACGATGTGCCTTCCATCCCGGGCCTCGCTCCCCGCGCGTCGCCGCGCCCTCGCCCTCGCCCTCGCCCTCGCCCTCGCCGCGCCGCTCGCGCCCGCGCAGGCCGCGGGTGGCGGCGCCTGGACCCGACCTACCTTTCGGGTTTGCTCGCTGGGATTCTGCCTGCCTGCTCAAATTTTAAGCCTCGGCTTGGCCAGGCTTGGATTCCTGCTCCGCGCATAGTCGCGGTTAGGTCAGGGGAGGGAGGAGGGAGGCCATGTCCGCCGCCGCGCTCCTGGGACGAAGGCTAGCTATATCTGGATAGAGAGCGAGCTAGGGACGCAGCTGGGCCACGGCTTGGACGGACGGACGGACGCAAGGCGCGCGGGCGGCCGGCGGGAGATTCCGCAGACGAAGGAGGAGGGGAAGAGGCGGACGTCAGGCTCGAGATGGACGGCACGATTTGTGGGCGCAAGGTGGCGCGGATGTGACGCGTGAGCTTGTTGGGAGGGATGCCTAGAAGAGGCATTGCCGGGAGGGTTGACGATGCGGGTAGAAGCTGCAGTGCTGTTCCCGGTCAGCTTTTGCAGGAGCCGTTTGTGTTGTAAGCGCTGCGTCTCCAGGAGCAATTGAAGCGACCTCGCTGTAGAAGTCGCGCAGGAGCGAAACTACCTGGGATTTTGAGCCGGAAAGCCTGGTCTGACTTTTTCTAGGCAGCCTTGAGCAAGTAGTTGGCCGCAGCCACGTTTGCTTGTACGCTTTCCTGGACCTTTTCTACCTCCACGGAGAAGTCTTCTCCACTCGACCCTCGCTCCCGCCTCTACTCGCCGATACTGCATGCGCAGTACAACCTCACTTGCATTTTCTTAAAGCGATCCTGGAACTTTTGAACCTCGATCAGCAAGCTTTTCCGCGCTGGAATACACCATGATTCTCAGCGCGACATTGCGCCACAAAGCTACGAGTCAGAGCGGCTCATCGTCGGGGTTAGTTGAACCGTTGAACGCGCGTCCTCTGCTCCGCCTCACTTGCCACGAGCGGTGTGTTTGGGACATAAACTTAATATCCTCTTGCCTTGATCTTGAGACGAGTTTCTGCCCGCGATCACGAGGGCCTCCAAGTCAGCAACTACTCTTTCGTCAAGTCTGCGCGCCGCTCTCAAGTAGCCAAACGCCGTCCTGGGCTTGTGGTATTCCAGTCCGCGCAAGACTCTGTACAACGTGGCGTCTCGAAAGCGCATCCTCGAACTTGGGAGCGCGTCCTCGAAATTCATGTTGAGAGAGTCTCAAAAGCACAAGTGGAAGAGCGCGAGTGGAGATATAGGCTGCACGAAAAATTGAAAACGTATTGCGCTATCCGAAAAGCTCTGTGGTTGCTCTCGAGTCGCAAATTATAATCCATTGGGTGTGAACTCTTCTTTACAGAATTAGCGAGTTGGCGGGCAGACGCTCGGCTTCGAACGTTCTAAGCTTTATCACCGGTGTCTCGAACGCGAACGAACCCGCCGAATTGCAGCCCTAGGTTCCTCCGTTCCACCGGTCGACTTGTTCCTCCCTTCTCGAGCGTACTCGATCTTTTTGCTGCTCGATGATTCTCGCGACTTTTTGCACCTCAGTTTGAACTTTATCAACTTTCTCGAGCACCATTTGCATGGCAAAGACATGGCCTGGACTAGTCTTGATGAATCGCGCGACTTGTTGCACTTCATCCTGGACTTTGTTAATTTCTCGAACCACGTTTTGCATGACAAGATCATGGCCTGCACCAGTATTCCCTACAATGCCATAAAAGTTAGACAAAACGGTAATGATAGCAAGCACCTGTACTGCGCCAATGTCTTGACGCGATAAAAGCCAGAAAATACAAACGAGAAATAGATCCTTCGCTGGATAGAACCTCTATACAGGATTGTCGACTCGAAGGTTTTCAGTAAGACCACCAATACGAACAAAGTCAAAAAGTAAATGATGAAAACCAGCAATGAGACCCAGCGGTGAGCTGCGTGAAAGTTGCAAGAAATAATAGAAACTCCACGCAACGCAGCTTACATCCGCCCTATTGCTCCAGAAGAAGCAATAACCGCACACAGAGTCTATCAGGAAAAATATAAAATGAAGCACACTGAGTACATTTCCATCTCGTTTTCTCATCCTGCCATTTCAACATCCCAATTTTAGAGAAGCTCAACGGGGCTGTGAGACGAGAGTTGAGATGAAGAAAAATTCATGGTTTCTGCGTTGCAAATCTTTCGGTGATCACTCTGTCTATTTTCGATACTTTGCCGAGCAAGCAAGAGTAAGAGACTTGCTGAATTTTTGGTCTTCGCCTTCGGGGTTTGCTCAATATTTGCACAGCTGCCCAGAAATTCTTCGAGAATAGACAGCGCACGGTCACGATATTTCAACTGTTGAGCAAAGTAGCTCATCCAGTTCAGATCGCCAAGGCTCAGGACTAAAATTTGGCCACCATCCGTTTGAAATAAAGAGAGAATGAACTGGACCAGTCCTGTTTCGTCCAATTTTGGTCGAACATATTTGGCGAGCGCGAGCACCGGCGTGACTTGACCGCGTGGACTCTATCTGTACCTTTTCAAACCAAGAAAATTGGACCTTGGTCAGTCGTGCTTGACCATAGAGCATGACCAGCTGTCTGATGCAACAGCAGATCCAACTCCGACATGCAGGTACGGTGATTATGCTTCTCGTGCGCCTCTTTCCATTGTGCTTGAAGCAGCGAGAGCGAACCATCAAGCGCAGGAAGATGCGAGAGGAGGGAGGTGTGGAAGCGAAAGGAAGGGAGCGCCCCTACCACAGCGGCTTTCAGTAGCCGTTGATCCTTTGTACCAATGGCAATGTGGCTCTAGCAGAGGAAATAGCCTGTGCTCGAAAGACCTGCGTGTGCTTGCATTCCCATAAGAGTCAAACTGCTGTCCATTCTCCACGGTCAAGCGCGATTGACCACCAAGGGCCAGTTTTCTTAGAATAAAGAGTACATCATGATATTTAACAACCAGGGTGGACGTTTTTATGAGACGTTCGCGCCCCTGCTCACTAGTTCTCTTCTTCCGAAAGTTGGATGATGCCGCTAAACAGCCTTCCCTTCAGTACAGAGCCGTTGCCACTGACATTGGCAGCGAAAATAGCTTGTGCACTAAAGATTTGCGTGTGCTTGCATTCCCATAAGAGTTAAACTGCTGTTCATTCTCCACGGCCAAGCGCGATTGACTACCAAGGTCCATCTTTCTTGGAATAAAGAGTAAATTATGGTTTAGAACAAGAAGGGTGGACGTGTCCATGTGACGCTCCCCTGCTCACTAGTCCTAGTTCTGTTCTTCCGAAAGTTGAATGATGCCGCTAAAATCCTTTTCTTCATTGCAGAGCCGCAGGACGCGATGCCCGAGCGCCCGCGCTTGCTAGCGATATTATACATGACTGCAAATAACGCACTTCAATACTGCGGAGCAGTAAGTGAGTACAAGCAGTTGAGGCCGGTCGCCCACGCAGGCATGGCACACGGTAACTCAATGCCACACGATTAGGTCACAGGTTCCATTCCCTGGCAATGCAAGATGTGTACCATCCCGCTGGTGTCACCAACCACGTAAACACTTCCCTGGCGGGCTGAAACTTGAATCGCATGATCCGTCGTGAAGCCAATCCCTCCGCTAAGCTTCACATGCGTTCCATTTTCAAAGTTCACCAACGTGTTTGTTCCAGGTTCAGTCGATGTCTCCGCTTCATCCTCGTCGAGTGTCTCGCCCGTTCGAGCGTTCCGGTAACAAGTCTCCTTGCGTGACTTCGATACTACCGTGTCGCCCTGTATCGCCACGCTATGGACGAAATCAGAGTGCCCCTTCAACACGTGCTGCTCCTCGCCAGACATAGCGTTCCAGATACGCACCGTCTTATCATTGGACCCAGACACGATGGTGTCGCCCTGTACAGCCACGCTCCTGACCACATCAGCGTGCCCCTTCATAACGTGCTGGTCCTCGCCCAATATAGCGTTCCAGATGCGCACCGTCTTGTCATAAGATCCAGACACGATGGTGTCGCCCTGAATCGCCACGCTCCTGACCCTATCAGAGTGCCCCTTCAACACGTGCTGGTCCTCGCCAGACGTAGCGTTCCAGATGCGCACCGTGTTGTCCCGTGACCCACTGACGATGGTGTCGCCCTGTATCGCCACGCTGTAGACGTAACCAGAGTGCCCCTTCAACACGTGCTGCTCCTCGCCCGACGTAGCGTTCCAGATGCGCACCGTTTTGTCCAAGGACCCAGACACGATGGTGTCGCCCTGTATCGCCACGCTGTAGACGTTTTCAGAGTGCCCCTTCAACACGTGCTGCTCCTCGCCCGATGTAGCGTTCCAGATGCGCACCGTGTTGTCCCGTGACCCACTGACGATAGTGTCGCCCTGTATCGCCACGCTGCAGACGCTTTCAGAGTGCCCCTTCAACACGTGCTGCTCCTCGCCCGACGTAGCGTTCCAGATTCGTACCGTTTTGTCCCTTGACCCAGACACGATGGTGTCGCCCTGTATCGCCACGCTTCCGACCCAATCAGAGTGCCCCTTCAACACGTGCTGCTCCTCGCCCGACGTAGCGTTCCAGATGCGCACCGTCTTGTCCCAGGATCCAGACACAATGGTGTCGCCCTGTATCGCCACGCTGCTGACGGTACGAGAGTGCCCCTTCAACACGTGCTGGTCCTCGCCCGACTTAGCGTTCCACATGCGCACCGCCTTGTCATAGGACCCAGACACGATGGTGTCGCCCTGTTTCGCCACGCTGGTGACTCCCCAAGAGTGCCCTCTCAACACGTGCTGGCCCTCGCCCAATATAGCGTTCCAGATGCGCACCGTCTTGTCATAAGATCCAGACACGATGGTGTCGCCCAGTATCGCCACACTGTAGACGTTTTCAGAGTGCCCTTCCAACACGTGCTGCTTCTCGCCCGACGTAGTGCTCCAGATGCGCACTGTGTTGTCCTCGGACCCACTGGCGATGGTGTCGCCCTGTATCGCCACGCTCCTGACCGAACCAGAGTGCTCCTCTAACACGTGCTGCTCCTCGCCCGACTTAGCGTTCCAGATGCGCACCGTCTTGTCCGAGGACCCAGTGACAATGGTGTCGCCCTGTATCGCCACGCTGTAGACCCGACCAGAGTGCCTTTTCAACACGTGCTGCTCCTCGCCCGACGTAGCGTTCCAGATGCGCACCGTTCCGTAAGAGGACCCACTGACGATGGTGTCGCCCTGTATTGCGACGCTGTAGACCCGACCAGAGTGCCCCTTCAACACGTGCTGCTCCTCGCCCGACGTAGCGTTCCAGATGCGCACCGTCTTGTCATAGGACCCAGACACGATGGTGTCGCCCTGTATCGCGACGCTGTAGACCTGACCAGAGTGCCCCTTCAACACGTGCTGCTCCTCGCCCAACGTAGCGTTCCAGATGCGCACCGTCTTGTCTCTGGACCCAGACACGATGGTGTCGCCCTGTATCGCGACGCTGTAGACCCCACCAGAGTGCCCCCTCATCACGTGCTGCTCCTCGCCCGACGTAGCGTTCCAGATGCGCACCGAGTTGTCATCGGACCCACTGACGATGGTGTCGCCCTGTATCGCCACGCTCCTGACCCAATCAGAGTGCCCCTTCAACACGTGGAGCAAGGGGTCACGAGGATGAGCAAGGGTGACGCGAGCAGGCTCCAGCCATGGCTGATCAGGTGTTTGCAGACTACGTGCCAAGGGATCTTTCGACTCGTGGCCAAGACGCGCAAGAACTTGCGACGCAAGTTCGTTGGGATCGTAGCTGAGGGCATACACTGCTTTGCTCAGGAAGCGGGGCGCAGCACTTTCGGGCGCAAAGTAGATGTCGAGTTCGACGCAGTCGCGAATGAGGTTTCCGATTGTGGCGCGCCTTTGTGCCTCATCGTCACCAACAGAGATGGCGCTCTGTACCCATGCAAAGTCATTCAGGAGCTCGAAAGCCTCAGCGTGCTTGCCGCTCTTGACGAGGTGAAAGACGGCGTGACGGAGCGAGAAAACGTCGTTCCGCGAGTTGCTGCAGTAGTCGGCCAAGGCAATGTGGCCATCGTCAATGTCCACGCCAAGGTTTCCGCTCCGATCGAAATCAATCAGCCAGTCTGCCATCTGCTTGTGAATGAGCGCCACGCGACCATCGCCGCCCTGGTACAAGAGATTACGCGCGTCACCAACGATCTTTTTCGTTTTGTTCTTGGTTTTGCCAAGAATCACGGTGAGTTGCTCGACGCTCAGCGGCTCGCGCGCTGCTACGATGGGAGTTAGCAGAGACTGGTAGGCGTCATTACCGCCCATCTTGTTGCGTAGGCGCTCAAAATACTCTCTGAACATGCCGCCAAGCCCATTAGGAATAGCGTCTTTCTTGGAGATGTCCTGCGCTGTCAACAATCCCCCTCGCTTCTCCTCGTACATCCGGTTCAGGGTCTCGGGAAGGAAGCTCGCCCAGAGAAAGAGACCTTCGGATCGCTTGGAAAGAATCTTGGCGCAAGAAGCAACGTGCTTTTGCTCCACGGTATCTTTCATGTCGCACAGCAAATGCTTGATGTGCTTTTTGATGTCGCAAAAGTTCTGTTCGTCCTTGAGCTCCAGCACTTTAAAATCAAGGCTGTTGTTGGTGATGCCGCGTTGAATCTCGCCTTCGGGACGCGTGCTCACGACCAAGCTGAGCCATGAGGGGATCTTTTCATTCCACGTACGAATGACCGCTGTCAGGACATCGTCGCTCTTGCTGCACTCGTCGAGAGCGTCAAGCACGACCACTTGTCGCGTCTGGTTTTTGTCTTTGCCGAGCTCATTCAACGGATCGACGAGAATAATCCGAAATACGTCCGCCAACTTCATATTCTCATCACGGATATCACCGAGGTTCAACGAATCAAGTTGATCGTCAAAGCCGGGAACGCTCTGATAGAGCTGCGATGCGATGCTGAAAAGAGCCTCTTTCGGATCAGCAGCCTTGAATTCATCGTGCCGAAAGAAATGGTACGCTGCCACAGAAATAGGCTCGCGCGTTTTGTTGCTGCGTCGCCACAGGCTACGCACTCGAGATGGCTTTCGGCGAGCTTTCACACTACCATCGTCTTCGATAGTTTCAGTCACATCCCCGTCGATCAGGAGAGCGCCTCCACGGTGGCAAAGCTCGGCCATGATGACACTCTTGCCGACGCCGCCGTCGCCGACAAGAATGAAGACGTCACTCTGTTCCTTGTTGTACCAGTCGCAAAGCTCGTCGATGATCCAGCTCCGCGTGCCGAGGGTAAACTTTTCAGCCTTGCTCTTGGCATGCACCGCTGAGTTGCAGGGGTTTAATTTTTGTTCGAGTTTTTCCTCTTTGGTTTCCTCTTTGAGAGTCCTCTGGGGGAATAAGTCAAGTTTATCATTCACATCCTGCATTGTGCCCTCGAGATTCTTCACTCCGCGATTGATACTCTTCACCTCGCGGGCGGTTTCGTTCCCTGTGGTCCAGACATCCTGAAGCACGTCGATTTTAAGATCATGCACACACTGTTTCACGATCTTCTCCGCCTCCTCAATTTTGCTGCGATCGCTTGGCACATTTGCCAATACGCGTGCTTGCCGGGCGGCGCCTTGACACGTTCTAAGCAAACGAAACCATGTGCCTGGCGTGCCTTGATCTGACATCCTTTCATGTGCTGGTCTTTGAAATGGGGCAAGTTTTTCTCGTACCTCCTTCAACCTGATCGTGACCTCCTCCACCTTGCCTTTTAAATCGGAGTTCGGAGTCTCGTCTCCTTTGAACTCATTGAGTTCTTTATCAATCTGCTTGAGCCGTCCATCAAGAGAATCGAGTTGCTTTTTAAGAGATTCAACTTTCTCGTCGTTGATGGCCAAGTTATCGAAAAGGTCCCTAACGACTTTGTATGCCTGCCACGCGGCCTTCACCACTTCAATCGCTTCCGCCGCCATGGTGAAAGTGGTGCGAGCGCAAGCTCAAGCCAACTTCTCGCTGCACACTTTGCCTGCTCGAACCGCGACCGAGCTTTGCTCGGCACGCGCGAATCGATGGGCGTTCGGGGTCTGCTGGCCGTCGTTGCCTGAGGGTTGCGCCTTTGCTGGCGCACGCCCAATTTAGTTTTTCTCACCCCTGCGGGCGCGCGAGGACCCCCTTCCCCCTCACTGCTGCGGGGCACGCGCCGGCAGCAGCAGCTGCAGCAGCAGCTGCAGCTGCAGCTCGTCATCGCTACTACATCTGTCACTGCGAGACAAACCTGCAGACCAACCAGTGGGAGGCTTGTCGTTGTCCCTCTATACCGATCATTGCCGTTTGCGCGAGAGGGGGAGTGTTGGAGAAAAGGGACGCAAGTGCGTGCGCGCCCGGTACTCGCTGTCGCAGTCGCGGTCGCTGGCGCTGCAATCTCCGCTGCGTTGCGGGCAGCTGCGCGTGTCGGCCATCGGCACCGTGGCGCCCTAACTGACTGGTGACTGTGAATGAGTCTTCTTGTCCTCTTTACGCCGGCCACAGCCACTCACGCACGGCAGCCAGTTCGCCGCCAGCTGCGGGCGTCGACTTGCAGCCTGCGAACGCACACCCTCTACACTCCAGGTGAATGTTGGATTGCCTCCCAAAATGGGGGCACTTTTTTCACACCGCGCGGAAAGGAAGAAAGGGGAAAAAGGAGGGAAAGGATCGGGTAGATCACCGGGACTTAAAGCTCTCGTGACCTCAACGCGACCAGATTTGTACGATTCTATAGAAATGTACATTCCTTAATTTCTAATCCACCTTAACTGGGTATATCTCCCCACGGAAGAATTTACAGAGGTCTAGGAGTACTAGAGCACAGCTATGTAGGTTGCGAAGTTGTCACCTTAATAAGCTATGCCTTATCACAAAACGAGTCAGTGACGGATAAATATTTCATCGTGCGCCACATGCTATATTATTTTCCCGGTAACTCAATAATTTACCCGAACCTTTCATATGATTTATATGGGATGGGAAAAAACGGAGACTGTTCAGTCGATCAATCACTTGCAGGCTCGCGATGGTCTTGCAGATAT
>BGKB01000130.1:0-34142 GCA_003116975.1 Aurantiochytrium sp. KH105
GTAAACGCTGGTGCATATTTGTAAAAAGTTGATTGACAAGCTTGATACCGACATTAATTGCCCATTGGTACCAGTATTTTAAAAGTGAACGTATTGGCTGACTATGCTTGTGTACGTGCTGAATAAGATTCGAACAGCATAAACGCTTTCTTTTTGCTGCAATTGTCGGATTCACAAAGGCGGACTTTCCTTTTTTCTTTCGTTTTCTGGTCTACACAATAATATTTCTTAATTATTGATTCGGAGAGAGGTCTATCTAGCTAGTACCATGAAGCGATTCCACTCGTGGATGTATGGATATCTGCGAGCCTCAAGGAGAGGGAGCGACCTTTTTCGAGCCCCTTTTCTAATAAACAAATAGACTCTAAGAAGAGTGTCGCCCATAGGTTGGTTGGGATAGCCTAGAAAAAATTTCCTAGCCTCATCAATAAGGGCATTAGATCTTCGCCTCTCGCGATTGCTGGGTCTTTGCAAAGTGCGAGATGACACCTTTGAAGCATCTATCACCATCAGGCTTGAGCCCTCGACACCTTAGGCTTGAAGCCAAACGAGCATTTGATGAAAACACCGCGAGCGGCAAAGAATCCCGCTCTTGGGCCGTGACCTACAGCCTTATGCACGTACGTAGAAGAAGCAGAAGGATATTGAGGGGACACACCATATTACCACTCGGAACTCCAGCATGAACATTTGAGATAGGCTTGCTCAAGCTCGTAGAAATCGCAGACGTGAGAGAAGCTTAGCTACAGTCGTTGAGGGTAGCACCTATCTCAGCGAGTGGACCGGTGATCGCTGGTGTGAGCGGCCGAACCAGCGGGAGCCCCGAAGCTTCGCTCAGACTGTTTTGTCGAAATTATCACTCCGGGTCTGTTCCACACACATGTCAAGCAGTTTGTTTTTTGACGGAAATTTGCTCTTTCCGAAACTAGGCCTAACTATGCCTTCTTGGCCTGTATCCTTCCTTCTCTTTCAATCGTCGGAAATGCCTAAAGAGGAAACTTTGGTTGGGCGAATCTTCAAGTTGACATGACACAGCACCTACTTGCTTCATTTGGCTTCTTGTTCTCTCGTTACGAAAAATATGATGTAGGGAAGGTTTCTCGACTTGTCATTCGATCATAGGAGGACTCGACATTTCCCACCTCAGATTGTACTTGGAAGCAAATTGTGAGGTTTGCTTGGCGGCCGATCGATCGATCATCAGCAGCTTTGGTATACACATACATACCATAGCTTACATACTACATGCGTATGTCAACAGGCGATGAGAATCCGAAGGATGCTGTCGGCACGACGCTCAGAGGTTTTCCCTTTTTCCTCGATCTTACTTTCTTCCGTTGGGCGGCACGTTCCTTGGTGCTTGGCGGGCAGGCATTATTACTGTCAATACTTCAAGTTACTACCTTTCGTCTCGACAAGAGGGGATCAAGCCAAGCGATCGAAGCCAAGCCCAGATCAATCTCTCAAGCTCAATCGCGTCGGCACGCCGGGCTGGCGCCCTGGCGAGGCGCGAGGAAGGCAAAGAGGTAAGAAGCAAGGGCCCGCCCACGCGCAAGAGGCGGCTGGCAAGCTAGGCCTTCTCGACAGCATCGTGAAACCGCGCGAGAAGAGAGAGAGAGAAAGAGGACAGGGAGTCTGGACGTGACTTGGGTTTGATTTGGTCCATTGACCACTTCGAGCGAGACTCGAACAGTCCTACGTATACCTGATCTCAGACTGGGCGATCGCCTGGGTGGGCGTGAACTCCACCTCCCAACTGCTCACCCATTTCAGCCGCGCTGTGGCCAAGCGCTCGGAGATCGAGATAAACAAACGAACACCTGCACGCAGGGGCAAGCAGGCCTGGGTTCCACAACAAGACGGGGGACAAGCTCGTGTCTCAAACGCAACGCAACGCAACGCAACGCAGCGCAACAAGATAGGGAGAAGAATGGACGCCTACTCGGTGCTGACGTTGGCGCACCTGCGCGCAGAGCGCATGGCGAACCTCACGACAGTTGCCATGTACGGCGTTGTCCTGGTCATGGTCTCCGTTGCAGCCGTGATTTTGACCGAAAATGGAATGCCAAAGCGTCTGGTGGGCTGGTGCGTGGCCGGTATCTTCATGATGATGGCTCTTCCTTTGACCACGAGGGACATCAACGACCATTTACGGAACTTTGAGTTTCCCGAGCTGCAAAAGTACATTGTTCGCATCCTCTTTATGATCCCCATTTACTCGGTCACCTCTTGGCTGTCGCTCGGCAACGAGAAACTGTACACGTATCTGGAGTCCCTGCGGAGCCTCTACGAGGCATACGTCATTTGGAGCTTTCTGTATTTCCTCATGCTTTACCTGGGCCCCACGGAAGAAATGCTCGCGACACGGCTCGAGTCTTTGCCGCAGCAAAAACACCTCTTTCCCCTCAACTTCGTGTGGCCCCCATGGAAGATGGGCCACGAGTTCCTCTTCAAGTGCAAGTTCGGCACGTTGCAATACGTTGTGTGGAAGATCACCAATGTCTTGATCGTCCTCATCACAAAGGCCGCTGGCGTCTACTACGACGGGGAGTGGCGCATTGATGGCGCCTACTTCTGGTCTATGGGCATTACCAATCTTTCGCAGCTCATTGCCATCTACTGTCTCGTGCTCTTTTACCACGTCATGAGCAAGGAGTTGGCTCCTATCAAGCCTCTCGCCAAATTTTTGTGCATCAAGGCGGTCGTGTTCTTTTCTTTCTGGCAAGGGACTGCCATTTCTGCCATGGTGTATTTTGGCTGGATCCACAGCACACCTTATATCAGCGCCGACACATACGCCAAGGGTCTGCAGGACTTGCTCATTTGCGTCGAAATGTTCTTTTTTGCTGTTGCCCATCATTTCATCTTTAGCTACAAGGACTTTCAGACATACCGTCATGCGACGGCTCATTCGTCCTTCACCGTGGAAGCCGGGTACGGTGCAATGGAGCGCACAGGATCCTTTGAAAGCAACAGCTCTGGAGCTGGCTCGAGCGACTATGTGCGTGCCCTTCTTGAGGCTGCCAACCCACGCGACCTGGTGCATGACATCCGCCGCGACATTGGCCGTCTCGGCGCACGTGGCTCTTTCCATGGATCTTCCTATGATGACTATGACAACGAGCGCGCACAGGGCGAGGGTGGCTTCGAGTCCGCTGCGAGCTTTGTGCCTACCTCGGATGATTATGGTCTCATTGATATCGAAAATGACGAAGATGACGAGGAAGAGGATGCTGGCGATGCGGATAGGTCCGATGACGTCAATGCCGACAGGACAAGCCCCAATGTCGGCAGCGAGGCGCTAGCGCAAGGGAACCACAATGCAGACACAAGGGGCAGCCCTCAGACTGCAGGAAGCAAGTCCAGCTACAAAGGCAACTCATGACATGTGCGATCGCGGGGTCGTGCCCCAAGTTGATTTGCTCGGCACAAGCGATTTGCTTTTCGAGACCTCGTCGAGCCATTGTTTCAATTCGAACGAGGGGCAAGCTCATTTGGTAGCTAACGACACCGTCGTAAAAATCTTCGGCGCATCGAAGCTCGCCAGCCTAGGGCTAATCGTCTCTCAATGTATGTTTTTGATCCATTAATCCATTCATTCATTCACTCATTCATTCATTCAATCAATCGATCAAACAAACAATCATCCATTCGTGTATTCAATCGTTCATTCGTTTCTTCTTCTCCTCAAATCTTTGACAAAATCGTCTGGCGGCTCGGTAGGTCGGCAATGAGACGCAAGCGTCCTATTTCCCAGTGCTGCAAACAGACAGACGAGACCACACGTTCACTCGCGCAACAACCCGGGCACCAAAACCTCGCCTCCGTGTGACATTATGCATAGCAAGACAGCACGAACCTAGTTCTCGTCCAGATAGCGGTAAAAGAGCTTGATTTGCTCCAGTGTGATGAACATGACCACCAAGTACGGAGCCTGGCGCACAAAGGTCGGCACAAAGCCCTTGTAGAGCGCCATTGGGCCCTCCTGTCGAACGGTTTTGACGACGCAGTCAATAGGCCCGCTGTACTGACCCGGAAAGCTATTCATCATGCGCGTCTTAATCGTGTCTGCAGGTGTAGAAGTGCAGCTCGCCACAAAGCCTGCCATAAATCCGGCTGACAAATGGGTCGCAGGAACATCGGGGGCGCCCATTTGCACCAAAATCATCTTGATCTGATCGTACGCTGCAAATTGTGAGGCAGTGACAATCATGGCGCGTGCCACAGTGGGCGCACATCCACTCCAAAGCGCACTAACGCCTTCGCTCTGGCCAATACTCATCATACCGTGAAAGACGTTGCGGTATCCCCGTCGCGCCTCGACGGGCAACTTGCCGTCGGCCTGCATGCGAACCAGTGTGACATCACAGGGATTTGCGACGACAGCTCCGACGGCCCCAGCCACCAAACCTGCGCCAATCTTTTCCAGAAGCGAGAGCTCGCGCTCGCCAGGAATTTCCCCGAGAGCCTCTTTGCACGAGTCGTAGACGCCGAATCTCACGCTCGAGTACACGGCCTGGCGCGCGAGTGAGGCTGTAAGGCCGCCAAAAAGGCCTCGTACGCCGTCGTTACGCAGAATGCTTTGTCCCATGGCCACGGGACCAAGCTTTGGGGCCGAGGCCGCGCCTTCTCCTTGCAGCTGCAGACGCACCTTGATAAGGTCCAGAGGGTGGCTCGCGCAGGCGCCAGCCATGGCGGCTAGACCGCCTTGCAGGAATCTGCGATGCAGATTTCCGGGTTTTGCTGCCGGTGCTTGCGTCGAAGTCGTCACGGCTGCAGTCTTTGCCATCGCCGCCGTCGTTGTGGTCGTCGTAGTCGAGGAGGTCGCCATGCTGGCTTGCTGGCTTGCTAGCTTGCTGGCTCACTGCCTATCCCTTGAGGTCTCTCTCGATGAAGGGACTTCGCCGCACGGCGCTCGCGCACTCGCTCGAGCCTGCCCTCGCCCTCGCCTACGCTTTCGGCTTTACGCCGCTGCGCTGCGTGCCGTCGTACGCCTTACTGCGAGAGAGACGATGGCACTCGGAGGGCCAATACCGGTACTGCACGCAACAAACAGAGGTTCTGCCGTCCATGTCATTTCGTTCTCAGGCTGTCTGCGACATTGATTGATGTGACTGCGATGATGAGACGAAGAGGGACGACGGGGAGGGACCACGTTGGGGCTGCATGACCGCGAGCGAGACGAGACGAGACGAGACGAGACGAGACGAGACGAGACGAGACGACACCGTCTCTGCGACACAGTCCGTACTAGCCTACTAGCGGTATTCCAGTCCAAGAAATGCAGGGGGTCAAGCAGAGCAGTGGTGACGATGGTGATGTGATGATGACGTTGGCCCGCCACACTTTGACCGCGAGGGCAACAACAAGGAAAGCAGAGGAGCACGAGCGGGACAAGGAGCGGGAGAGGGAGATGTTGCGAGCAAGAGGCCAGGGCTGGGAAAAGAAGACACGCAGAGGCTGTGGCGGCTGCCTGCCTTGGCCTGTGCTGGCTGGCCTGCCAGTCAATGGTGGCCTGCAGAGCCCTTTCCTTCTCCAGCCGCAGCTGCCACCGCTTGGAGCCCATGAACCCGAAGTCATGAACCCGACCAGCTGCAGCTGCAGCTGCAGCCTGCCAGCCTGTTGCTGCTGCAGCCGAGTAAGTGGTCCGGTCAGCGTCAAAGGGGACGCGGGCGTCGAATATTGTCGTAGTAGACCTACTATGCGAGTGAACGACCTGCTGCTGTACTCTTCGACCGCAAGCAAGCTGCACTGTGACCATTTGGACGAATTGACGACGTGCGCGATCTCCTTTCGTCGTGCAGCTTTGCATCAGTGGTGGATTCCTGGAAGCCATCCGAGCACAGCAGAACTTGCTTGCTTGCTTGCTTGCTTGCTTGCTTGCTTGCTTGCTTGCTTGCTTGCTTGCTTGCTTGCTTGCTTGCTTGCTTGCTTGCTTGCTTGCTTGCTTGCTTGCTTGTGTTTCCAAGGCCTATCGCACTACGCTGGGGAGAGAGCACAAGCGACAGAACCGGAACCACATACCCGCGCACGCACGCGCGAACGCGCGAGTCCTCGCCTCGGGCGTGAGCGCAAGCTTGTACGCACGGCATCAGCTCGCGGTCTCACAATCGGAAACGCGCGGCGCTGTGGCACGGCACCGCGCCGCGAGAGACGTCTCATCGAGATCAAGATTTCTTCGGGAACATCATCAGCAAGAGCGACAGGTGAAGGAGGTGCTACCGCTAGCCCGAAGACGCCTGCAGCTACGATGAACTCATGGGCGGCCGTGGCGAAGGCCGGCGTCAGCGCCAAAGAGGACAAGGCGCCCTCGCAGCCCCAGCATCCGGCAAGACAGGCACAACAGCAACGACAACACGAACAGCGAGACCGGCACGCCGTGGAGCCCCGCAACGAGCTTCCAGACAACAACGGGACTACCGTAGCCATCCTTGTTGGTCCAGCGCGACAAGATGAACCACCAAAAACGGTGCCTGCAGATTCCGCACAAGAATGCACCACAATAACATTACAGCGACTCTCCTTTGACCCGTGGCAGCGACCCAATTCGAACCACAATAGCAGCAAGCAGCGAATCATCTCCACGGTGCAACTCTTTCACTTTGAACGTCTCGACCCAGACACCGATCTTCGCGTTTGCAGACCATCTACTCCAGACTTTTCCTATTTCGATACGAGCGCACAGGCCTCCGATCCGAACGGCCCAAGTCTCGGCAAGTCGCAGACGCCCAACGATCCGCCGGGATGGGCCGGACTCTGGCAACACGACGGCTCTGCCAACGTGGACGCAAACACCGAGGTGCTCTCCCTTCTCGACAGTGCTTTTGACAAGGGTCGACAACCAGACGTTATTGGTTCCTCGCAATCTCTCAAGGCGCTCTTTTCGATGCCATACACGGATCGGCCGGTCTCCGTCTTTATCCATCGAGTTGGACGCGCGCTTCTGGTTGAGTCGGGAGAAGAGGATCCGGGCCGCGAAGCAACGCATTTACGTCAAGCTGGGACCTCTCTCCAATTTCTCGTACACAACGACACAAGTAGCGCTCCTGCACCTCGACCGGATCGCGATTCTCCACGAGCGAGTCGGCCTCTTTCGCCTCGTGAAAAGATGGAGGCTCTCTTGCATGAACGACTTCTCGAGGCTCAAGGCTTTGAGACTCAAAGCGCGCCCTCAGCGGTCACAGGACGAGGTGCTACTGCGAATGAATTTGCTCCTCCGAAGCGAGCAAGTGTCCCGCCGTCGCAGGTACCGTCGTCGTCATCGGCGACAGCAACGTCGGCATCAGCACCCTCCCCCTCCGCCTCATTCTCTCCTTCTCATCCTACGGCTTCTTCAGCTTCTTCGGCTTCTTCGTCATCATCATCTTCTTCTTCTCCTCCCTCGTCGTCTTCGCCTTCTTCTGCGTCACCTACTTCTTCGAGGTCTTCAACATGGGGCGCGTTTCGCCGAACCCTCAGCTGGAAGTTTGACAATGTCGAAGTCGTCGTGGGAAGCAAGCTCCTCGTGTTTCAAGATCCGGAAACAGAGGCGGGGAACCTGTCCGTGCGTCTGCACGAAGCTTCGGAGCAGCTGAGTGGGAGTGAATGTCTTGATTTCTATCTCGAGAATCGCTTGGCTGGCGTACAGCGCTTCGCCCTTTGTTTGCATTCGCAAGGGCGTGTCCGCGACTGGCGACTGTACGCCACCGAGGACATTCCACGGTTGGAGGGCCATCACGCACCCTTTGAGGACAATCGCAAATTGGCTTGCTCCTTTTCTCCGCAGATACTGGAGCAGCGAGCGGCGCAACTCCTAGCCTTCTTGCGCGAGCGTCTTGTGGATGGCCGCACGTACTGGCTCTTTAAAGGTGCCAACAGTAACCAAGTCCATCTCTGCCAGCCGGCATCGTCCAACTGGATGTACTCCATGGCAATGTTGTCATATCGCATGGCACTCAGCTACGCACAAAAGCGTCGCAAACTTGACGTTCGACCCCCTGAACAAGCATCAAGCCAAGCTACGCACGCAGTAGACCCGCCTTTTTCTGGCAAGAACGCAAGCAAACGCAACAAGGAGCTTGGCAAGGCCGCGCGACGAGGTGGAGGAGGAGCATACAAAAATCGACGTGCACATGGTAATGGTGGTGATGGCGACGACAGCGATGCCAAGGATACGGAAAAGCATGCGCAGTACCTGTTTTTTCTCCGCAGGGAGCGGGAGCTCCTTTCCAAGAGCATTGAGATTCTTGAGGAAATATCGACCGCGGGTGGACCTTCACGCGACCTTTTGCAGGCTTCTTTGCATGAAAAAGTCGCGCAAACCTTCTTGGATCAGGTTCCATGGGCGCAAGAGCGCGCCCGCGAGCGCGCATGGAAACAGACGAGCCCTCCTTCGGAGGATGCAGAGGGCGGTGTCGTGGCCCTTGTAGGCACGGCAGTGCAGCATTGGCACAAGGCCGCTGCACGCCTTGCCGCATGCCCTGACACCGAAGCTCTCCCTAGCGAAGGCATGAAGCAATCCATGCGTGATCTCCAAGCCCGGCTGCAAGCGACCGTCTTTGGTTGCTACATGCTAACGGCGCGTGCCCACGCCAGTGTGGGAAAAAACCGCGAGGCGATCCGCACCATTACGCAAGGTCTTTCCGGAAAGGGGACCTTTGATCGCTGGTTCCCTGACTGGGTATCCACGCACAAGCCGGTCGACGTCGTGCGCGGGTATTCGTTCTTGGGGGATACGCTCATGGGTCTGTGCAAGCGAGCGCTGCGCAGTTCGAACCGTGGCCCGGGCCCTCAATCGTCTGTCAAGTGGCTCGAGTACTCTGAAACGGTACGCGGCGAGGTTTTGGCCTGCGTTGCGCTGCGGGGTCAGAGTCAGGCCAGCAATGGCGCTTTCAATAAAGGTAGAGACCATGGCAAGGACAAGGATGAGGACGAGGTCGAGGACGAGGACGAGGACAACGACATGAGCAAGCCAGCTTTGAGTCCCGGGGAGCACTCTGAGAACACGTGCGCCGCAGAACTTCTGGTGCGAGGCGCGCTTCAAGTCTACTTGGCAGCGCACACCGAAGCGAAACGTAGTGCTGATCAGGCGCTCCTTCGAGAAACGGATTGGAAGCTCGGAAATGCTTGCAACGAGCTTGGTAAACTCCTCTTGGCTGTACACGCTCTAGAGGCTGCCAAGGTTGCCTTGGAGGCTGGTGTCGAGCGCTTTGCGCAGTCTGACGCGCGTGCTAATGCCATTGCGCTCTTGCTGAATTTGAATCACTTGTATCGAGGTCTCGGTCTCGCAAGTGCTCAAGCGACGCAGAAAGGCAAATCGACGTCTTCATCGACGTCTTCATCGACATCGTCGTCAGCATCATCTGGACAGGCACAAACATCACAACAAAGCTCTGTACAAGAGCAGGCACCAGCAAGTCAACTTCGCGAGGGCGCGGACAGACTACGAGACCAAGAGGCCTTTATTCAAAAGGGTACAGACTATCTAGAGCAAGCGCGGAGACTTGCAGGTGCCGCAGGAAACCCAGCTGTCGAGCTTGAGCTTGCCATGAATGAGATGATCCGTGGCGTTTGGCTACGTGGTCACTGCTCGGGCGATCTTGAGACGCTCGACCCACTTGCCCGTCGGTTCACCATCTATTGTACACAGGAGGCCATTACGCATCTGCGCGCTGCGCTCTCGCGTTACGAGCCTCTCCAGGCAACCCAGGCCGTCGCCGTCGAAAAGGCGGCCGCCGTTCACTATCATCTTGGGGCGCATTTCGCTTGGATTGCCAAGCAGCACACCGATGCCTCGCTCGCAGCGCTCACCACTACGAATCGTAGGCTAACGCGCGAGCTCGCTGTGCGGCACTTTCGTCAGGCTCTTGCTGGCCTTCCCCAAGGAGCTTCGCAGGATCAATGCCGCAGCGAGCTGGCTGCACTGCAGCAAGCAGCACGGGGGGCGTGAGTTGTCGCAAGTTCTTGTTGAGAGCTTTCTCAAGTTGTCGAGACAGAGATCGAGAATGGGTCTCCCACCCAAGCACTTGAGATGTGCACGCACTTTAGTTGCGCGTACTACTATAGTTGCACGTACTACTTTAGTTGCACGTACTACTTTGGTTGCACGTACTACTTTAGTTGCACATACCACTTTAGTTGCAATTCAAATGCGAATGAGCTCATTCTCTGCATCCGAGGTGCTGCCGGACTCGCCGAGGTCGACATAGTCGGGCCCGTTCCCGCCTCGAATGCTGTCATTATCGCGGCGAGGAATTCGCACAGGGAGCTCAGTTTCACGAACTGCTGCTTCGGACCCGTGAGAGGTCGAGAAAGCGCCATCGACCGAGTCATGATGAAGCGCATCGTGCTGCGACCTGACGTTGACAAAGGCCACTGTAAGGAGGACAGCCATGGCGGACACGACGGCCGAACAAAGCATGACAAAGGTGAGTGAGGTTTTGTCCATGACAAATTTGAAGAATACAGCTCCCAAAAATGCGCCCGCTTTGCCCAGGGCAGCAGAGAGACCATTGAAGAAGGATCGCACTTCTGGGTCAAAGGTTTCGGCCGGCAAACAAAACGTAGTCGCGTTAGGGCCAAAGTTGTAAAAAAAGAATGTAGCGCAGTACAATGCAAAGATGAAAGGTGTCGCAGTCCGCTCGCCCATGCTCAAGAGACCAGCAAGACCGAGAAAAAGCACTGTGAGCACCACAAAGCCAAATACTTGCATCTGCTTTCGCCCCATCTTGTCCGAGTAGTAACTGGCCAGAAGAAGACCGGGCAGCGCAATCGCACTCACAATAGTTGTGAGCGCGGCAACTTCGGCTTCGTCTGCCTCAAAGACTAAATTGAGGATGAACGGGCTAAAGACCACATTGCCGTAGAACAAGACGTCAAAGAGAAACCACGTGCCGCCAGTGCCCACCAGCTTGAGCAGATTCCCTCGGGACCAGCGACTTTGAAATGATGCGGGTGGGGTATACACCTCGAGAGGCACACTGTTCTCCAGCTCGTCCTCGTCCTCGTCCTCGTCGATGTCGTCATCATCATAGTCGTCGATGTCGTCGTTGCTATTGATTCTTGTACTTTCGAAAGCTCCATTTCGGGCGTTGCGGTAATTGTTGTTGGTGTTGTTGTCGCGGGTACTCACGTCGCCGTTGTCAACGCCGTCACTAAGGCTGTCAGTAGCAGCAACAGCAGTCGCTTGGGTCACCATGTCTTCAAAAACGCGGCGCAAACGCCCGATGGCAAAGCCTGCCGGGACTGATCCCGTCAGAAGCGCCACGCGCCACGCAAGAGGCTTGGCGTGAGGCAAAACCGTGTCCAGGACAAGCACCCAGAGTGGGGCCATGAGCTGACCCACGCCCTGAAAAGAGAATGTGAGCATGACACGACGACCATTAAATGACTCAAGGCGACCCTCCCCACCCCCAGGGGAGCCATTATCGTGGTTGGGAGACATGCTTGCAGACGCGATTGCAGCAAGCGGGTAAACGCCCCCAGCACCGACGCCAACGACGAATCGCGAGATGGCCAGCTTGGTAAAGAGATGCGGGGCCCAGCACAGAAAAGCACCAGCGAGGCAACCGCAGATGAGGATCACAAAGGTCAACACGAGGCCACGCACGATACCCAAACGCTCGCCCGCATATCCCATGACGATCTGACCTGTGACTGCTCCAACAAAGGCTGCCGAGGCCACCATTGAGGTCTGGACCTCTGAGAGCTCTTCGCCCTCGCTTTCGATTAGGTACAGCGTATGGCCCGCGATGGCCAAGTTGTACCCGGCCGCAAGGTTCGCCAGCGAGGTCACCACGAAGATGGAGTCCAACTCGACGCCGCAGCATTGCCTCATCCTGCCGCCGGCCGGCCGTTCCTCGCTGTTGCTCGGGCCGCCCTCTGCGATGGAGTGCTCGAGATCTTTTGTGCCGTTCGTTTCAGGGTCCAGACGTGGCAGTGGCGGCCCGCCCC
Organism: Aurantiochytrium sp. KH105; assembly: GCA_003116975.1. Lineage (NCBI taxonomy): Eukaryota > Bigyra > Thraustochytrida > Thraustochytriidae > Aurantiochytrium > Aurantiochytrium sp. KH105. Next base: position 11,932 of record BGKB01000130.1, read on the forward strand.
ACCCTCCTCCAGCCGCGCGCGCCTCGTCGCGCCAGGTCCGCAGCAAAATAGTTTTGCGAAGTTGCTGCCTATGAGGATCCAATCAAGGCCTCACGACTGCACGCTCGGCGCTCGCTCAATGACGCAGGAAAATTCAAAATTTTGCTGCGAGAAGGGAACGGAGTCTTTTAGGCCCTGGATTTATGGGCGAAGAATAGATGCGAACGAAAGTTTGAAAGCAAACGGGAATCATTGTTCGCCCCCGACGCGGAGTCGAGGGGCGCGAGCAGCAGCGGCACAGCGCGGAGCGCGCGCGCGAGGCCGAGACCGGCGAGAGCTGCGCCCGCGAGCGCGAGGTGAGCGGCTGCGCGGACCGCGACCGTGAAGAAAGGCGTGAGCGGATCCATCCGCCAGTTAGGCAGGTGGAGGATGGCGGAGCCCGTGGGCGAGAGCGCGAGCGAGGCCGGGGAGCGCGCGCCGCTCCAGGCTGTCGACCCCAACGCGCCAGGGAACGTCAACGAGAAGGCGCCGCACAAGACGTCGAAGGAAACCGGTGCGCCGCCCGACTCGATGGAAACGGAGCAGGAGGGAAAAGACGCCGCAGAGGACAATACGCTGACCACGGTCCTCGGCGAGTGCGGCATCCGCTTCGATGCCGGGAAGAACAGCGCGACCCTAAGTAAGGGAGCAGGCACGGGCAAGTGCCTGGTCCGCCTTCAAAGCATCTTGGACAAGGCCCCTGCACGGGCAGAAGACCTCTTGCAGGACCTCGAGAGCTATGTATTGCAAAGTGGAAAGGAGGGCCTTGCCTGTCTCCTGAGGCCCCTGGGGGACGGCGAATGCATAATCAAAATGCTCCTCAACGTGCAGTGCACGCAGACACGTGTGATGCGGACACTCTTTCAATGGGTCGTAGAGTATGCCGCGGACGAGGAGACCTCGGAGGCCGAGCGGCTGCAGCAAGATCTTCCCCGCTCGCTTCTCTTCCAGCTGAGGTTCTTGAACTTTATCGAGAACGGCGAGGAGCTCGCCGCAGATCTCATGGAATGCTTGAGCTCCGTCTGTCAGGTGAGTCCCGAGTCCAAACGTCTTCCGCGAGAAATCGTGAATATCATTCCTGAAGTTCTGGAGGATGCCCAGCATGGTACCGTTGTCGTGCACTTGAAGCAGGTACTCGAGGAGGAGCGCGAGCTTACGGTGCCTATCATCGAGACGCTGAGCAATCTGCGCATTCCAGAAAAGGACATGGAGGAGCTGCGCTCAACTGTTCTGCAAATTCTCGGATCTGCACCATTTGGCGATTTACCCGTGGCAATTCAGTTTCTGCTCGAGTCCTTGGGAACAGGGACGGATTCGGCGACCAAGCGTTGCAAGATGGAGGTGATGCAAGATTTACGACAGCGATTCGCGCAAATCTGTAACGAAGACATTGTACACGAGGAGCCTTCGGCGAGCCAAGAATCATACGACGTGACAAATGCTGGCGGCGGCAGCGACGGTAAGGGAGGTCTTGGTCAGTCTGCTTCGACGGCGTTGCAGGCCAACAACATTCTCGCGATCCTTCAGGTGCTCATGCGCTGTCTGGTCGCTCGCAAAGACCTGTGCAAAACGTACTTGGAGACCATTGATGGCGCTGTGGGCGGCGGCGGAAGTGAGGAAGGCCTCTCGGTCATCGACATGTGGATCCTCGTTGGTCTACGAGCTCACGCTCACTACCGACGCAAGATTACTACATTGTTGCGGCAACACGTGACGAAGACGATGGCAGTTGATGTGAATCTCGTGCGCGCCAGTGTGCGCGGGCACCGCGACGTGCTTGACACCCAGTTCAAGCACTTTTTGGATCTCGCCGGCACCTTTCTCAGCGAGGATGGGCTCTCGGTGCGGCAGCGCAACGACGGCGTAAGTCTGCATCGACTTCGAGACGTCGGAAGGGCACTGTACGTCAGCCTTTTCCGCGAGTTTACAGAGCCTTACTATCGCCAAGAGCTGGTCGTAGCACTGGTAATGCATTGTGGGGTTTCGTCAGAGGAGACCGCGGAGCTCGAAGGTGCGCTCGAGTGCATGCTGGATCTCACGCACAAACGGCGCTACGTGCAAGCCCTCGAGCCGTTCATTGAGTTTATCAAGACGCTCATTCACAGCGCACCGCAAATGCAACTTCGGCACTGCCGGATGGTATTCAGTATTCTCAGTAGCTTTGTTGTGCACCGCAGCAACACGGAAGCTGGAGGTGCTGCATGGTTTCATGTGCTCTTGCGGAAGCTTCTCACGAATCCTTCTGAGAGCTCGCGGCGTGCAGGTGCCATTGGCGCTGTTCAATTTATCAACGCGCACGCGCGCGAATCTTCGCCCGAGGCGGTGGCTGCAGGTGCAGCCGCTCGTTTCAGTCTCTTTGATGATGACGATCAGGATGAAGACGATGAAGATGACAACAATGACGACCACGGGAAGAAAGCCAATGCGCGGGGAGGGGAGGGCGGAAGTGCGTCATCTCCGCGTCGGAACGGTGTCTCGCAAGGAAGCTCGTCTTCGGGTCGCTTCGAGTCCGAGTGCAAAGATGTCTTTGACTTGGCGCTCTCCAGCTCGCGCAGCAATGCGCGTACGATGGCGACATTGTGCGATGAGCTGGGCGCCATGGTGGAAGGCCCGCATGGCCACCTGAACAAGCTTGCGCAGCCAATCGCACTCTACATGGTCGAGGAGCTGAACATTGAATTCATGGAGCGCTTTTGTACGAGCATGCCTGGCGCAAGCAGCTCGGTCTCGTCGTCGTCGTCGTCGTCATCATCATCGTCTTCCACATCAGCAAAGCCGACGCGCTTGCGTCTTCGCTGTTTCACGGACCTGGACGCCGAGCCACTCTACGACGAGAACAAGGGGAGTAACCTTGTGGCCATCAACCTTCTTCCGAATCTTGCCAAGGGCATGCAAGATCCACGACTTCAGGAACGCTACCTGTACCTGGCGCCAATGCTGCGTGGAGCGATGGCCTTGGCTGGTGTCGCGGGCAAGCGAGAGGCCATGAGCGCGCTTCTCGGCGCTCCCATGCTTCTTGGATCCGAAGACGCATGCAACACGTTTTTTGCCTTGCCTGAAGCCGACGAGGATGCGGAACGAGCGCAAGGTGCCGTTTGCCTGAGTATTTACCACGCCATTAATTGGGTGCGCGAGCTGATCAATGTGTCGGCGGAGGACATGGATGACGATGAGGTGAAACGTAAAATTTTTGCGCGCTTTGACCTTCTCGAAGAGATGCACAACCTCTTGGAGACCCTTTTGCAGCAGGCCAAGAGTGGCGCCGTCTTTGCCATGCTTCCCGTACAGCGTAGTGAGGCAACAATGCTCAGCATTGCTCCATTGGCCTCTGGGTCTGGCTCTTCGGGGGGGAAACGTGCAAGCAAGGACGAGACGGGCTTGCCCAAGGACTTGAGTGAGGTCTTGCGAGCGAGCTACAGACCTTTTCGTATGCAAGTCTTTTCCTTGCTCGATGCGTCGGCGGCTCTCAAGACGCATCCTCATGCAGCGCGTGCGCTGCTTGCTTCGCTTTTGGAGACTGTCAAACTGGCCATGAATCCTAAGCGAAGCTTTTTTGGCAAGAGGCCCAAAAAGGGTGGTGCGCAGGGCAGTGCGCGGATTGAGACGGACCCCGACGAGCTTCTCGAACCGCTTCGAGCACGAATGCCAGCCATGTATGCTTTGGCCACGAGCCAATTTGAAGAGCTGGAGCACATGGAAGAGGACGAGGAGGGCGCAGCTGATCCCGAGCCACGTAAAGTGTTGGTGGACTGCGTGCTGACCAATTGCAAGGTACTGCATGAGGTGGCGCGGTGTCCTCGCTCGAGAACGGATCGCTCCTTTCGCTCTCACGTAGAGCTCGTCCTTGCCGCATTCAGCTCGGCAGACCTGCCTTCGCAAGAACACGACGCGGCCGACGATTCGTCAGCGGAAGACAAGGCCTCAGCTGCCGAGAGCAAGGACAAGTCTCAATCGACCGGGGACCGCCCCCTGCTCTCCGAAGCTGTCATCCTTGTGGAGAAGCTATTAGAGAGCGAGAGCATGTCGCGCACGGAAACAAAATTGAGCCTCGTGGATTTGCTTGTGGATCTGGTTCCCTTTGTCCGCTCGCGCGGTGCTCTCGAAGATCGGGTGTCCAAGCAATGCAGCCGACTCTTGCGCAAGGGCCACGCGGATCAGAATCTGACAAAAGCAACAATTGGGCGTTTGCTCGGTTTGCACCTGCGCTTTGACACCCAGCCGCTGCAGAGGATGGAGGAACTCATCAATGACATGGCCAGCGTCGCGGAAACGCCCGGATCCAGTGGCGAAACCTTTGAGACGTTGAGTATTGGGACGCTCCCTTACTTTTATGAACCCGTGCTGCGCGCACTTTTGCGCGGACTGGACCAGCTCGACTTTCAAAGTCACCTTCCCCAAAGCAAGGCAGCAGGAGGAAAGCGTCGTGGTCCCGAAAAGGGGCCCAAGTCTCGCAAGGGCAAGGCGGCCAAACGCCGCAAGCGCAGCAATGGCGAGCACGGAGACGAAGACGATGATGACGAAGACGATGATGGTGGTGGTGGTGATGACCAGGATGAGGAAGAAGAGGACGAGGACCAAGAGGACGAAGATGGCGAGAGCCGGGCCGCCGAAGACAGCGGAGCCGAAGACGAAGCTGTCTCTGGGCGCTCAGTGAATGACCTGAGCCCTGGCGCGGAAGACGAGTCGGTCACTCCGCGTCGGGCGCCAAAGAAGTCCGTGAGCGCGACGCTTGACGACGCGGAAGCCCTTGTGGATCTCATTCGGAAGACGATTTTACTCACTCGCATGTGTCCCACGAAAAAGACCTTGCTTGTGATGGCTGTTCGACAAGGACGCGCCATCATTGAGCGCTTCATGAAGATCGCGATGCCTTTTCTTGCGCGCTATTTCCGGCAGCCTGCAAACCAGAACAAGATTGTGCGTATTTTTCGTGGATTGCAGCAGAGCACGCGGCAGCTGCAGAGCATCTGTGACTCGGCCAAGTCGAACAAGGACCTTTCCTTGGTCTCTGCGGTGCCCAAGTTGCGCAAGATCCTCGAGTCCCTCATTCTTGCTGCCAAGGGTCTCTGCCAAGCCTCGGGAACTCTGAGTGCCTTTACTACTGGCAATCTTAAGCGGCGCAATGTGGACGGTTCGTTGCGCAAAGATCCGGTTCTTGAGGCTGATGACACCGAGTAATGTACAACCAGATTTTCATTTTCTTCTCCTGCTTGCGACGATGCTGTGGAAACAAAGATAAATGTCCTGCTGTTTCATTAGTAGGAACTCTGAGGGCCATTACTTACTGCTGGTAATCTTGAGCGGCGCAACGTGGACGGCTCATTGCGCAAGGATCTGGTTCTTGAGGCTAATGACATCGAGTCATATAACACCAGATTTCGTTTTTCTTCTCCTTTAAAGATCGACTTGTGACCATGCGCCGGCGGAAACAAAGAAAATGTGCTGTTCTTTCGTTCGTAGTCAAGGACTCAAAATTCATCGTTTATTTCAGGTGGCATACAGCAATTGATTGCGACAAAGACGCTCGAAAACATCTCACCCTCTCTTTCTGCCCTCGCCTCCCATCCTTCCCTTCCCTGTTTTTCGCGCTAGGCGTAGGCCTAGGCCTGGTAAAGAGAAGGAGAAAAAGAAGCAGCAAAACAAGGTAAAAGATGACCGTCCTGACCGTTACGCTATCTGGGGCCCGGATTACTAGTATGCTATCAAATACAAGTGGCACAATGGCCACAATCTTGAACTCGAAAAAGAGAGCTTGCCTATGTGATGCGAAAGTCGGCGAGCGAATAAAAGTGAGTTGAGTGAGAGTGAGTTGAAATAAGTGAGTGGTCCCAGCACGGCGGCACGAAGGCACACGGCGAGCAGCAAATCGAGAGTTACGAGGCCATCGGCAAGCGATGCTGCCATGGGCGCAGCGGCAAGCAGTAGGGGCCGTCTGAACACCACCAGTCCAGCGAAGGTCAAGGTAGCGAAGAATGCGTACGGTTCTACGAAAGGTCTCCTCGTGGTCGCCCGCGCTGCCGCTTCGCCTGGGGCTAGCGAGGACTTGAGGAAGCACACCAAAGAGAAGGACCAGAGTGACGAGGAGCTCGCGCGTGTCCCCTTGGCAGGGCGCGGGTCGGAGGTCGAGCGCATTGGAGCGAATTCCTTTGCCACAGACGCAGTGGAGAGCAAAACTCCCGGCGACGTCCCAGAACCAGCATCAGCATCTGTAGCAGACACAAGATCTTCCCTCATTGCTGTCGAGGAGTTCATCGTTGGTGCAGACGAAGACGAAGTGCGATTCTCAGCAGCTTCCAGCAAGGCACATTCAGAAAATTGGCGTTGTAAGGCCCCCACTCAGGGTGTGAAAACACCAACGCATCGATCGGAAACGAGCGCATCTGCCGCGCAGAGCAATCAGAACAATCACGACGAAGACAGCAACACAAGCAACGCAGAACCAGGAAGATTGAGTTACATTGGCACACGTCCAACGCATGAGCCACTTTCGCCTAGCGTGGTGGTGCAGCAGGTCCGTGAGGGTGCCGAACTCACGGGCCTGGGAAGCCCAAGCTGCAGTTCCCCGAAGCAGGACATTCGCAAGAGTCTTGCTGACCCGAAAATGAGGTCGAGCGTATTGCTGAGTCTTGTTCCTCTCGCAGAAACAGGCGACGGCGAGGTGGACGAACTTCTTGGGGAGAGCATGAAGGAAGCCGATCCAGCGACGTGCGATGCGGAGGGCAACACACTTCTCATCAAGGCGGTCGAATTCGGCAAACCTGGCCTTGTGCGCGCAGCGCTACGCAGAGGTTGCGCAGTGAATGCTCAGAACAGTCACGGTTTTGCTGCGTTGCACTTTGCGTGCTACAGGTCGTCGGCGTCGACCAAGGTGGCGAAGCGTCTTTTGGAGGCTGGTGCAGACCCAGACATTTTGGACAATCACGGCGTTTCGCCCCTTCATTATGCCGCGGCAGAGGGCAGCGTGGCGCTTCTTGCGCTGCTCCTTTTTTACAAGGCCAAGGTTGATATCAAGGATGATTGCGGATGTACTGCCTTGGACTATGCGGCGCAGACCGGATCCGAGCAGTGCGTGACCCTGCTTCAAAACAAGATGCCGCGGCACGGCTCTTGGCAGGTGTCTGTAGATCCTGTTTCGCGGTGCTGTTTTTACGTCAATCGGGACACGGGCGAGACGTCATGGCAACGTCCGCAGGAAGAGGGCGAAAGCAAGGTCGCATCTCGCCCGCAGCGCGCAGAACGAGATATTGTCGAAACGGGCGGGGCCAGCAACAAACTTGTCGAAGAAGACATGGACTGTTTTTCAGAAAATGACTTGCTCGCGTCTGTTGAGGTAACGCAAGCATCCGTAGCTGCAGCTGGTGTCGTCGCCTCCCCTCGACGTCCAGCGTCCCAGTCCGTGCAGCGCGTCGGCAAGAAGACTAGTACGACTGATCGCCTTGAGGCCAAGACGCCCGAGTATGATGACTTGAGGCAAGATAACGCCACGTTGAGTCTGGAAAGAGCCGAAGCAGATGGCCATGACACTGGGTCGGACTCGAGGGTGGCGAAGACAAGTCACAAGAGCGGGAGTGAAAATAATTGCAAGGCTGCAAAGACTCCGATCGAGAAAGAAGAAGAAAAAGAAGAAGAAAAACGAGAAGACTTGGACGTTCCGGAGGGCGCGAAAGGTACTTTGAAGGAGAATGATGCCGCGTCAAGATCGACCAAGGCCAAAAAGACAACCCGTGAGAATGGCAACGTACATTGCGGCAAGGCCGATGAGGTCTTGATCGAGGAAGACTTGGACATTGTCGATGGCAAGGACGATGTAGGGCGAGATGGAACAGAGACCAATTCGAGACCTGAGCAGGCCAAAGCCTCAGGTGGTGCGAGTGGTGAGGCGATTCGCAAGAAGACCGAGGACGTCTTGATCGAAGAAGATCTGGACGTTTCTGACGGAGAGGTCATAACTGCTGCGACGCAAGCCGGCAAAAGAGTGTCAGAGACAGATCGACGCGTGGAAGTGAGTTGCCGCATTCGCACTGCGTCCAAAGTAGGGCGACATGGGCAAGATGGTTCACCTGGAGTGTTTGTGGGTGAGGGCGGGGCATTGTGTATCGCTCGATCCCGGGGCGTGGAGACACACGAGTGCTTTGACCTCGTGTTTGGGTCAGACGTGAGCGAGGAAGATGTCTTTGCGCAGGGCCCGTTTGCGAGGCACGCTGAGACATGTCTGGTAGAGGGCCACCGGCGCGTGTGCGTCGTATGTAGCGGCGCAGCGGGCACGGGCAAGTCGCAGACTGCAATGTCGGTGTTCCAGAGATCCGTGGAGCACACGCTCGCGTTGGATGGAGCGGGTCTTGAGGTCGTGTTCCGCATTTTCGACGGGGTCAGTTTGCAGGAGGTGGGCGGGGCCGAGACGTGCACGTGCGCAGAAGAGGTCGCACGAGCGTGGCAGCGTGCGGAGCGCGCCATGGCGGCGTCCCTGTGTGGAGTTCTGGGCCGGAGACTCCGCGCTCACCTCGTGGTGGAGGCACGCGCGCGCGGTTCGAGGCGCGGGCGATTCCTGGTGGTGGACCTCGCGCCTCCCCAGCGCGGGGGTCTCTCGGAGCGCGTGGAGTACAGGTCGAAGACGGACGATGCACGTGCGCGCGGTCTGGACGCAGCTGTGGACGCGCTGGAGCAGGGTCTGAGAGCGGTGTCGCGAGGACGGGACGCGGACCCGGGCGCGGGCGCGAGCCGAGACTTCGTGTCGCTGGCGGTCGTGGACAGCGACGTGGTGCATTTGGTCGTGCACGTGGACTCTGCCGAGATGAATCTGCACGAGGCGGAGAAGGCGGCGACCTTGGCTCGCAAGCTCAGGTCATCCAACTAGCTAGCATCTCGCCGCCACTCTGCCTTCGGCCCGTGGGGACCGTCGGCGTGCCCGCCCGCCCGCCCGCCCGCCTGCCCATCCACGACGTTGGACGATACTTTCGACGATGTCGCTCGCCGTCGACCCCCGCGGCCCATGCGGTCCGGCTGCTGGTGCTGCTCCTGGCGCTGTGCCGGTGCTGGTGCCGCTGCGTCTGCAGCTGCGCTGCTGCAGAGCCGACGTGCGAGGGCGAGGAGGATCGGAGAAACGAAGCGGCTGCGGCACGCGCCAGAGGAGGGTGCAAAGAGCTAGCTCAGCTAGCCTGCACGGGCTCTCTGAGTGTGTCGGTCTCTCTCTCTCAAGACTCCGCGCACTCGCTCCGGCGGCGCGGCGCGGGCGACAGGCTGCGTGGCAGCTGCAGCTGCAGACCGACTGCGACCCGACCTCGCGCTTCCCTGGACAGAGGTCGAATCATGCGATGATGGATTTGGTTGAACGAACGAACGAATGAGCCAAGGGACGAAGGAAGGAAGGAAGGAAGGAAGGAAGGAAGGGAATCCATGCATGAATGACGCACGCACGAGGCTTGCAGGCTCGGTCGCTTGCTTGCTTGCGGTGCTTGCTTGCTTGCTTGCTTGCCATCGGCCTAGGCGGTCTCTCTCTCACCTCATGCACGCGCCGGAATGCGTCCTCGCGGGATCGTCGGAGGGAGAGAAAGAAGCACACTGCAGGCGCAAGCATGCATGGCAGCAACAGCAAGCAAGCAAGCAAGCAAGCAGGCACCCAGGGACGCTGCGCTCGTCTGGATGGAGCCTGGAGCGGAAAAGGAGGTATCACCATCATTTGTTTGTTTGCTTACTTGTTGGTTGAAAATGCGCGACACGCATGCATCATATCAGCATGATCTGGCGTGACGTACGTCCTCGGGGCCTGCCTGCCTGCCTGCCTGTCTCTGGCGTCCGCCACGAGGTCTCTGCTGCAGCTGCAGCTGCGCGCGCGGTCGCTGCATCGGCTAGCCTCTCGGTATGATGCAAATACCGCCTCTGTCGTAAAACCCAACCGCGAGTGCCCGCAGCATCCCATCTTTTTCTTTGGTCCTGCCTCGCTGCCGGTCCTCGTGCAGACCGAGCGAGAGACACGCGCACGCACGCACGCACGCAGGTGCAGCAGGCGGCAGGCCAGGGCTTGGCTGGGCTGGGCTGGGCAGGGCAGCCACCGCGCCGACGCCTTGCCAGACTGTGAGATCGAGGACGAGGCGGCGGAATCATACACACATACATTCATTCATTCATTCATTCACATCCAGCTGACACTGCAGGCAGGGCAGGGCCGCAGCGAAAGTACACGCGCCGCTCTGGACGCGCGTGCACTCTCTCCCTCCCTCTCCTTCTCTCTCTCTCTCTGCGCGCACACCTCCGTTCCCCCGCTGGCTGCCGTCGTGGTGGATGATTGTGATAGACACTGCAGACGTGTTGATTTTTGTCGAGTTCTTCTTTGCCTCGCACGCCCTCCCTCCCTCCCCTTTACTTCTTTCTTGTCTGCCTCGATTCTTTTTTTCTTTTTCTTTTTCTTTTTCTTTCTTCTTGAAAAGTAAGTGAAGAAGTCCTGCTTCACCTGGCCGGCGTAGTACTGGTACGACAGTCAAGAATTCGCCGCCGCAAGTGGGCTATGCGCCGGAAGGCGCGGCTTGTTGCCACCCAGTGAAGACGATAAAAGAAAGAAAGGTGGGCGCGGGGAAAGAGAAGGAAGGAAGCAAGCAAGTATAAGCAAGGAAAGAAGGACCTCCCTCCCTGCCTCTTTATCGAAAGCAGCTGGCAGGAGAGGAAGGACTTGGTTGAGAGAAAGAAAGAAAGAAAGAAAGAAAAAAGAAAGGGAGGAAGGAGCAGAAAGGGAAGGCAGGCTCAGACCTGATTCGCCACACGCGGCGGCGGAGCGCGGCGGCGGAGCGCGGCGGCGGCGGCGCGGGGCTTAGAGCCGCGCAGAGCCGCGCGGAGAGGAGAAGGCCGCGCGCAAGGGCAGAGGCGAGGTCGCGCGCGGGCACGGCCGGGCCTCGGGGACAGAGGCCGCGCTCGCACGCACGCTCGCACGCAGGCTCGCCCGACCGAAAGAAAGAAAGAAAGAAAGAAGGAAAGAAAGGAGGAGGGAAGAAAGGAGGGAAACACACCCCGCCGCGCCGCGTGCCTCTCGCGCGAGGAAGGACGCCTGCGAAGGCAGACAGCCAGACAGACAGACCGGCGAGGCCAGGCCAGGCCAGGCGCGCGCGACGCAGCCCCACCGGCCGACCAAGGAAGCGGCTCGGCGAGGGGGCGCGGGCCCAGCGACGCATACCGCCCGCGGCCCAAGGGAGCCCACCCGTCCAACGCAACGCAACACAGCAGCCCCATACAGCCCGGCAATACAGCCCGGCAATACAGCCCGGCGCTTGCTCGCTTGCCTGCTTGCTCGCTTGCCTGCTTGCTTGCTCGCTTGCCTGCTTGCTTGCTCGCTTGCTCGCGCGAGCAAGGATAAAAGCGCGAGGCGGAGATGGACATCACCTTTGACGACGTGGCGCATGTGATCCAGGATGCCAAGTACCAGCGCGCAATCCTCGACACCGCGCCGCGGCCGAGCAAACGAATTCCACCTCTGGGACGCGGATTCAACGCAGAGGCCTTTATCGAAAAGTACGAGATCTCGTGCGCCACGGTCATCGCCGAGCCTCTGGGACGCTGGTTCATGGATAAGTTCGCTGACCTGAACGAAAAGATCACCGAAGAAGTGACAGGCCAGTCAAGAGGCGAGCGGCACGAGACGCGATTTTTGTCATTCGTAGAAAGCGTCTACGAGGCGAAGCGGCAAGATCCATCGGGCGTGGCGCCCTTTGGCCAGGTGCTGCAGCTTCTCCGCGAGCACCGTCTCGACCGGCACCCGCTCGTGGAAAGCTTCTTGCTCGAGTCTTCCTCGCACCAGAAACCACTGCGCAAAACGCTCGAGACGGCCATGACAGAGGCGGTGAGTGCCCCTTCTGCCAAGGACGGCGAGGAGGACGTGGAGGAGGAGGAGGAGGAGGACTCGATGTCCATGACCGAAGAAAACGCCTGGGTGGCATACGCCCAGCGCGCTGCAAACGGCACGGCCGAAGCGGGCGATGAGGCCCTGGACGAGAATGACGTGGGTCTCGTTACTAAAGAGGGCGAGGAAGCGGGCGCAGACGCCGACAACGCCGATGACGAGGACAATCCAGCAGAGCTCAAGGGCGTGCCGTCTCTGCTGAACTCGGAGTCGGGCTTTTTGGACGGGATCGACGCAGAGACGGAGGTCGCTACGTACGACCCGAACAATACTGCGGCAGGAGGAGTAACGACGCAAGTGGGCACGTCGCGCGTGCGCACTGTGGGCGCCGTCGGTCGATTGACCGCGGCGCGCGCGGGCGTCAAGTCTCGTCTGCACAAGCAGCGGTCGGTTGACTTGAGCGAGGCTTTGGACAGCCTGATGCTTTCGTTGTGCCAGCCAATTTATGAGCGTTTTGTAAATCACAAGGTGGGCTTTACCCACTACGCGCGATTCAAGACGTACGCGATGCAGCCTGTCGCGGAGCGTCAGATCGAGTACCACCGCGTGCTGGGCCAAGGCGCCTTTGGCACGGTGCACGGCTGCGCGATTCTGCAGACGGGCACGCTCCTGGCGATGAAGTTGATGAGCAAGAAGAAGATCAAGGTGAAACACAGCAAGTCGCAGGTGATTGCCGAACGCACGGCGCTCGAGACGCTGGCGCGGCACCCCTCGCCGTACTGCATGAAGCTGCGGTACGCCTTTCAAACCAAGGACGCGTACAACCTGATTTTGCCGCTCGCGATTGGCGGCGACCTCAAGTTCCATCTTCGCATGGGCCCCTTTAGCGAGAAGCGTGCCAAATTTTACGCGGCAGAGATTGCGGTGGGCGTGGGGCATATGCACTCTTTGGGTTTTATCATGCGGGATCTGAAGCCGCGAAACATTTTGCTGGACAGCGACGGTCACGTGAAGATCAGTGACTTTGGTCTGGCCGTGCCTGTGGTGGGGGGAAACCTCGCCAAGGGCCGGGCGGGCACCGAGGGCTACTGGTCGCCGGAGGTGATCAACAACCACCGCTACGGCGTGGACGCGGACTGGTGGTCGTACGGGACCTGTGTTTTTGAGCTGCTGACGGGCTTTAATCCCTTTTCGACGAAACACACGGGCCTGCCCACGCGAAACCAGGGCACGCGGACTGCAACCGTAAAGTTCCCCAAGACTGTACCCCAGAGCGCGCGCGCCCTGATCAGCGCGCTGCTGGACCGCAACGTGGAGACGCGTCTGGGCACCAAGCGCGGTGTGAACGACGTGCTGAACGCGCGAGCCTTTCCGTTTTGGAACGGGCTCGACATGCGTCGCATTCGCGCCGGGACGCACCCTGTCCCCTGGGTTCCGGAAAAGGGCCAGATCTACGCTGTTTCGCAGAGCGAGATGCTGGACTTTGAGGACGACCCGAATGGGAACACGCTGCGGCGCGTCAAGCTCACGCCGGAGGACGCGATCGACTTTGAGGACTTTGTTGACCTCGACGAGCATCAGAAGGACATTGTGAGGGCGCTTCCGATCAACACGGACGTGGTCAACTTTGTGGAGGACCTCGTGCGCATCCCGGCCAAGACCTCGCGTCGCGGTCCGGGGGCCGTGGGTGCGAGCATGGCTTCTGCTGCTCGCAAGTCTTTGCGGCCCTCTACCGTCGAGGCTCTAGGCAAGAACGACGCCTGTTGCTCTCTCATGTAGGCCCCTTCCTCTCTCTCTCTCTCTCTCTCTCTCTCTTTGTGTTTTCTTTCTTCTCTGTCGATTGTGTTGGATGGTTGATGTCTCACTGCCGAACTCTTTTGTTCCCCTTTTTTTTTTCTACTCTTCTCTTTTTTTTGTTCGTGTTCGTCTTCGTGTATGTTCCCCTTGGCTTGCTTGCTCTTGCTTGCTTGCTTGCGTCGGCGAGGCCGCAGCGGATTTTTTTCCAGCTTGAAATTAGAGGGCGAGTGACCTCGTGTTAGATACTCTGCTGCTGCTGCTGCTGCTGCCAGGGCTGCCAGGGCTGCTACGTTTCCAGGGCTGTGCTACGATTCCTGGTGCTGAATTTGGTATCGGTCACGGCTGTCGACGCAGAGCACGGCGCGGGACGGCCTCGGCCCATTGCGCGCTCGATTGCGACATCGCGCGGAGGCCGATCTCGACTCTGTCGTACGAGCAACCAAGCAAGCAGGCACGTCTCCTGCCACGAAAGTCGCAGAGCAGCCTGCCAGCCAGCCCGATGGTCATGGCAAGAAAGATCCTAATGGCAGCCACGCCATGCCACGCCACAACACAGGAGGACAGCCAGCCTCCATGAAAGGCATGCTGGCTGGCTGGCTGGCTGGCCGCACAGGTCCCGAGAGACGCTCTGGGCCGCGCACACATTCACATCGATTAGGCTGTTTGCGACCGCGATGTCGGTCGTCGATATGCATGCAAAAACACCGTCAACATCAACAGCAATTCACCCCGTCCCATCTTACTCGCGAGTGAAACTCGCGAGGTGGGAGCCGTGACCAAAACGGGCACCAAGATTGTTGGCCTTCTCCCCAGCCACACCAGTGCGGGCTACGCCTGGCTGCTGGCGAAAGAAGCTTTCGCAAGGCGGCCGACACAGCCCGCAAGCAGAGGCCAGCCCGCAAACAAAGGCCAGCAATAACCGTGCCAGCTGCTGGCTGCAGGCGGCGCACCCACCTGGTGGCTGCACTGTCTTTCAACCCTCGCGACGCCATCTTTCGTTTCGCGCCCAGCCCAAATGCACATGCGCGCACACCCCGTCGCGGGAGGACTTCCTTCGCGCGCCAGCGAGAACTTCTGATTTACTCATTTGGTTGTTGCCCCGACCGAGGTTGGCCGAGCATGGTCGAGACGCCTCCGGCTGGCCGATGTCGAGGCCAGGCCAGGCCAGGCCAGGCCAGGCCAGGCCAGGCCAGGCCAGGCGGCCGGCCGTCCCGGCGCCGCGTCCGTGCTTTGTTGGTCGACAGCGGGTGGCCTTGTTTGCGTGCTTCCTGGCGCGATGCTCGCGGCGGAGCGCGGCCTCGGCGACAGACAGCCTGAGGTGGGCCGGGGTCGACGGCGCATCTCGTTTCCAGTTGTGTCCTTCCTCCCTTTCTTATGGGCCTATCTGGTCGCTCATTCTCTGTCATTCACTCTTACATTCATCCTTTCTTCCATTGTCACTGTCAATCGTTCTTTCGATCCTTCTTACTTTCATTCTTCCTTTCTCTTCCCCCTCTCGCTCGCACTCGCCACTTGCCATTGCTCGCTTTTTCTGTCTTCCTCCTTCTTCTGCGGAGCCATGTAATCCTGCCGCACCGCGGCCAGCCTGCCGGCCGGCGTTGGCGCGCACCCATACACGCGCGCAAGCAAACGAGACAAACACGCGCGCAAACGCGCCTTGCCTCGTCTGCCGAGCGAGGCCGAGCCTGGCTGCAGCCTGCAGCTGCCAGTGCAGTTGCCTGTGGCCACTGCCATGTGAAAAGCACCCGAGCTCACAGTAAGTCCAACCCGTGCGCGGCGCGAATGGCCGCTCTCGTCCTGCACGCGGGGCGGCGGTTGCTCGCTTTCCTGCTTTTGCCTGCTTGCTTGCTTTTGCCTTGCTTGCTTTCCTGCCCTCTCCTGCCTGCTCCCGACGCTCACCTCGCCGCTTCCTCGTGGCCCCGCAGCTCCCAGCAGCAGCTTCCAGCCGCGGCGCGATCAACGCGCGTGCGGCGGGCGTCAACGCGCCTAACTGTAAGGCCACCGCTGCCGCTGCGCTTCTCTCTCTCTCTCTCTCGCCTCGGCTCGGCGCGTCCATCTCCGTCTCGATCGTCGCCTCGCCTCGCCTCCGATCGGCCGTGGCGCGGCGCGTGCGCGCGGAACTCCCGGGCTGCGGACCGCGCGGGCGGACGCGGCGCCGCTCCACGCCGCAGCCGCGCGCAACGAGCGACCCGCAGACCGCGCCGCGGCTTGCTCCGCGATGTCGACGCCGCGGTCCGGACGGCAACCTGGCTGGCCGCCTGGCTGGCATGGCTGCCTGCCGTGCCCGCTGCCGCCTGCAGCCAGCTGCAGACCGCCCGTCGCGCGACCGACTAACAGGAACTCCCTTGGACGAACAGCACCTGCCTGGCTGGCTGCTGCTGCCAATCTGCGCTGCCATGAATGCCCGCTGACTGCCCGCGTTGCGAGGTTTTCATCCGCCATTGCCAGCCCTCCTCGTCCATGCCATCCGGGCTCGGCGCGGCGCTGAGTCAGGCTTCCCGGCAGGGCGGCTCCCCGGGCGGCGGAGGCGGCGCGGGCATCCGCCTGGCTGGCCGCCACCCTGCGTCCGCAGTCGCTCGCTCGCTCGCTCGCTCGCGCGCTGGCTGCCCGTGCCTGCCTTGGGTGCGCGCGAGGGAGCAGAAGACCGCGCCCGCGCCAGCACGTGGGTAGTCGCTCGCCTCGCAGACAGAAAATTGGAGCCAGGCAGGGGGCAAGGCAGAAGCGGCAAAGCAGGAAGCCGCGTCTTCCGCCCAAGGGCTCCTCGTCTCGGCTCGGCTCGGCTCGGCTCGGCTCGGCCGAGGAAGGAGCATGGCACGGAGGCGCCCCGAGCGAGGCTGGCTGTGCTGGCGCGGCCCGACCGGCCCGAGCCGAGGGAGGTAAGCGAGGCGAAGCAGGGCGCCAGAGAAGCCGCGGCCGGCCCGCCTGGCGCCACTGCTGGCGAGTGGTGAGATGATCTTGGTCGCATCGCGCCGGCAGCGGGCCCATCCGCCAAGGCCTAGCCAGCTGCAGCTGCCAGCTGCTGGCTGCACTGCCTGCACTGCCTGGTGTGGCTGCACTGGCCTGCACGCGCGGCGGAGGGCAGAGCAGGGTGAATAGATACGAGTTTCTCTCCGGGCCCGGCCCTGAGGCTTGCTCGCTCGCGACTCCATACCCCCGCGGCACACCTGGCTGCAAAGGCAACGGCGGCTGCCCTGCCCTGCGCTGCGCTGCTCTGCCCTGCCCCGCCACTGCTCTTCTCCGCAGCCGCTGCTGTGTTTGCATCCGCAATCCAGCCCGCCGGGCGGAATCCGCATCGCTGCCCGCGGCGGGTCGACTCGGCCTTCCTCCCTTCCTTCCTCCTTTCCTTCCACCTTCCCTTTCCGCCGCCGCGGCTTCAACAACGCGGCCCGGCCGGGCCAGGCGCTCTGTCTGTCTGTCTGTCTGGCTGGTGTATGTGTGTGTGTGCGTGCGTGCGTGTCTGTGTGTGTGTCTGCGCGTGTCTGTTTGTCTGTGTCTGTTTGTCAGCGGCAGCGGCCATGGTCTGTCGCCAGCCTGAGAAAGGGCAGCATCGGGCGAGGGTCGATGGCGCCCGTCTCCTGCGTTTCTGGCCGCTCGCAGTCGCTCGCCTCGCCGGGCTCTCTCCTCGACTCCCGGCGAGGCGGGCAGACGAGCCCGGCCGCGGATCTGCGGTTCCAGGCGGCAGGCAGGCAGGGCGAGCAGGCAAGCAAGCGAGCGAGCGGGAGAGAGCGAGCGAGCGAACGGGCACCACGTTCGCGGCGCCCGGCTGGCTGGCCCGCCCGCCCGCGATCGAAGTGGGTGAAGGAAAGCAAGGCAGCTTGCACACAGCACGCGGGTGGATGGCGTATCGCTAGTCTAGCAGCTTGAAGGAGGGATCCATCCATCTACCCGCCCGCGCCTCGGGAAACCGTCCGCATCATGATGCCGGCATCATGAGCTGCGCTGCGCTGCTTCTTTCTGGCTGCTGCCGCAGCTCGCCACCGTTTGTCGCAGGCAGCAAGGTAGCGGAGAGAGAGAGAACCGCCCGAGGCGGAGGGAAGGAGAGAGAGAGAGAGCCTTCCCGCCAGCCACGCGAGGCGAGCCGCGCCGCGAGGAAGACAAGCAGCACACAGCACAGCAGAGCAGCGCAGCGCAGAGCAACGCAGAGAAGGCAACTCTTGAAGCGAGCGGAAACAGACAAAGAAACAAAGAAAGAAAGAAAGAAAGAAAGAAAGAAAGAAAGAAAGAAAGAAAGAAAGAAAGAAGGAAGCAAGAGAGGCAGGCAGGAGGCGCACACGCACGCGCAGGCAGGCGGGCAGAGGCGGCGCAGGCGGCGCAGCAGACCTCCTCCGCCGAGCCGAGCGGCGCGCAGCGAGCAGCACAGCGAGCAGTGCGGCAGCGGCGAGCGAGCGAGCAGACGCGGCGTGTCTTGACGTGTCTTGGCGTGTCTTGGCGTGTCTTGGCTTGGCGCAGCGTGTCTTGGCTTGGCGCAGCGTGGCCTGACTCGGCGTGCATTGTCGCTCGAACCGAGCAGACGATTGGTCGAATCCACATCCCTACTCAACGCAACGCGACGCGACGCGACGCGACGCGACTCACGCACGTCGAGCTCTACTGGCCGGGCCTGCGCTGCGCAGCGCACGCCCCGACGCAGCACTCGACCCCGGCAGGACGCGTGGCGCCTTGCTTTCTCTCGCCGAGCGCGACGCCATTCCTTTCCATCCCATTGCATTCCATCCCATCTCGGTCCTCTCCTCTCGCTCCCTCCGCGCCTCGAGCGCGGCAGGCGAGGGCGGCCCCGCGTCGGCCCTCCGGCCCCGCGCGGCAGCTCCTCGCCGCCCCTCGCTGCCGGCATCTGCCCGGCCAGGCGCAGGCGCCGCCGCAAGTCGGGCGCGACGGCCGCGGGCAGAGAGGGCGGGGAGCGAGCGCAGGGCAGGCAGGCAGGCAGAGAGAGCAGAGGCCAGAACGCAGCGGCAGCAGGCCGCCGCGAGGTCGGGCGGGCGCGCCTGCCTGCCGGCTGCGCCTCCCCTGCACGCAGGCACGCAGGCACGCAGGCAGGCAGGCAGGCTCTCACAGCG
Source organism: Aurantiochytrium sp. KH105 (assembly GCA_003116975.1). Classification (NCBI taxonomy): domain Eukaryota; class Bigyra; order Thraustochytrida; family Thraustochytriidae; genus Aurantiochytrium; species Aurantiochytrium sp. KH105. The sequence continues at coordinate 30,625 of BGKB01000130.1, forward strand.
TTGCCGCCGCAACCGGCGCGAGCGAGACTGCCGTGTTTTCGTGCTTCGCCGAGCAAGCCTCCCGCGGGTCGATCGCACATTGATTGACTGATTGCAGCGCACGCGGCGCAGGGCGCCGCGCACCGTCCGGAGGCGCACGGCGTCCTCGCGGGTAGTCGGGCAGGCGGGCAGGCAGGCGGGCAGGCAGGCCGGCCGGCCAGCGAAGCGCCCGCCCAAGCCAGCAGGCAGCAAGCAAGCAAGCAAGGAAGAAAGAAAGACCCACTCCCTCCCTCCCTCCCTCCCTCCCTCCCTCCCTCCCTCTCTCCAACGGAGCTAGCTAGCTTGCTCTCGGTCACAAGCGACCGCGTTTCATTTTTTTCGGTCTTCCTCACAGCTAGCCAGCAAAGGAGGCTTCAGATGCCGCGGGCAAAGCCGCAAAAGCCTCGACGACGAAACAAGCGAACCACTAATTAAACGTAGTTAATCAACTGCGCATTCTCTTCTCTGAGCACAGAGAGAATGCACAAGCGTCAACGCAGGGCTCACGATCTCTCCACGGCTGACTACGGCAGGCCCGAGTCTGCCGGCGTAAGCGCAAGCGCCTTTGGCGCTCGCGACGAAACCTCCCACGGTGCCTCGGACCAAGCTCGCGCTTTCCACGGCCTCTACTTGCGCGACCATGCACGCACGCAGGAAGGCACCAGCACAAACAACAACGAAACGAGCAGAGCACCCGTCGCCGGGCTCTCTCGCGCCCCCCCGCAAGCAGCCGCCGCGCCCGAGATTATAATCGATTCCGCGGTCTGGGCTCCCGCAGAGATCTTCAATCCAAACAACCTCCTTCACGTCAAGGAAAAACGCCCTTTTGGCGCCACGCGCGGCAACACAAGCGTGCCGCAGGTCCCAGCACTCGTAGTGCGCATCAAAGCGGAGGGTATCGGCCGCACCGAGAACCTCGCTGTGCGCGCCATGCTCTGGAGCTGCGGCCCCATCACTCAACAAGCGCGCTTCATTGAGAAAAAGGGAATCCATACGCTCGCACCCAAACATGGCGAGCCCTTCTGCTCCCTTCGTGGCAACGCCAAGATCGAATGCCAGAGAAACGTCGCTTTCTTCGGACCCGTCGAAGCTGATGGCAACCGAAGAGCGACCTTACGCTGCGTCTTCTCGCGCGCTGCGAGAATACCATGCAAACGGAATTACATCTCGCTCAAGCTCGATTGCGTGCATGTGGACCTGCCCTCCTCATGGCACGCTCGCAGGAGAGCAGACGTCGAGATCGCGCAGAGTCAGACGGCAGATGGAGCCGCGCAATCGATGTTGCCGCCGCCTTCGCTGTCCTTTCCTCTGCACCCCGCCGAGTTTCCAGATCCCTCTCGAGTCATAGTTACGCCCTTTCGAGAAGTCCCTGGTATCCTTACGCGCAGGCTCTCCATCTCTGAAAAGGCCATGTGCCCCCGGGCCTGCGACATGTCTCGAAAGCGCCAAACTCCTCTTGACCCCTCTGTCTCACCTGCGCTTGCCAACACCGCTTCTTCTTCTTCTTCTTCTTCTTCTGCATCGTCCTCTTCACTGTCGTCTTCCCCAGACTTTGATTCTGAGCTGGTGTCGAGTAATCCGGCTGCTTCCTTGGCAACGCTAGCCGAATCACAGACACAATCTGAGCACTTTTCTTTACCGCTTTCAAAGAGGCCCGAGGATCCTTCCACGCCCATTGCTTCAAGTGCCGGCCTGCCCAACGTGTTGGATGCGACGCCTTTCTCAAATCCCAGCACTGATGCCCAGCTTTTTCTTCGTCTTCAGCAACTACAGCAGCAGCTGCAGCAGCAGCAGCAGCTAGAGCATCACCAGCACCAACACAAGCAGCAGCACGAGGAGCGTATCCTAGAACAGCAATTGGCATCTTTGCATCAGCACCAAATGCAACTCGTGCATATGCAGAATCATCAAGCGCGATGTCAAACACAACAGTCAGTCGCAGGAACGAGGACTGACAGCGTGTTTGCGGAGGGACTTCGAAAGCTAGGTTTACTTCGAGACTCGCCCCCGCGTTCCAAGTCTCCGCCGACGGTCTCTGTGACAGCCGCTGCTTCATCAGGGGCAAACGCGACTTCGAGCAATGGCACTAGGGCCGTCTTGCGGCCAGATTCCTCCTCATCCTCCTCGTCCTCGTCCGTTTCGAACACAGTTCCCGCCACTCCGAGCGACTTGCCGTCTCGTCTACTTCAGGATCTCAGAAACACCAACGAAGGAAAAGCGATCGCCGCAAAATACGACCTGAGCAAACTTTTTGGAAAAGCAGATGCGCATCAGCACCGGCAGCAGCAGCAGCAGCAAAATCAAATTACAGATGAAGGCTTTGCGACTGTCCATCGTAATGACCTTTGGCAGATGAATGCATCACAATTTTGTCCCGCGACTGGACCGCGAACAACTGGCTCCATGCCTTTTCCTCAGCCGCCACCATTTTCCTCGCTGCCTCCTTCTTCTTCGTCTAATGCGGCACTCCGAAACCTCATTGCCTCTTCGTCCTCGTCTGTAAGTGCTTCCCTGCCGGTGCATCCAGGCCAAGACCACGGCACCTTGGGCTCTGCAGGTTCTTCATTAGCCGGAGAACGACAAAGTGAGCATCATCAGCATACCCGTCCCAGTAAATGAGAGCGAGGATACTACCAAACACGTCTTCACAACGCTCAAGTAGGAAATGCTCGTTGTTGTTGTTGTTGTTGTTGTTGTTGCTCATGTGCCATGCCTGTGTATCTGTGTCTGTCCGGCTGTTTGTCCCCTTTTTTGTTCATTTTCATAATTATAGCCTCTCCACGCTACCATTTTCTTTCTTTCTTTACGTTCCACCACCCCAGTTTCTGTCCATGTGCTCACACCTTGCCGTGCCACGCCGCCCACTTTCATTCCTCCTCACAGGCACCGGCAAGACCGCCTTCATTGTAACAATCTTACGCCGCCTTTGCCCCCCCCCCCCCCGTCTCATGCCGCTCGCTCGATTGGGACTCATTCACTCACTCGCTCACGCACCATTACCAGCAAAGGGAGGGAGGGAAAAACCGGTGCGCCCCTCACAAGACGTGCGCGTCTCCGCCCCGCGCCCACTGCGGCGCGACTCCACTGGACACCTGCGCCCCGTCCGTCCGCGCCTGCACGGCCGCCGCGTTTAGCGGACGCGGCGAATCATCCTCGGTCTTGTGCGCGCGCAGCGCCAGTGGTCGGCCCCCCCTCCGCCACTGGCGACCGATCCCCTCACGGCTTCCCCGCACCCGCGCCGCGGCCCCCCGCGCGCGCGCCCCGCACCCGGCGTGGGCGCCGCCCCCGCGCGAAGGCCCCCCCGCGAGCACGCGCCCCCGGCGCCACTGGGGCGCGCAGGGCCAGTGGCGCGGGGGGCGGCGCGAGCGAGAGTGGCGCGCCTGTTAGCGGACCCCCCGGCTGCCTCTGGGTCGCCTGCGCCGCGCGCCGTTCTCCAAACCGGGTTCGAGGCAGCCGAGGCGCGCGGCGGAGAGCGGCGGCGCGGGCGGCGGCGGCGCGGG
>BGKB01000130.1:34167-106755 GCA_003116975.1 Aurantiochytrium sp. KH105
AGGGCGGCGGCGCGCGGGCGCGCGGGGAGCGGCGGCGCGGCGCGGCGCGGCGAGATGGAGGACGTCGGCGGCGAGCAGCAGGCGCTGGAGGAGCAGACGCAGCAGCACCAGACGCAGCAGCACCAGACGCAGCAGCACCAGACGCAGCAGCACCAGACGCAGCAGGCGGCGGCGGCGGCGCAGGTCGCGGCGCAGGTCGCTGCGCACCAGGCCGCGGCGGCGGCGGCGGCGCAGCAGCAGCAGCAGTACCGCATGGAGACGGGCCTGCAGGCAGAGGCCGTCGAGAGCAAGGACGAGGAGGAGCATCGGAGGTTTGGGCGCAAATGCACCTTTCCGCGCTGCGAAAAGGCCTCGCAGGGCCCGACCGCGTACTGCATCTCGCACGGAGGCGGGAAGAAATGCGGCAGGGAGAACTGCGATAAGCTCGACAAGGGAGGCGGCTTTTGCGTGTCCCACGGCGGCGGGAAACGGTGCCAGGTGCCCGACTGCGAACGGTCCGCCAAGGGCCCAACGGCGCATTGCATCGCCCATGGAGGAGGGTCCCGCTGCAAGGTGAACCGATGCGCTAAACTGGATGCCGGCAAAGGCTTTTGCATCGCGCATGGTGGAGGTAAACGCTGCAGTCACGAGAACTGCAATAAAGCTGCCCAAGGAAGCAGCGGATTGTGCAAGGCCCATGGAGGAGGGCGCACCTGCAAGATTGATGGCTGCTTGAAGCGGGACATGGGTGGAGGCTTTTGCATCGCCCATGGCGGCGGCAAACGCTGCGAAGTCGAGGGCTGCGAAAAGTCTGCTCAGGGTGGCACCAAGTGTTGTGTCCGACATGGAGGAGGAAAACGCTGCCGCGAACCCGAGTGCACTAAATCAGCGGCTGGGTCCACCAAGTATTGCATCCGCCATGGCGGTGGACGTCGCTGCAAGGAGACGGGATGCAGCAAGCACGCAACGGGCGGTGGCTTTTGCGCCGAGCACGGAGGAGGCCGCCGCTGCAATGTGCAAGGGTGCGACAATAACGCGCTCTATGGCGGAATCAAGGGCTTTTGCTACTCTCACGGTGGCGGAAAGCGCTGCCGCGAGCCCAATTGCAACAAGGCGCCTCGCGTGCCCACCGAGTACTGCGTGTCCCATGGCGGCGGGGTTCGCTGCAAGGCGGATAATTGCACCTCGCTGGCGCGCTCGGGCGGTCTTTGCGGCACGCACGGAGGCCGCAAACGCTGTGTGTCTGTGAACTGCCAAAAGTTTGCCAAATACGGGGGGCTGTGCAAGGCCCATGGAGGAGGTAAACGCTGCCGCGAGCCCCGGTGCACTCGCTTTGAGCGCGCCAATGGCCTTTGCCAGCATCACCTCTCCCCTGCGGCCGCTGCTGCCGCTGCTGCTGCGGGCAACGTTACGCCCAAGTGCGATGATCCAGGCTGCGATCGCCCCGCGCTCATGAATGACGACTTTTGCCGGGTCCACTCGCGTCTGCCGCAGACGGCGCACATCTTGCCGACTGGCATGAACATCTCCCCGCAGCATGTGGGCGGCGATCAACCCGGAACTAGCGACCATCAGGGCGGCGCGTCTGCGCCTGGCCCTCCGGGCGCAATGAATGATTACGAGGATGACGAGGAGATTGACGCCAAGTTGCGCGATCTTCAGCGCCAAATGAGCATCCTTGAAGCGGCTCGCGAGGAAAGGATCAAGCGTCGTAGACTCAGTGCGCCCACGGGTCCACCCATGGCTCACCCACCGCATGCCCCGTGGGGCGGCCATCAGTTCTCTTCGCAGGCTGCTGGTCCGGGTAGCTTTCAACCTCACCATATGCAGCAGCAACAGCCGCCGCCGCCCCCTCAGCAGCAACAACAATCGCAGCAAGATCATGTCGCTGATGGCTATGGGCAGTACTCCTCCAGCACCTCGGGAACGGGCATCTAAGGGGTCGCTTCTCCGTAACGTCCCACCCCAAGTCTTGTCTGGCTGCCACGAGTCTATATTTTTCTTTGAGCGTATCTTCATTCATCCAACCATCCAACCATCCATCATTTGTTTCCAAGCATGTCTTGTCTGGCTGCTAAGTATCTATTTACCTTCAAGCTTATCTCCATCTATCTATCCATACATCAGCACTTTTCAAGCCTTGGCGTCCACGCTCAACGACATCGCCGTTGTGGGCAAGGCACAAGGCCGCTACAAGGAGGCCTTGGCGTACTACGAGGAAGCGTAGTTGATTTACAAGGAAAGTCTTGATGACCGGCATCCCTATGTAAAGACTCGCTCTACAACATGAGAGCCACGCGCCTTCAGATTAGGTGGAGGAAGGTGTCTCGGATTCCGCTGGAAAAGCTCTCATGCCTTTGAGGCAGGAGATGAATGATCTCAGAATCATCGTGGAAGAAAGCAAACAAGTTATTTGTATTTTGAGAGGTTGGCTTACTTTCAATGTACTTCAATACTGATTGATACACATCACATCATGTTCATCTACTTTCCTCTGAAATCGGATGAATTTGAATGAAGACTAAATCTGACGGCGTGGGCGAACGAACGTGCAGGCTGTGTGATGGTTTGCTGGCAAAGCACTCAAGGCCAGGTTGTTGACACGCAAGTGCAGCAAGAGTTCCCCCATGAATTGCGCTGTGGGGCTCGGGCCGAGCATGTGCAGCAGCGGAACAGTCATAAGAAGAGGAGATGTCGATGCGGGAGTCCCGGAAACAGAGCGAGATCAAGTTGATTTAGCCAGCCATTCGCGATGAGTGCGCCTCACCTCAATGTTTGAGTCGTAGGAGCAGGAGTTCCGCAATGAGCGAGCCTTCGCAAGAGGAGAGAAAGTTCTTTCTTAGCTTGGGTACGATTTGCATGTGCAAACCATCAGCTTGTTGCGTCGCTGTCGCTGGAGCTTGGTTGTGGACCACAAAACTGTAAATGACAAAAAATTATAATGATGATCGACTGTCTGACAGGGAAGTGGGGTTGGTTCCCCGGCGACCTCTACGAAATTAGGCCAAAACCCCGGTGGATTGGAGAATGCCGCCGACGAGGACGAGGGCGGCAGCCTGAGCGACGGTGCGCAGTGCCTGAGCACCTGCGCCCTTGAAGAGGCCAGCAACGCCCTCCTTGTTGAAAATGGTCGAGAAGCAGTGAAGAGAGTTGTTGTAAGCGGCCTCGGACTCGCTCTTCTCCGCTTCCATTTGCATGCGGCAGCGAACGGTGTCGAAGGGGTACGAGACGAGCGTGGCGCCGAGCGAGCAGAGCTGCGAGCCAAAAAAGAGAGCAGCGGCGTCGGCGTTGGTCTGCTGGCCCTGCGACGGAGCAAAGCCAGACGCAGCGAGGGCCTCGGCGAAGGCAACGTAGGCGCTGGAAAAGACGAACATGCCGGCGACGGCGCCGCCCACGCCATTGTAGAGGGAGAGGACGCCATGGGGGCCGCGGGTGGTCTTGCTCATGCAGTCCGCAATGTCTTCGAACTGCTTCTTGCCCTTGGACACATCCGAAGCCAGACGGGTGTGCGCAAAGTCGAGCGGGTAGATGATGACGAGTGAGGCGAGGCTAATGACAGTCCCGACAGAGATGCTGGCCAGGGGCGTCTCGTTGATGAAGCGAGTCACCGACGGGCTCGAGAGCAGAGCGCCGACGACCGGGGTGAGGATCGAGGTGAGGAAGGTGACGCTGTTGCCGGCCCAAAAGGCGGCAAGGCCCTGCTCGTTGTAGATGCGCGAAAAGGCGTCCGAGAGGTTCGCGTACCGGGTGACGGTGCCGCTCTTGATCTCGGGGTTCACGTCCTGCGTCTGCAGAACGAGCTTGACGCGGTCGATGGGTGCCACCAACGACTTGACGAGGGCGTCCGAGAGGCCGCCCATCGCCAGCTGGGTCAGGTTGAGTGCCGCCATGGCTGACTTCGCGAGTCCTTCTCGACAAACGGCGGGCGACTCTGGCGTGCGGGAGCGAGCGCGCGCGGGGGAGGAGAGGCGGGGTTGGTTGCGGGTCTGGAGGGTCTCGTGCGCAGGGAGCGAGTTCCGTGTCTGCTCTCCCTGCCCTGCAAGATCTGAAGCCAAGCGCAGGATCCCATCTGAGACTCGCCGCTGCTTGAGCCTCAGCTGCGGAACTGTCCCGGGGCTCGCTGGTCCAAGAACTACAATCATGGTTAGTATCTCGCCACTCTATGCCAACACCGCCACCACCGCCACCACCGCCACCACCGACAACAACAACAACAACAACAACAACAACGACAACAACAACGCCATCGTGGCGAGTTGAACACAAGCCAGCAGCAACTACTACCTACCCCTGGATCCGAGATGAATGTCTGAGTCTCGCCTCGTTCTCGCGCGCGGGCGAAGCAGAGCAGAGCAGAGCAAGGCTTGCTTGCTTTCTTGCAGTAGTTGCAGCAGTAGCACGGACAAGACTGGCCTGCACTGCGCTGCACTACACTGCCGAGCAGGGCCAGGTGAAGCCAAGAGGCTCCGAGAGCGATGCGGAGCGGAGCGGCACGGTGCGACGAGGCGTCGAGCGGGTGTGGCGAGGAGGATTGCTTGAAGGGGGGGGAGGGTGGCGACAGAGGCCAAGATGATGGCGTGTGTGTAAACGAGGCCGGGCCTGGAACTGTCTGCCTGCCTGACCGGCTGACTCACTGACTGACAGGGAGCATAGGCCGACCCGAAAGAGGCGAAGCTCGCTCGCTCTGAGAGATCGCTCGGTCGGCATACTAGAAAGAAAGTCCGTACCGCGAAATCAAAGAACGCGTGCGAGCAGGGCAAGGAAGTCAGAGCGTCAGCCAGCTGCCGCAAGCGAAAAGGGCAATACGGGTAGTTTCCCAATAACAGGACGACCGACCCAACAGAAAGCTCGCAAGCAAGAAAGCCAGAAGAGCTCTGAGCTGGCCGACGAAACGTTCGCCACATTTCCTTCTCTTATTTTTTGGTGTTGCTCGACAAGCTGAGCATAAATCAATCTCCCGTCCTCAATTTTTGACAAGAAAACAAAAAGCATTATCTGTCATCAAAGCAAGTTGTCAATAGTTTCGTCATCATGAAACGATGATACAAATAAGAGACGAAGAGAAGCAGGAGGACAAGACGAACAAAAAGAGAAAAGAGAATGTGGATGAGCAACAAAGGTTTGTTCAAAGCTTATGCCGCTTTTAGGATGGGATGGCCGAGGCCAAGAGACGAACTTCAGACGGAGAAGAAGAGAGACAAGCTTCTTAGCTGAGGATCTTCTTGATCTCACCGTAGAGGACGAGCACAAGGGCGGAGCCGACGGTACGGAGGGCGTTGGCACCGGCACCCTTGAAGAAGGCGGCGGGGCCCTCGTCGGCAAGGATGGTGGAGAAGCAGTTCATGGTGCCAGAGTACTTCCACTCGGCCTTGGGCTTGTCGGACTGCATCTGGAGGCGGCGGCGGACGGTATCGAAGGGGTACGAGACGTAGGCGGCGCAGAGGGCGGCGGTCTGGGCGCAGAGGAACTTGGAGCCAATGCCGCGGAGGGTGGACTCCTTGCCGTACGGGTTCAGGCCGTTGAGGGTATCGTTGACGCCAAAGTAGGCACCGCGGAAGGGGAAGATGCCGATGGCAGAGACACCAAAGCCGTTGTAGAGGGAGAGGACACCAGAGGGGCCGCGGGCGGTCTTGACAAGGCAGTCGACGAGGCCGTTGAACTGCTTCTTGCCCTTGCCGACATCGGAGGCGAGGCGGGTACGGGCGTAGTCAAGGGGGTAGACGAAGCAGAGGGAGCCAATACCGGCGAAGCCACCAGAGGCGACGTTGACGGCGAAGAACTTGCCGAAGTCCTCCTTGGGGCTGTACTTGGGGAACATCGCCTTGATGGTATCCTTGAAGGCGAAGTTGAAGGCCTGGGTGGGGAAGTAGCGGATGATGTTCACACCGTTACCGGCCCAGAAGGCGCGGAGGCCCTGCTCGCTGTACACGCGGGCGAAGGTGTTGCCAATGCTGGTGTAGCGGGGCACCTCACCGCTGATGATGCGGGGGTTGGCATCCTGGGTCTGGATGATGAGCTTGACGCGCTCAATGGGGGCCGTGCACGTCTTGGCGATGGCGCCAGAGACACCACCGGCCAGGAAGTCGACCATAAAGTTCGAGTCCTTGCCCATCTTGGCTGTTTGTTTTATCGACGGGGTCTTGCGATACTAGGCTGTGGGTTGTTCCATCATTTTTTCATGTTAGCTTGCTTTTCCTTGCTTTCCGTTTTGTCTCTACACGCTCTCTTTCTTTCCCCTCTGCATGCATGGATGCCATCTCGCCCAACCCGGGCGCTGCCTGCTCGATTGCTCGCTCGCTAGCTAGCTTGCGTGTGGTTCACGAACCAGGTGGAACGCCCTGTATCCCCCTTTTCTTCCATCAAAGGTGGCGCGATCTTTTTTATACTTTTTTCACTTTCATTTCTTTTCTTCTTGTTCACTTGTTTACACAGGAGAGAACGGAAAAGAAAAAGAAAAGAAAAAAGAAAGAGCCAAGAAAAGGGCGAATTCTTGGGTGGCCGAGCCGAGCAGAGAAAAAGCGAGCGAGGCTATGGCACTCTTTGCGCCGTCGCAGCAAGCCACGCCCGCGCGTTCACCAAAGCCCCTCCCTCGCACGCTCGCTGGCTGCTGTCCTGCCTCGTGTCCATCTCAACCAACCAGCCAACCAACCAACCAATGCAGGCCATGGATTCGAAAACGCTGCACAGCACTGTGCATTGCATTGCATTGCATTGCACTGCATCGGATTGGATTGGATTGCCAAGGTCTCGCCTCGCCGACGCATCCATGCACTCGAGATCGACCCGCCACAAGCTCGCCCGCGCAGCGCAAGGCCCGCCTCGCCTCGCCGCGCCGCGCTGCGCCGCCGCCACCCGCGCCGCCCGCGGGCCCGCCGCGCGCGCGCTCGCCTGCCCGCGCAAGGCCATTCGTCTACTCACCTGCCGCGTCTGTTTGCAATTTGCTGGCGGCGGCGACGAAGGGCAGCCAGCCAGCCCGGCGCGCGCGGGAGGGCGCGCCGCAAGTGCGCTATCGCGGGACCTGCACTTGCGGCCGCGCCGCGCAAGTGCGCGCAGACCGCCGCACAGTGGACCTTTGGCGCCCTGGCAGCCCGCCGATTTCACAGCGACAAATGGGTGGACCTCGCGCGCCCCCGCAGCGCCTCTGCGCAGGTGTCGCGCTGGGAGGGGCGCGATGGCCAGTGCAGTTCCAGGGGAACGAGAGCCCGGACGGGGGCTTTGGTGGCGTGGTTTTACCGAGGGGAGGACACTGGGTGCGGGGCCAGCTGCCGCAGGGTGCGAGGAAAGATCCACCTCTGGACTCCTGAGGCCTCGCAGTCAGACTCGGAGATTCGGGTGAACTCAACGTCGTACGCAGTGGAGCCATGGCTGCGTTTCTGCCTTTCCTCAGCGCGATTTCCCGGCGCCACTGCGGGCGTCATACCTTATTTCGCGCGCCCGCCCGGCTCCTCGCGCCGCCTTCCCACCCCCCTCTCCCCTGGCTCCCAAATCTCCTCCCTTCGACCCGGTCTCCACTGACACTTTTACCCTGCTTCTTCCCCCGACTCTCTCCAGTGGCGCTCGAGGACTGCGCCCCCGTCGCCAGCGTTCTGCAGGAGGCAGTGTTCGTCCCCTCGCGGCCCCTGGCCCCCACCGCCCCGCCGTGCGGCGCAGTGCAGCAGCGCAGTGCAGTGCAGGTGCGCGTCAGGAGTGGCGTGACGAGGCGCGGTGCAGGTGAGGCGGGCGGAGGCGCCGCGCAGAGAGAGAGGCCATCAGCCAGTCAGCAGCCAGCCACGGCCAGCCAGCCAGGCTCGCGGCGCGGAGTCCACTCGCACCGGCGACAGCCTGCGCTGCCGGGTGCGGCCGCCTGGCTGCTGCTGGCTGCGCGAAGGATGAACGCAGGCGGGCGCGCGAGCGCAGCCAACCAGCGGCCAGCAGCACGGGCATCGCGTAGGCGCAGCACTCCGACTAACCGTGCAAAGCAAGCAAGCAAGCAAGCAAGCGAGCAAGCACGCCCTGGCTGACGAACTAACGAACGAACCAACCACCGCGTGCCCGTCAAGCAGGCACTAGCAGTAGTAGCTGGCTGGCGCCAACTACCTCCAGCAGCCCACGAACCAACTACCTGCAGCGCGCGAGCGAGAGATTTATCTGCGTTGGAATCCAGGTATACTACAAGTAGAAAGAGAGAGGCGGGCACGCCGATTGCCGCGCTCGGCGTCGCCGATTGCGCGGCGCGGTCTCTCTCTCCACCGCGCGCGGCCCCTCCTGTCGCACGCTCACGCCTGCCGCGCACGACGTCATTCATTCACCCTCGCCGAGCCAGCGGGATCCGCGAGCGCGGAGCCGCGGCAGGGGAGGAGCCGCAGCCGCTGCGGCTGCTCGTGCGGCAGCGGCCACTCGCTGGCTGGCCGGCGCGGCTCGCGTGCGCGTCCGTCTGCGCGTCTGGGCGAGCGTGTGTGCGCGGGCGACAGGAAGGAGGGCGAGGGAGGAGGGAGGGAGGGAAGGAAGGAAGGGGAGGGAGGAGCGGCTTGGGTTGTTTATTCCTGGCGGAGCCGTCCGTCCCGTGCGGCGTCGGCGAGGGCGACGCCCCGCCGCCCAGCGCGAGGGCCTCGCAGCCGGCCAGCCCGCCCGCCCGCCCGCCCGCCCGCCCGCCAGCCAGCCAGCCAGCCGTGCGGCCATGCGAAAGGAGCGAGGAGTGGTGCTGAAAGAAGGAAGGGAATGTGCGGCAAAGATTGCCAAGCCGCACACGCACGCACAGGCAGGACGTCGACAAGCAACGAGGAGAAGCGAGAGCTCCCCGTTCGCGGCTGCGGCTCCTTCGCTGCTGGTGCAGCTGCTGATGATGCCGCTGCTGCTGATGATGACGAAGATGATCTTGTGAGATGATGACGATGATGTCGGCCCTCGCGGTCAGCGGCGGCAGCGGCAGTCTTCGCGGCCCCGCTCTGTCGCTTGCGGTTGGCTGGCTGCTGCTGCTGCCTGGTAGCCAGCTAGCCTAGCCTTGCTAGCTACAGCTACATCTACCATGGCTACAGCCATGCATACATAGTACTACAAGTGTGTGTATAGTATACCACGGTACCACATAACCAACGCTCAGCGCGGGCCCGGTCCCGGTCCCGGAAGGCGGTACCGCTTGGGCCAGAGCTGTCTTTGCTAGCACAGACAGAGAGAGGGCGAGGGAGGAGTGGGTGGCGCGGCTCGGGCGGGCGCGGCGGCGAAGCGCGATGGCGGGCAACAAGGCGCGCAGGCAGCGGCGCGCGCAGCAAGCAGCGCGCAGCAAGCAGCGCGGGGAGAGCGGGCGCCCCAAGACCGCGGCGGAGCGGGCGAAGGCCGAGCGCGTCGCGCGCACGGTGGCGGCGCAGATCGTGGCGCACGACGACGCCGCCGCCGCCAAGGCGCTCTTGCACGCCCGCGACCGCCCGTCTGCAAAGCAACAGAAGCAGCAGCAGAAGCAGCCACAAGCGCCGCAAGAACGCTTCAGCGGCAAGAAGCGTGCGCGGAGTGACAGCACCGACCCGGAGAGTCGAAGACCCGCAAAAGTCACCTTGACAGCTTTTGCGCCACCCACGCTGCGCCTGGAAGAGGATGTCGCTGTCGCGCAGCCGACTGCGGAAGTCAGGCTAGCGCACGCAGGCAAACTCAGCAGAGATCTTCTCGAATCCCTCGAAGAAGCCCATGTCGCCCGGGAAGCGGAACTTGCCAAAGAACGCGCACGCAAGGCCTCCGCTCGCATCGGTAACGCTCGTCCTAACACGAAAGGCAATGTCTTTGCGGCTCTCGCTAATGATGACGACGAAGACGAGGAAGACGAGGACAATGATTCATCTGGATTCCGAAGAAAGAACAAGTCAAAGCTCTTTTTTGCCCCGTCGACTCTCATCATCGACCAAGGTCGCCAGTTTGAGCCAATCTTCGGCGGGAAAGGTCGCGACAAAGAAAAGATTGCGACCTCCGAATCTCAATCTCAATCTCAATCTCAACCTCGATCCCAATCTCAGCCAAAACCCGCCATGCTTGCGACCGCCGCTCCCGAGGATAATGACGACGACCTGTAAGGCGTGTGCGCTCTCAATCGAACCTCAATCTCAACCTCAACCTCAATCCAAATCTCAGCCCAAAACTGCCATGCTTTGCTGCGACTGCTGCTCCCGACGATTGAAAAGGCTTCCGAGGATCATGGCAACGACTTGTTTGTCGTGTGCGCTCTCTTTGGTCTGCCCCCCCCCCCCCCCCCCTGTAGTGTACCCTCTTTCGAAAACAATCTTTTTCTTTGCCATGCATGGAAAATTCTTCTGATCTCAGAAAGCCCTGAACTGGCTGTCTCTTATTTCACCGCGAATCACTTTTGTAGCATTTCATACCACACACATCACAAAAAAAAAGGCATTAATTGCTGTCAATGTTGATCTTTGTTTCGGTAAATCCAAAATTGAAATCGAGCAAGCTCTTGAAAATCATGATGCAAAGTCATTGTGTGGTGTACTGTGTCTTTCCTAATTTCGCCTTCTTTGGTGCCTGGCTTGTAAACTTTCTTTCTGTCCGAAAAAAGCATTCAGAAAACCTTGCAAGTCGCTCGCGCGCTCGCTCGCTCGCTTACAGTTGACAACGCAGACGTGACAACAACCCATACCAAAATCAATGCGAGTGTGACAGCAAAAGCTGACTGACTGCCTTGATTGTCTTTCGTAAGGATGCTCTTCTTTCTGCGTTGTTTGTAAACCTCTTCCTCCCCATCCTCGCAATCATCCCCATCCTCGTAATCCTGGCTATCCTGAAGCGAAATGGAATCCTTCTCCCTTGCCCAAAAGACATTTACAAAGCAAGAATAAGAAAAGAATGCAAGAAGCCACAATTACGCTTGCTCCTTTTCCTTCTCTGCACGTAGCTGCCGATGAGCGTCAAGCAACGAGAGCTTGGCCGGTGCCAACTTCTCCAGCCGCGCCTCCACGTCCACGGAAGGCTCCTCAGAACGGTCGATACCAACGCTTTCCTTTCTTGAGAGGGGCTTGAGACCAATCTTCTCAAAGGGATCCCCATCGGCAAAGAACGGATCGCGTCTGCGCCGCGCCACGCCCATCAGCCGGCCCGCTTCCGTGACCCAGGCTGTCTCCTCAAGATCTGACATGGACGGCGGCCTCGGCTGACGTGAAGGCGCTGGCAGCATCCGCCGCGGCGCCATGTCTGCCATTCGCGACCCAGACAAGTCGTACAAGCAACCATCCTCGTTCGTCTCACGAACATGTGCAAAGGCGCTTCGCGAAAAACCATCAAGACTGCACTGAAACACCTGTCGCGGGGGCGGTCGTAGTAGTCGGATCATGTCCAGTCCCGTCATAAATTTGTCCCCACCTCCCGTTCCTGTAGACGAATCGTCGTCTGCATCCTCGGCGGCGCTCACATTCGCGTCACCATCGTCGCCGCCGCCGCCGCCGCCACCGGCGTTGATACTGTTGCTACTTGAACTACCTCCGTGCGCCCCAACGCCGTTGCCCTGACCATGACGCGCGCGCTTGCGTCGTGCCTGCGCGCGCTTCGTTCGCTGTCTGCGTCCCAATCCAAGCTGCGGTGCGTGCTGATAACATAGCTCCGCGTTTGTCATCCCAAACACCGTCTCTTCGTCGTCATCCAGCACCATGTTCCATTTTTGGGACACCTTATTGCCTTGCATCGCCAAACGAAACATACGGTGCGGCCCCGTCTCAAACGCACCCGACCCTTGCGGTGGCTGCAATGGCAGCAAACCCAAACGCGTGCGTGAATTGTCGTCCCAACGCACCAGATTATCCAACGTAAATCCGAGGTGGTGTTCGTGACTTTGTTTGGGGAGCTCGAGATCATACTCGAGCTTTGCCGTGTCCAGCATCTGATACTGAGATCGCTCGCGCCGGGACGAGGGCCCCGACGAGGTACGTCGATTGCTCTCACCGCTGCTGCTGCCCAAGCCTGCGCGCCGTTTGCGCCCGCGTCCACTGTCAGAGTCCGATGATCGATTCATTTCCTCCACGTAAGGGGTGAGCGCATTCAAAAGTTCGACCCGATGTATCCGCACTACATGCGTCGCGAGTTTGCCCCGCAAAATGAAGACCCGCTTGCACTTGGGAAATGGACATTGGAGTTTTTCCACCTGGTCTCCAGCTCCGGCCGGGGCATCAACCTTGACGGCCTTGGCGGTCTCTACACGCTCGAGAGCCAGCTTTTTCACATCTTCCTCGCTCAGCTCTTCGCCTCGCGCCAGGATTTCCACGGCGCTCTTGGCAACCTCGCCCAGACCTCCGGGCGGTAACGCCAACTTGGGGTCGTTCTCCTCGAGCTGACGCAGATATGCTTTATGTTCTTCCTGCGTGAGTCCCTTGCGTGCGCAGTATCTGCATGCGGCACCCCACCGCTGCATGCTGCTCACCTGGCTCCGCAATATCTGGTACCCGCACCCTCCGCATGGCTGCGACGAGTGCTGCGGCATCTTTTCTCAGCCGTGTTTGCACGTACTTTTTCGTGACCGATCTTTTTCCCTCCTCAAGTCGAGAGGTTACGACCGCTCCGAACGAGAGATTGCAAACTTGAAAACCGGAAAAAGCCTGCACAGACCGAGGCCGCTGCCGCTCTCCCCACCGTCCCCGAGCGTCCTTGCCTTGCGCAGAACCGAGCTCTCGCCGCCGCCGCGCGGTCTTGGAGCCCCGTCGACCTCGTGCGGCTCGCCAGCGACAGTTGTTGCCTTTTCGAACACGCCCAGCGCAGCGCCGCCCGCGACGAGCGCGCTGCCGTTTCCTTCTTCTCCCTCCTCGCCTCCCTCCCCTCGCCCCCGCCGCCGCGAGCCGCCGCGAGCCGCCTCGAGCCGCCTCGCGCGAGCCGCCCTGCGCCGCGCGACGAGCGGCGCCCCGGCACAGACAGACAGGAAAGACAACGAAAGGGGAAAGGGGTTTGCTTTGTTTCTTTGTGCGCCTTGTGCGAGACTGTTTTTCAAGGGCAGTAATTAGAAGCAAAGCAAAAGCAAAGCAAAGCAAAGCGAAGCAAAGATAAGCGGCCAGCGAGATGGCTGGCAGCGCACACTAGACTATACCCCGAAAGTGCAGTTGGCCGCGTCCGGATAGCCCACTTGCGGCGCCGGCCTCGAGCGAGAGCTTCCCTCCCTGTTGCTCTCGCTCTCAGGCAGATCGAGAAAAAGGGCAGCGCTGGCGACCATGAGCGAGGTGGAGTGGGCGCAGTTTGCGCGCAGGTATGGCGCGCAGTTCGAGGAAAAGGTGCCCGGCGCCGTCTGCGAGCTGCACGGCGTGGGCACCACCGACCCGGACTTTGACGCAGGATGGCTCCCAGAGGACGAGCTGCCCGCCCAAGACGCCGACGAGGGGGACGAGGCCCAGACCGCGGGAGGAAAGAAGACCCGCGGCGTACGCATATCCGTAGAGTTACCCAGGGCATACCCTCAGCAACCTCCCCAGGTTCGCGTCATGTCCGAGCATCCCATCCGCGAGCATCTCCAGGCCGAAATCGATAGCTTCCTCGCCGCCAACGCCGGCAAAAACGTCCTTCGGCCTCTTGCCAAATGGATTGACCGCAAAATCGGGCAGTGGAGGCCACCACAACTGCAAGAGGACGACAGCGAGACCGCAAACGGCCAAGACGCCGGCCCCAACGACCCCAAGGACCCAAATGACGTTTGGACGCTCGCACAGCAACTCATGCTCGAGGACGCCTTGCTCGAATTCCCCAAATCTATGGAAAAGCACGCGCGTTGGCGTGCCATCGCCTCGCGCGTCGAAAACAAATCCAAACGTCAGGTCATCAACCGTTTCATTGCCCTCCGCTCCGCCTTGCGCTCCGCACGCTCCAAGGCTCGAGCAGAATTTGAGGCTCGCGAGGCCGAGGCCGCAGAACAGCGCGCGCAAGAGGCGCAAGCCCTGTTATGGACCGAAGAACAGCAGACGGCTCTCGATGCCGCCCTCGCCGAGTTTCCCGCCTCCATGGACAAGAATGAGCGCTGGAAAAGCATTGCCAAGGCAGTTCCAGGAAAGACTAAGCGCGACTGCGTCGACCGTTTCAAAAAACTCCGCCAAGACTTCATCAATCAACAGCAACAGCAGCAACAACAACAACAGGGGGCCGCTGCCAACACCACCAAAGCGTCTCAGGGAACCACAAATGTCGACGCCAAGGATCCGCGCGATGATCAACACACCGAGGGTCTTCCGAACCTCAACCCGGAGGAACGCGGCACCAAACTCGCCCTGCAAGAGCTCTTCCTCTCCAATATTGATGTCCTCTTTCTCACCTCGATAAAGTGCGTCGTTTCTTGTGGCGCCTGCGGCCAGGACCTCATCACTCGCGTTTCTGCAAACCAAGCGCACAAGGCTTGGTGCCAAGGATGCTCTGCCCGAATCGTCCTTCGTCTCAATCCGGCCCTAGTGCACCCGGGGGATAACAACAAAGCAGCCTTTCTCGACACAGAACACGCCATGCTTCAGGACATTGCCTCTTGTGACCTCCGCGCGAGCTGTGCCTCTTGCACCAAACTCCACACCTTTAGTGAAGTGCAGCGCTCTCGACCCCAAGAGGACTCCTGTCACAAGTGTTTTGCCAAGCTGCAGATCTCGTATCAGACATGGGGCCTCGAGATCGTCTTACGCGGCGCTGCAGCTGCAGCGGCTGCAACTGGCGCAAAGAAAGGCGCAAAGGCACCCTCCGGCGCCGCTGTTAAAGTTTCCAAAGCGCACCAGATTGCCGTGCAGGAGCAAGCACGTCTCATCACCCCGGGCAAGCCTCTGCCCAACCTTGGCATTTGCTCCCACTATGGCAAAAGCCTCCGTTGGCTCCGCTTTCCATGCTGTGGGCTCGCCTATCCTTGCGAAATTTGCCACGACGCCAATGGCGAGTGCGCCGAGACAAAGTGGCCCACCCAGCAAATTTGTGGATTTTGTGGCACAGAGCAACCAGACTCGAGAAACAAGCCATGCACAAACTGTGGAAAGTATATCAACGTAACAAAGGCATCCTCGCATTGGGAAGGTGGCAAGGGTCAGCGCAACAAAGCACTCATGTCTCATAATGATAGTCGCAAGTACAAGAACTCCAAGCTCAAGACAAAGAGCAACAAGGCAAACCGCGTCGGACCCAAGTCGGGGCCCAGTTAGGGGGCTTATTCCACGCACAAAGACTATGCAAACGTATCGTCCCTTAAACGCAAGAGCAAAACGCTTCGCGCCCGCGTCTATCGAACAATCTGCACAAGATACGTTGTAGTTGGGAAAACTTAGACAACGACAAAAGAAAAACTGTCGTCAAGATTCTTTCTTTAGCTTACTCTCCTCACCTTGCTTCTTTGCCTCGGCTTTAGCCCAGGCGCAATACGCGCGCAAGTTTTTGTCTTGGGGCACAATCTCAGCACCCAGACCTCGAGTAAAGATCAGATAGCTGTCAAACGCGAACGCACCAAAGCCATAAACCTTGTTCTCTGCCAAATCAAGTTGGAACGACGGCGAGAGCAAGTACTTGCTCGAAAGCTCCATGACCGAACGGTATCGATTGTCAAAAAGACCTAACGGGGCCAGCACGCCGCGAACCGCCTCCGGGTCAGCGTCGAGCGCGGCGCTCGGATGCGGACACAAAGCGAAAAAACCTTCAATCGCTCTCTCCTTGACCTTGGCCGAAGACACACGACTCATCAGACAACACGCAATGAGCAGCTTCCATGTCTCATCCGCATAACGTTCCTGCAAAAGCGCCAAAGGGGAATCCGTCGGATAAGGGCCCTGGGCGACATTTCGGCTCACCACATATCGCTCCCAGTCAACTTTTTCGCCATCCTCCCCATCATCTGCTTGTACGACTTTTGGGCCCCAGCGCTGCACCGCTTCGTCGCGCCACGCATTATCCTCACGTTTCATCGACACCTCATCACCCCGTGCCTTGAAAATAGCGTTCAACCGTTTCTGCAAGTCCTCGGGCCCCGGTCGTCGTGGTGTCTTGTCCAGAATTTCCCTCTCCTGATTTTCCTCCTCGTTGTCGTCATTTCCAGCGTCCTGAGAACCGTTTGTCTCGGCCTTGACCTTTGATCCTCCTGGGACACGAGAGGATCGCCGCAAACGAGAGGTGTCGATGGGGTCGCCACGCCGACGCCGCTTTTTGGCACTTTTGGGGTTAGAGGAATCTTCGCCATCATTTGCAGTTGCTCCCCACGCTTCACGGGCTCGCTTGGCTTCCGCTTCTGCAGCAGCCTTGGCAGCGGCAGCCTCCTTGAGTTCCCGTGCTTCACGACGAGAGCCTTGAAAAAGTGCCTCCAATTGTGCCTCGTTCTGTCGAATGTTTTGCAATCGTTTCCACTCGTAGTCACTCATTCCGGGGGGCTTCTCCTGCTGCTCCTCCTCCTGCTGCTCTCCCTCCTGTTGCTCCTTTTCCCCTTGCACGGCGCTGGCGCTGGCGCTGCCCGACGCAGAGGTGGTCTTGGCCTTGTTGCTGCTCGTGTCGTTAGCACCGGCATCAATGCCATCGCCAGTAGTCTGAGACTGCTCACCGGCCATGTTTTCCTTGGCCTTGCCGCCGCTCGTGATCGAGTCCACTACCTCTGGCATCCCACCGCTCGCCTCCGCGGCCTCCGTCACCGGGTCCTCTGCCGCGCTCGCCATTCTCACGAGCGATTCTGATTGATTCTACTGTACACAGGCTGCCACACAACGACGGGCTCGGGAGAGTGCTAACTACCAAGGCTAGCTAGCTATAGCAGACTGGTGTGTTGAACACTTGAAGGTTAAAAATGCAACGGTGGACAACAACAACATCATCAACAACAACGAAAAAGTGCATGAGTCAAGGAAAGAATAAATGTGTGACATTACTCAATGCCGTCGTAGCATGAGAGGCCGAGACGGTTCTCAAGTGAATCATCGGCACCATGACTAATGAGAAGCTCGCCAATGCCAGAGTCCTGAGCGACGTCGTAGCTAAACGCGAAATGCATAGCCGTGTTGCCTTGACTATTCTGGTGATTCACGTTTGCACCTCGGCGAATGAGAAGCTCTGCAATGCGCTTGTTCAAGTTCTGAGCAGCCACAATAAGCGCCGTGTTTCCATGCGAATCCGTCTCGTTCGGATCAAAGCCCATGTTGAGTGCGCTCTCCACACGGTTGAAGCGCCCATTGCGGATCTGAGAAAAGACGCTGTCAACTTCTGGTACATCCTCGCTCGTACCGCCCTCCATCACAGTGCCTTGCTGCCGCGCCTCGGCAACCTTGGCCTCCCACTGCACAGCCTGCTTCTGCCGCGTTTCCTGCTCGTTGAGTGGCCGCAGCTTGTTTCGAGCGAGATCCACTTTTTGCACATGAAGAGCGTGGCGCATACCCAAAATGTCTCGCATGTCTTCCACCCGCAGCTCCATGAGAAAATCGCCATCAATGCAAGCCTCCTCAAAGGCTGGCTTGTACTGTCCCAGCGAGAGCGTGTCCAGCCAGCGCGCAACATCCTGCACCGTCCACAGCCGCACGTCGCGCGGAAAGGGTTCCTTGAGCATCTTCGTCGCGTCTTCCGCCTCCTTTTGCCGCTTCAGCTGCTCCGTCTTCTCCCTTAGCTTGGCGCCCGAAACATCTCCTGCGCCGAGCTTAATGCCTGCCACGCTCTCAATGTTTGCGGCCTCTGCCGCCGCGGCCGCCGCTGCCGCTGTGTCTGCCGACGATGAAATCGCTTGCTGCGTTGTATCCGAATTAATGTCGCGCAAGTTCTTGAGCATGTTGATTGAGCTAAAGTACGAAAGCGACATGCTCATGAACTGAAACTTGAGCAATTCCTCGGTGCTCGCAAACATTTGCTTACTCCGCTCTTCGTTCTCCTTCGCCGCGGCCGCCGTTGCCGCTGCTGCTGCTGCTGAGCTTGCTGTTGCAGACTCGAGCTCGATGCCACGCTCGCGCAGGCTGTCGAGCTCTGCCTTTTGCTCTTCGAGCAGCTCCATGAGATTGCGCTGCAGACGTTGAAACTCGCGCTCCTTTCGCTTTCGTGTGCTTTCCATATCGTGGAGACCGTGTTCCAAAGCCCGCAGCTCCGACTTTTTCGTCTCTACTTCCTTAAACACCGCAGCAAATTCGGCCTCGAGCTCCTTCTTCTTGCGCTCCCGCTCAGCGCGTTTAATGTGGATCTGCATCTCCAGCGCGTATGCCTCTGCGGCGCGCTTCCGTGCCTCCTCGTCGGTGGTCGGGTCATAGGCAGTGCCTTTGCGCGCGCGCGCTTCGCGTTCTGCAATTTCCGCACGCGCGTCAAAGAGAGCCTTTTCGTGGGTTAACTCGTGCAACGTTTCATCCAGCTGATCCACGTCTCGAAGCTCTTGCTCCAGAATTGCCAACTCGCGCTCTGATTCCTCCAATCCGGCATGCACCTGGCTCACCCGCGTCTCAGCGCGCTCTTGGGCCCTGTGAAGCGCATCGATTTCTTCTTGCTGCGCAGAAAATGCCGCCTTGGAGTCCTCGATCAAGCTCAGTCCTAGCTCGAGGCGCTCTGGTCCTGGCTCGGCATTTTCCCAGGTGCGCTTGCGATTTGCTCGCCTTCGCCCTCGTACGCCGCGGTATACACGCTGGATCTGAAGTGCTGCCAGGTTCAAGATGCGCTGGTGCAAGAACTCCTCGCGACCACGCCACATGCGCCACACGCTCTGAATTTTGGTCGCCGAGATGCCCTCGCGAATGATGCGCTCCTTTTCGGCGCGCGCACGGCGAGCGGCTCGGGACGCAAGATACCCTCTGCACACGCTTTGAATTCGTGTCGCTGCCCGTTCCTGCAGCTGAATGCGCGCTTTGCCTCGCCCAAGCATACCTCGGGCCACGCGCTGGATGTTCACCACCGCTTGTGCTTCCTCGCGATCACGCAAAGCCTGCACGCGGACTTCCTCCGCACGTTCTCGTCCCATGCGCCCTCGATGCAAGGCTTGCAGTCGCACCGCTGCTTGGTACTTGTCGTCTTGTGCCATCTTCTCTTGCTTGAGCCGGACGGTGCGTACGCGAGCCAGACGCCCTCGGTAGAGGCTTTGAATCTGTACGGCCTTGACTTCGCGAAGGTCCTTGTTCATCTCGTCGCGCGTAGCATCTTCATTCCGGATTCGCTCCGCTTCTGCCTCTTCCATCTCACGTTGCACCTGTTCATATGCGTCCTTATCCAACTCGCCGACGCGATGCACCTCAGGCTTGGCAGCTTCTACGGCTGCAATTGCGGCATCAATGGCTTCCCCAGGTCCGCTTGTAGGTGCGGCGACGTCTCCAAAGACCGGCGTCACTGTGGAAGCTACTGTGGTCGGATCCGAGTCTGTCTTTGCTTCTTGTGGCTCGGCATGGCCAGCTTGCTCGAGGGAAAGCACTTCTTCCACCGCGTCGTGGCCCGTCTTCGTCTCGCTGCGCTCATGTGCACGCTCCGTTTGCGCAAGAAGTCCTGGTTCGAGCTGCTGCTCTTGCTGCTGTTGCAAAGCTGTCTGGTCATCGCGATCGCAAGTATGGCTACAACCCTCTTGTGCAAGCTTATGGACTTGCTTCTCGCCAAGCTCTTCGCGCGGACGCAAATGATACTCATCGGCACCACTCTGCGACCGCAACGCTGCGGCATCCCTATCGCGCGTCTGTTGTCTGCCCAGAAGCTGACGCTCAAGCTCTTCGATGCGACGTTGATCTTCGAGCTCCCACTTGCGGCGACGCTCCTCCTGTTCACGCTTTAAATGCTCAATCTGACGCAACACCTCGAGCTGCACGCTCGAAGCTGGCGAGATATCAACTGCAGCCTCATTGGGCAATGTCTCACACGGCTGCGCCGGCACTGGATCGTCTTGCGGCTGCGTCGAACACGCGGAAACCTCCACACTGGTGACATTCTCGGCGCTTTGTACCGGAGATGTCGCACGCGATGCATCGGCAGATGCCGCATTCCGCATTCGCTTGTCCTCTGCGAGCTGCTGTGCAAGCGACTCTGAGAGAGCTCGAGCGCGATCTCGCTCCGCCTCAACTTCAGCCATCATAGTGCGCTGCTTCTCTTCCAACACATGGTGCAGACGCTCTTCGTGCTCGCGACGCTTTGCATCGAGCTCCGCCTCGAGCGCAGCACGGGCCTCTTCGTCGGCGCGGGCCCGAGCAAGCTCGGCTAGCTCACGTTCTTGCCGCAGACGTTCCTCTTCTTGAGCCGAAAAGGCCTCGAGCTCTGCAAGACGGGCTTGTCGTGCCTCTTCCGCAAGACGCTTTGTCTCGCGATGCTTCCGCATGGCTTCCTCGAACTCGTTCTGCGCAGCATCCTCGTTCTTGGGTGCACTGGGCGCTGCTGGAGCGCCAGGTCTTTGCTTCTGCTTTGACGGTTGCTTGACCTTATTTTGCTTTCGACGACTCCGCGCGGGATCCTCAGGATCAAAATCAGCTACATCCTCAAGGAATTCGCGCTTGCATTCTTCGACGTCGTCAAAGGCCATGATCTGCACTTCTTCCCGATCGTCGACAGGTGCAGAGGTGGTCTTTCGCTTCGTTCTCTTGGCTGTCAATGAAGCAGGCTTACTGGGCAGGCCACGCTTTGCTTGCGTTGCCTGACTCACTTGCTTTGCGCGGCTTGAGGCCTCCAAGCCAGACGCAAAGTCGCCAGCGTCTCCGGACATAGCGGCGCTCGAGGTCAATAGGCTGTCAACAATTTCAAGAACCTGTGCCTTGGCTTCCTGGCGGACCTCGTGTCCCGCCTTGAGCCATACCACGAATGCGCCATCGGGCCTCCTTAGCGCAGCGCGCATCTGGTCCACAGCCTTGGGGCCAATTTTTCCAGAATCCAGAAACTGGTGAGACCACAAATGCGAGACCATGCGGTTCTCGATGAACGGGTCAACGTTCGTCGGATTCACCAAAGCATTTTCTGTGCTCTGCACGATGATAAGAGGAATTTTCAGCGAACGAAGCGGCTGACGCATGTCCTTGTGACGCAAGGCACCCTGGCACAGGTGCGAGCGACCTTGCAAGGTAATCGGATTACCAACAGCCGTGTAAATATTGAGAACCAAGGCAGGATCAACGCGCCGAAGATAGTCGTCTGAGAAGAGAAACCGAGAAAAATACGAGATGGGGAGGTCGGGTCGCGTCGGCGGAAAGCTCTCAAAAATGTTCACCGAGCTATGCAAGACAGCAGCCAGCTGTTCGTCCACATGCGCGAATCCATTGATGCTCAAGAGCCCGCGCAGACACTTGCGATATTCGGGAAGTCCGCCGAACTCGCTCGCAAAAAAGGTAGCAATATTGGCTCCATTGCCAATGCCCACCAAATAGAACGGCCGAAATGAGCAGCAAAAGTCACCCTTATGTTCGAGATCAGCCAACAGCTCGTGCAGCGTTGCCGCTACGAATTCATTATTGAGCACACCTGCTGTCTCCTTGGGAAAGCGCGTGTGCGCTTGGCCTGGATAATTGAGCACCAAGGCCTGAGAACCATAGTGCTTGCGCATTAAGGGTTCAAGGAAAATCTGCGACGCCTCGCATGTGTCAAACATATCATGAAGTACAACAAGATTCGGCGTTGCACTTTCAAGCCCACCCGTGCCTACAATATCGTAACTGAGAGTTGTTCGTCCGTCTGAGCATACGAAAGCGCGCGATGAGACTGTCTTTGCGCTTGTGTCATCGTTTTCGCCCTCTGCCGCCGAAGTCGCCAAGTCTTGACCCCCGGCGTGAAGTCGTTGCATCTGTTTCTCTTGGAATTTACGACGAGCACGCAATTCCCGTTTGCTCGGCTTGCTCTCCTTGTCTTGCGATGCGGCCAGCTTGTCTGCGCTCGTTTGCAGCGCAAGGAGCGCATCCTTTCCATCTTCGCCACTTCCAGAGCCCATCTGATCACGTCCCTGTCCCGAAGAGGAAGGCTGGGTGATCTTGCGTCGAAGCGTGTCGTCATGGGAAGCATGTCGTGAAAGCCCAACCACGGTACCAGCCATTGCTTTATGTTGTACATAGCTCAATCCTTTGGGAGAAAAAAGAGGTGCACTGTCGGGCCCATCCTGATACTGTTCGCTGGTTATGTTTGCAAGCGCGAGCTCTAGCCTTGGTCCCGAGTGTTTGGCGTCTTCTTCCTCTTGCTGGCCCGGTCGCAGACCTTTGGCAAACTTTTGCCGTGGACGTCCGCCCTTTCGCTGGCGCTGGCGTTTGCGTTGCTGCTCAAGTTTTGCCTGCAATGGAGCCACATCAGCACTAGCGTGGTTGATTGCCTTGAGATCCTCCTGCAGCTCTATCGAATCCAAAAGATATGATGGCATGGCCACCATGCGCGACTCGCTTCCTGTATCTGTCAACGGAACGCCCTCATGACGGCCTTGCGCTGCTCCTGGCGACTCCGTCTGACCTTGCTGGACATCACCAACTCCACCAGCGCTCGAGGCAGCAGTAGTGGCAAGCTTTCTTGCCCTTGCGTCAGCTGGGAGGAATAGCAACGGGTCGCTGCGGGGATGCGCGGTCCCGACTTTGTACTTGTGAGCCATGACTGCGCCCAGAACGAACTCGCAGAGAATTGCTGCCGCCTTGTTAATGCAGACCAGAATGCCAGGGCGGAAAGACGGATCCTTGACGTAGCTTTCGAGATTGGCAATTCGCTGAGGAGGAATGCAGTCAATATCGAAATCTAGCAGCATTCCTGTGATGCGCTCGCCGTTTGCCATAATGGCCTTGGTGGCTTCCCACGTGACTGACTTTCCCGTCAAGAGCATCATAAGAGCATGCGCAACTTGGACAACGCTGAGTGGCGGCTTGTTGAACGAGCGCAATTCTGCAAGACTTGCCTTCGTGAGTGCTTGCACAGCCTGCTGAGCTCGCTTGGCAGCCAGCTTTTGCAACTCTTCAAAGTTAAGCTGCAAAAGGCGTTTTCCCTCTTCGGAGAATGGGTTGACGCGACGATCAATGTATTCAGGAGGCCCAAGCTGTTCGTAAGATGCAAGCTTTTCTTCCGCGAGATCGAGTTGCTCCCGCTGTCGCTGTTCAAGTCGAGCACGAACGCGTGCATGTTTGGGGTCAAGCTTATCGATCGCACGACTTCGTGCATTTTCGATTGCCGAGTACAGCTGGAAACAGTTGGGACACACGCGCACCTGCTTGTAATAGTGGTTTGGGAAGTCAAGTCCGAGCTGGCTCGACTCCAAATCGGCCACGGACTGAACATAGTCACCTTTTTCGCCCTTGAGCAATCTTTTGATGAGCAATTCAACCAGTTTGCGCTCCATGCGAGCCTGCACTATCCCGTGAAATGCCACCGTCTTGCTTGGGTCTTGGGCAATGACTCCGCCCGATGCATTCACCGGAACGACTGTTCTTGGGGCCGCAGACTCGCCATCGAGAGAGAGCAAATCCTTTTCTGCATCAAAAGAACTTGCTCCAGTCTTCGCCGGGGCGGGCTGCACAGAGAGCTGCACGCTTGTGGCCTGCTGAGAAGAGCTGTTTGCAATATCCAGAGTGATGTCGCAAAAGTCTCCGGGGCACGTCATCGTCTGACTTGAATCAAGTCCCTTATTTTGCATGATTTCGAGGTTATTGCCGATCGTTTTCGCAAAATCATGTCGTTCAAAACCCGTGAGACTACTTGCAAGAAATCGCGTGGTACCCTCTGTCTTCAAGCCAGTGGTCTGCGGCCTGGGCGCCGATGCGACATCGAGATCGACGTCAGGGCTCGGTTGCGGTGAGCCAGCATCCTGAGCGGCGGCGCCGCTACCGCCGGCGGAGACAGCTTGTTTGGGCTTGAACCTGTCCTCGACGGCCTTGCTGCGACGCAGCTCACGACTCGTCATGGATGCCTTGTGATTTCCTGTCCGTAAGAGAGCCATATCAGCGATGTCCGTGATGCCTGCAGTTCCGTCGAGACCCAGATCTCGCAGGACAAGATCCTCCTCGCTCGTTGACGAAGCCCCTTGCTTGCCAGTAGCCTCAGCGGCGGCAGCGGCGGCGGCGGCGGCTCGACGCTGCGCAAAGTGAGACGGCGGGCAGAAATTTGTGGGCGTCGGTTCAAATGCTGCGCCGGTTCCTACGCCAGGTCCTCCGGCAAGACGATCCTCAGTGGCAAAGATGGTGGGCGTTCCTGCGAGCCAAATGCGATCATTGACGTCGATTAGGTACTCTGCAGAGAGACTAACGATGCGGTAGCGTGAGACTGATTCGAGCGCCTTGACCAGGGCCATTGAGGCGGCATCCATCTGGGCATTAACGCTCGAGTTTCTGGAACGAATCGCCTCTCGTTGCGGTCTCCCTCGTGCATCGAACGCAATGGGCGCGCCGAGTCGAAAAGAGTGCATACGAGGTCTACCATCCGGTTGCAGCATGAACTCATGGCGAAATGTGACGCCGTCGGTTTCCTCGGAAGCAACGGGCGAGGTTTCCTCCTGCAGATATCCGGACAAGGTACTTTTCATGGACGGCCCGGTTTTCGGAGTAATGTAGAGCTGAAGGCTTACAATTTTTTCAGACTGTCGAAGAGCCGCAAGATCCTCAACGCTTAGCACACGACGCGCGCCATTTTCGGCGACTGCAGTCGCAACACGGCGCGGGGCGTTTTCTCCGGCTCCTGATCGGAAGCGAGACTTGATGGCGTCCAGCACGCACAAGTTGCTTGGCCGAAGTGCAAGGGTTCCGTCGAGGGTCTCGAATGCCCAAAATGAAGGCACTCCGTTCTCAAAGAGCACCGTCTCGGGAAGTGGAATACCTGCTAGTGCGCGACCTTCTTCGCTTGCAGTTGCTCCCTGACGTTTGAGGCCTCTACAGAGAGTGTCGAGCACCCAGCGCCATGATTTTTCCTCTCGTGGAGCCTGGTAGGTTGGCACAGGCTGCACGGACCTCACAATGTGCCTCGTGATACCAGCTTTATCGACAGCGCCCACGTCCATGGTGTGCGCGTCGCAGCGGGCAGCCGCACGCTGGCGGCGTCTTCACCTGGTTCGTTTCTGCAACTGCTTTCGTGGTTGTCCTTTTCGTTTTCGTTGTTGCTACGGCTGTGCTGTTGCTGCGACCGTGTCGAGAGGAGGGCGCACAACGCTCGATATACTTTCGCGGTGCGTCCTTGCTTTTCTTTTCTTTGCTTTGCTTTGCTTTGCTTTGCTCCGTCGGGTCGCAGCGCCCGCTCGGAGCCTGGAGGGCGCTCCCGATCGCGCTCGCAAAGGTCAGTCAGGTCAACAATGCTTGCGAACGACCGCTCATCGATCGAGCAAGTGACCGCTCTCAGCTTTAAATGATGATGAAAAGTTCTCTCTCTCTCTCTCTCTCTCTATTCAAGTTTCTCTCTCACACAAGGCTCGATTTGCACAGTGCTGGCACGATGCTTGCTGTAAACTATTAAAAGTAGAGAGAAAAGAAAACTGGCTGCCTTGAACGTCGCCGCCGGGGAGGAGAGGCGAGACTCCGCAGCTCTACGTCCCAAGCCCTCTCTACCAAGCACAGCACGAAGAGCGACTACTACCTGAGGCGCCGACGCGTGTTGTTCTCTCTTGCTTCTCGCTCGTCTTCCTCCCAAAGCCTTCCCTCAACGGACACTCTACCGCTCGCTGGCTCGCGAGTGCGCCTTATCTTTTCATCTTCCTCTAACACGAGACCAAGTACAATGCAAATTTCTCTCGAGAGCGGGTGCTTTGCGGTCCTGTGACATAGCCCCAAGTTCTTGCGGGGAGCGCTTTCCGTCTCTCCCGCGGCGCAGATCGTGCTCCCTTCGTCCCCGCCGGGCAGCCGCCGCCGCCTCTGCGCGAGCCCGCCCCGCCGCACGCCCCGCCCCGCCCCGCCCCGCCCCGCCGCCCCGCCCGCCCGAAGAGCGAGCGCGCCGGGGGAAGAGGCCCGGTCCGGCGGGCGAAGCAGAGCAGAGCAGCGCAGGCCCGCATCGCAGACCCGCTTCGCAGCAGCGCGAGCGAGCTAGCCCAGCCCGGCCGAGCGCGGCGCGGCGAGGGCGCGGGCGAGGGCGCGAGGGAGGGCGCGCGGCGGGGCAGGCGCGCGCGGCGCGCGCTTGGCCGGCGCGGGATCGCCCTCAGCCGGCGGCGGGAGGGAGCGGATCGCGAGTTCCTTCTTTCTTGCTGCTTGGCGCGTGCGCGAGCGCGTGCGCGACGGCGACGGCGACGGCGACGGCGGCGGCGACGGCAGCGGCGACGGCAGCGGCGCGGGGAGGATGGCGGCGGCGCTGGGCCACGGCGGCGCCGCGCGCTCGACGTGGCTCTCGCGGCTGCAGGCCTCGCAGGGCGCGAGGCAGGAGCAGAGAGACCTTGACCACGACGTGCGCGCGCGCCTCGAGCGCGGGGCCGACGTGAAGACGCTGTGGCGCCAGATCAGAGGCGCGCTCGGCGAGGAGGAGTGCAAGCGCGTGGCGCGGCAAGGATGGCAGCTCCAACACCAGGCCGTGTCCCTCCCGCCATCGCAGGCAGAGATCGACCAGGTCGCCCAAGAAGTGCAGGACCTCACGGTCGCGCCGCAGCCTGCCAGTGCGGCTGCCCGAGCCGCATCTGAAGCAGACCGCGCCACCGTATACAATCGCGGTCACTCTTCGTCTTCGTTCCTGCACAGCGGGTCTTCGTACGCATTTCGCCCTTCTGAGCTGGACTTGGATATCGCCGACGTGGGCTCGAGCAGCTTCCTCTTAAAGACCCAGTCAAGCTTTGAAAACAACGCAAACTACAGCGGAGTGTACGCGCCCGAGTGGAGCGGCAACGCAGGAAACGGAGGGAGCGAGTCCAGCTCCCGCGACGAGAGTTCTGGATCGGAACTTCATAGCGCAACGCTGCAGGCCGCGGCGGCATCGCGTCTGAAGCGAGGTCTTAGTTCCATGCAATACGAAGTTGGTGATAAAAACAACGTACCGCAGAGCGTCTCAGCCTCCTCTTCAAGCACAGCAAGTTGGGTCGGGAATAGTCAGACTTCGTATGGGTATCCACAATCCAAACGCCGATACCTCTCTTGATCATAGCCTACGTGTACACGAGGATCAATATTTCCTGTTTTCATTTCTCCTTCATTTTATTTTCTTCGTCTGACTCTGTGGCGGCAGCAAGGCCCCTTGCGAAGTTCGTGTGCAAAGCAAACTTCTGCTCAGCTTTCTTCTCTTGCATTCAAGCGAGCCATTAAGAAATCTATCCGTCATGTAAACATCCAAGGCAGGAAAAACACGTTTAACCTTGTAACATCTAGGTAGGGAGGGCGGCAGGGCCTGCAGCACACACGTAGCCAAGCTCTTGCGCTCAAGGTACGTCAGGACACGACTGGCACTCGGTAGCTAAATTTGAATATACGATTGTTCTTATATCTTGTTTTGACATCAGATTTTCTTGCTCATGTTCACTCACGCACATCGATCCCCGTCATGGTAGAATAGCACCTGAGGTGACTGCACGCCTGTCATCCACGGGTTCACAAATTCTTGACGAGACGTCAATCGCAACGTCCGCAAGCGACTTGCCGTCCATGCCCTCATAGAAGGTCTCGTCGCACACAGCGTCAAAAAACTTGGTGTTCGTGGCTCGTTCAATGCGGTAGCAGAGAATCTTCGGAGCGCGAGGACCCAGACGATCAAGCATATTCTGCTTGAGCTCAACGTAATTACGCCAATGGTCCGGCTTGAGCAGCCGCCCGTCGCTCACAATGATAATGAAATTGGAAGGATCGGTGGAGCTCGAGCCGTCCGCAAGAGCATCGGCAACCTCCTCAAAAATGGGTGGAAACTTTGTGCCGTACGCTCTTGAGCCCGCGCTGAGCGTGGCTCCTGCAACAAAGATACTCTCCAGGAGCAGACTTTGGTCGTGCCCTGCCGTGCTGTCGATGTCGACGCGCTGCCACACCGACGTGCGATCAAGATCAAGGAGGCCAAGCCGCACAGACTCATCGAACGGCAAGGCCTGAACGAACTCGGCCGCGGCTCCATACGCTTGCAGAGCCGCGCGCATTGCAGGTCGTGGGTACCTGCGCGCGTACGTGCGGTCAACCGCAGTAATAACACGCGCCTTACAGCCCTCTGCCAAAAAGTCGTAGCATCTCGACGCCGTGTCGCCATTTCCTCCGGCGACAGGGGCTTGAGCGCCCTCGGACGGTCGGCCTTCTCCCCAGCCCGGCTGTACCTCTGGGACGTCGCCGGGAGCGAAAAAGCACGAGTACTCTGGGGGCTCAAAGCCGTCGTCAAATGAGAAACCAATGACTTTGTCCGCGCCATACGTCAGAACGCAGGAGTCAAGACCGTCCTGCTCGGTCACGATCTCCGCCGAGAGCTCGGAGTACAGATGCGGCAGGACCCTTCCCTCGCTGTCCGTGCAAAGCCCTGCGTAGCTCACGCCGGCGTCATATCTCGGGGTCGTGACGACTTGCGACTCTACGATTCGCCCTGCGAAGGCAGCCATCACCACGGCAAGCACCTTGACCTTCCCCTTGAATTGTCCTGCAGGCCACGGGCCCTTGGCCGCCTCGCGTCGCGCGGAGCCCTCCTCCTTGCTCTGCTGGCCATGCGCCAGCGCATTCATTCTCGCGTCGCCTCGGGACAGCATCCTCGACCTTGACCTCGACCTCGACCTCGAGGCGCGTGCAGCGGGATGTCTGGCCTGCCCACTCATTTTGGTTCTGCTCCCGAGCTCCAGCTGAGCTCGCGAGCTTTTTATCTCGTCTGCACTGCGCGTGCACCAACCAGGCGACCGGCTCATCTAACTACTTACTCCTCCTCCTATACAGCCCCCCCAACCACCATGATCCCGAGCGCAAACACATTCGCGAGCACGCACGCGCCTCGCCCGCGCTCACTCGCTCGCTCGCTCGCTCGCTCGCCAGCTCCCGCACTTTATCGACTCCATGCCCTCGCTCGCCACTTATGCGCGAGCTCGCTGAGCGTCGAAGAAGCAAGCTGAGCCCTGCAGCCTCACGGTCTCCGTCTCGGTCTCGGTCTCGGTCACGGTCTCCGTCTCGGGCTCAGGCACGGTCTCGGGCTCGCGCTCGGACTCGGGCAGCTCAGCTCAGCTCATCTCGTCTCATCTCGTCTCATCTCTCGTCGTCCTCGCCGTGGCCGCCCGCCTCCCGGACGCCCGCAGGCACGCGCGAGTACGGGTCGAGCCGGGCGTGCAGGCGAGGCGAGTGCGCGTCCCCGCGCCGCCAGGGGCGCTGCACGCGGTCCCGGCACGGCGGCATCGGTGTGAGGGAGACAGCGATGAGCCCGCGGGAGTGGCGGCCAAGATGGCGGCCCTTCCGATGAGCAGCGAGCAGGAGAGAAAGAAACCAAGAATCAAAGAACAAGAGAAACAAAGAAGGGAGGATTGAAGTCGTACGAGGCGGGACTCGTTGCTGCTGTCGCGACGGTCGTGTCGCTCTTGGCTCTTCGAGTCAGTTTCTTTCTTCCTTTCTTCTCGCTGGCTCGCTGGGATCCACTTTGGCTGGCTGCAGCTGCAGCAGCAGCAGCAGCGGCAGCAGCAGCAGCTTGAGCTGGCAAGGCAGCTCTGGGCGCGGGTCTCGGACGGGCCCCGCGCAGACTCCGCCGCTGCTCCTTCTGAGCGCGGCTGCGGGTATGGTGAGCGCCTTCGCGTGGAGGGCGGGTGGAGGGCTTCGGGGGAAATTGCGGCGGCGCAAGGAGAGCGTCAGGGAGAAACGCCACTGGGGTCAAGTTTGCGAGATTAGGAGGAGACAGCACTGCGACGACGGATCGCAGTGTGGAGAGAGAGGGAAGGAAAGCGAACCCGGTCCCGGCTGCGGGGCCTGGACCGAGCACGCAGAGGAGGGATCTCGCGCGCGCGTGCTTGTGGCGACAGTGCCAAGCAGCCGGTCCCGGCCTGCCAAGCGACAAAAGCCGCAAGAAAAGAGGCCGTGGCACTGGCTAATTTTCATTTCTTTAGTGGTTGGGAAAGGCGGAAGGAAGTCCGTGGAGCCGGTCAGCACGTCTCGCGAACCAGCAAGCAGCCTGGCTGCAGCCCGGCTGCCAGCAAGCAGCCGGGCTGCTGCGGCAAGAAGTTCATCCCACTCTGCCTCGCTTCGAAGACGAGGAGGAGGAGGAGGCAGGCCAGCCAACCTGGATTTCATGGTGAAGAGTGCCATTAATCCGAACCTTGGCTTGTATCCGCCCCGTCAGCTCCCTCACTTGGTAGCGGATCTGAAGGATTTTATTGGTCATCTGCGGGTAACATGGGTCGCCAAAGATTTCAACGAGGCTCTCATTTGTGTCAATCGACAGCGTACGGCCGCCACACTGACGGACACGGTCCTCTATGATACTCTGCACATTGAACTGCTTGCTTGTATCGGTCGGATGCCCGTAAATCGCAGCGTGGATGAGAATCGAAGGCGTCACGGGCCGCGCGTCCACATGCGCGCTTTCGCGAAAACAGTGGTTCGAGTCCGTCTGCAACTTGATCTCTCGCAGAATGCCATTGGCACGGAGCTCCACGTGAAGCAAGAGGTCCTGCGCTCCGAATCGCGCCTTCCAAGCATCTGCATTGGCAATGGGGGCTAGCGCGTCAAAGACGTTCTCGCCAGCACGAAACTCAAGTCGATCCCCGCCTTCTGCAGCAATGATCGCTCGCACGTAGTCAGAGACATCCAACGTCAAGTCGTCAATATCGTGCACAGACGTCCGTCTGCGTCGTCCTCGCCGGGATCCCCCTTGCTGGGCGCCCATGATCAGAACGGGAACTTTGTTGTCCGTTTTCCTGACCGTGTTGCGCCCGAGTGTGGACTTGGGAGACAGTTTCGCCCCGTTAATGACCAAATTTGGACCGACGATTGGCGCTGCGACATGAACGGCGTTCACCAAATGACCATGCGCCTCGGGGGCAAGAATCTCACCCTCGCGTGCGTCCACCTTGAACGTGACTTTAAAGACGCGCTCAATCGCTTTTGTCGGGTCACCGAAAATATCGTTCAGGAGGTCTTCAGGCGTGAGTCGCAGATACTGTCCACGGCCGCGCAGATCCACCAGTCCTTGCACCTTTTCCGTCACGTTAAAGGAGCGTAGAAAGTCATGCGAGTGGCCGTACAGAGCCTTGATGATCGTCAAACGCGACCGGACGCTAGGCGACTGACCGGCGACGGCTGTACGCTTTGTTGATGCGACAGGCGGAACCTCGATGACGATCGGTTCACTCAAACCAAAATCATCTTCATCCATGATACGAGCAGACACTTCTCCGATGGCGCCTTGCAGACAATACCGAATGCGAAGGAACTTGGCCTCCCCGGGACAAGGGTCTAATGGTTCATTGCAGCGCGGAGCAAGCAATTCGAGCACGTTGACGTCGTCTGGAACGAATATTCGCATCCCTCCGTACGTGCTTAGGATCTCCTGCAGGGGCAAGCGGACGTCCCGGGCTTTGTCCGGTTCGGTACGATGGCCAATCATTGCTACGAGAATCGAGAGTGGCGCCTTTGAGAGAGACATAAGCGCCTGAAAGGACTCCTTTAGCCAGAGTCTCCGACCGGGTGCCTGCTCAGCAATATTGATCCCAAACGTGGGTTCCAGGATGTTGGCAATAATTTCAGTGCTCAAAGGGTCTTTTTTAAGCATGCCTTTTTGCTCGCGGCGCAACCAAACCTGTCTTGCACGCTCCAGAACGACCGTGTCCGCAGCCTCCAAGTTAGTTCGTTGCTCGAGACGCTTACTCGCTTCGACAATCTCGTCGTGAGTCAGCTTGTGAATCTTCGCCTCCTCCTCCTCTTCGTCGGGATTGTCAAGCTGGATCTCGTGAACCTCTGTGTACGGTTCTTCGAAGCGACCGTAAGTCAGCTTGCCAAATTTGGTGACGATTCGGTTGTGACCTTTGCACAGGTCTGTGCGCCCCACACGTCGTCTCTCGCAACGACGCGACGCCCCGTTCAACTTTATTCTTGCAGCGCAAAGTGGGTATGGTAGCTTGTCGGCAATAAGAGGATGTGGCGTTGGGATGGACAGCGCCGACGGCGGCGGAACATTATACTCGCAGAGCGGACACTGCTGATACATGTACCTCGATGGTTGAGATGGAAAGGAGATGAGCTTGCCGCAATTTCGACATCGTTCTGAAGCCTTGAGCTCAGATACTTGTCTCCGCAATGACTTATCTCCTCTCGCCTGCCTTCGATTGGCCCTTCGCGTCCGCTGCTCTTGCGCGACCTTGCTTTCCGGCCTCCTCAGCTGCAATTCTTCAGCCATGCTGCTTTTCGTCTCCTCACGCGGTCGACCCGCCTAACCCCACCGAGTCTCGTCGTGCAACGTAGAATTGCTTGCTTGGCAGCGCCACGCGTTGGGGTCAGCTTGTCAAACGGCGCGGAGTTCCGGATCCTCTCGCCAACCTCGAGCCAAGTCAAGCCAACCAAGAGGAGACGCAAAGGGAAAAGAAAAAGAGTAAATAGAAAAGCCGAGCTCGAACTTTAAGCTTAGACTATCGCAAATGCATGAAGAGTCGACGTACCTAAGGCGCGCATTCGGTGCGGACCGATCGAGCACCAGGCTGCCGAGTGAGACCGTGGGAATACAAGAGTAAAAGTATACATACAGAAGTGAAAATACATGCGACTCTGCCTTGGGGGCCAAGCGAAGTGGTCTTCGGGAGAAAAAAAAAAAGTGTAACGGATAGGCCAAGTCATGCATACATCTTTACGTGCTATAAGGGACGACCTAACATAACCTATCCGAAGACATCATCACACGCCGATTCGAGCGTGTGATCGTCTACGCCGTGCTCCACAGTTTCCACGATTTGCTCATCGAGATCAATTTTAATGTGAGCGGTTGGCGCATCATCATGCTCTACAGAAACAAGATCTGATGTGCCCGACTTTGCAGAAAGAGCGCTCTCAACGGAGGAAACGCTTTCGACCTCGGACGGAATGCTCATCTGTTCGTCGCCGTCCAGGTCCAGGTCATCGCCCTGCGCTTCGTCTTCTTCTTCGCCACCTGACTCCTCTTCAAAGTCTTCCTCGAAATCCTCCCCATAATCTTCTTCATCCTCATCTTCATCCTCGTCCTCGCCCTCGCCATCGTCTCCGAAATCTTTCTCGTTATCCTCGTCACCAGACAAGTCATGGCTCTTTTCACCAAACACATCTTCAAGCTCACTATGATCATCGTTTTCGACGACAATGTCTTCTGACGTGCTGAGGTTGTCAAGAGCATCCTCATCATCAGACTTGACGTCGTGGCCGTCCTCAGCATCGTCTCCTTCGCCTGAGTTGTCTAGCTCATCCATTTCGACTTCACCTTTGCGTCCAAGGAGGCCCACATTCTCCTCGTTCAGTTCCTCAGACCCCATCTGAGTAGAAGCGCCGGTTTTGGCCATAGAAGGTGCTCCAGAGAGATTGATGCCGACGTCCTCGTCGGAATTGAACGATGCGTCGAACGAGAAACCGCTTTGTTCGTCTTCATTGGGAGAAGTGATTCCTTGGCGGGGGGGCGATTTGACCGGAGACATGAGCCCAGCAGACTCCACCAAGGAAGACGAGCCAGCTCCTGCAAGGCCAGCAGAAGTGTCGTTTCGCGTGTCTCCTTCGATTTTGGAAACTTCATTGCCAAAATCTTCCTCTTTCTCTTGATCCATCGAAGCGTCTTCTTGCTCCTTGTCCTGGTCAGCCATGCTTGATTCGCTAGACTCATCGTCTAGCGAAAACGAATGTGATTCTCCGTTTGCCACATCTTGATCATCCTGAGCATGTTCATCGATGTCAGAAACGTCGTTGCCGAGGCCTTCCTCCTCCTCTTGGGCCATCAAAGCGTCTTCCTGCTCCTTGTTCTGGTCAGCCATGCTAAATTCGCTAGACTCATCGTGTTGTGAGATTGAATGAGAGTCCCCATGTGACATCTCTTGGTCATCGTGGGCATATTCATCGATCTCAGAAACGTTGTTGCCGAGAACCTCCTCTTCATCTTGGTTCATCAAAGCGTCTTCTTGCTCCTTGTCCTGGTCATCGATACCGAATTCACTGGACTGTTCATTTTGTGAGATCGAATGAGAATTTCCAAGTGACATTGAATCCTCATGTGACATCGAATCCTCGTCTTGAACAATGTCAGAAGCTTGGTTTTTCTCTAGACCCCTGTCTTCATCATCATCTTCATCATCTTCACTCGCGCGCGCGTCTTCTCTTCCCTGATTTGCCACATCGAAATCGTTAGACTCCTCATGTGATGCTGAGAAAAGCCCATCGTGCGACCTGTTATTTTCGCTATCATTGTCTTCGTCGCTTGCAATACCGTCCACTTCATCGCCAGCATCTTCGGCATCGCTAGCACTGTCTTCTTCATCTTTACCTTCATCTTCACTGTTCATTTGTCCCTTTGCGATATCATGCAAATGATCGACAGAAGCTTCGGTCATGGAATGTTCGGCGACACTTTCCTCTCCAGCGTCACTATCCTCCTCATTCGCGTTCTCACTGGCTTCAACTCGCCTTGAAGCCGGTTCTTTTGGTGCAAAGGTAACACCAAACGTCTCGTCCTCGGAGTCGAAATCGCTATTAAATCCCTCTGGTGATGCAGAAGGTTTCTCGTCCTCAAATGATAAGGCCTCAGATCTACGGGCCGATTGTTTGGTCTGCTCTTCGGACAACGTGGCTTGATCCGTTGCAACATTCGATGCTCCACGACTTACACCAAAATCCTCACCGTCGGAATCGAACGAGGCATCGAAAGCCTGTGTGGCCAGTGGTGGCACTGGAGCAGCCGCTGCTTGCGTGCGAACGGGTGACAGCGAAGCTACAGACTGACTATCCTCCTTCTTTGACGAGTGAGACTCATCGTCAAAGTCGCCAACATCATTCTCCTCGGTGTCCAAACCCATCAGACCATTGTTGTCAGATACCTCCGAGTCAACTTCGAAGTCGTCAACGTCAGACGCTGCTGAAGCAGAATCAGAAACTGAGCCCTCCGCTGCCTTTTCCTGAGCAGACGTGTTTATCATACTACCTTGAGCTGAGCTCCGACTCGCGGGAGACAAGCCTTGATCAAGGGCCTTTTCTTGACTGCTGCTGGTACTCAATCCATCTTCATTGCCGCCGAAACTCTCGGACGAAATGGCGTCGATTGCGCCCAGAGTCTTTGGTCGGTCGGCAAAAGTCGAGGAATTTGGGCTGGAAGACATCACAGCTTCGTGTGTAGGAGAGCCAATACTACTCAGAGATTTATCGCTCAAGGTCGAAGGCTTTGCCTCTTTGTGAGAGAAAACCGCCGAAGACGCAAGGCTCGAGGCGTCTGAGGAATTTTGTTCAAGAGCGGATGGAGCCGCAAGGTCTCTCAATGGCCGTGTGCTCGTAGCCCCGGCGACATCGACCTTGAAAGAGTTTAGTGACTGTCCATCTTCGGCCAAAGGAGACCCCGACAGAGAATCAGCACCAAAAGATTCGACGGCTTCCTTACTTGGAAGAACATGTACGGCTGGAACAGTCTCCGCAGGTGTGGCGAGAGATCCTTCATCAGAGTGCTCTTCTGCG
The DNA here is from genome assembly GCA_003116975.1 of Aurantiochytrium sp. KH105. NCBI lineage: Eukaryota > Bigyra > Thraustochytrida > Thraustochytriidae > Aurantiochytrium > Aurantiochytrium sp. KH105. The sequence continues at coordinate 69,468 of BGKB01000130.1, forward strand.
TCAACACTATGCGAGTTCAGAGCTTCATCGAGTGGGGAAACCACGGAGTCGATTGCAATGGGCCCGCCCAACACATCTCGGCCAGAAGATGCTACTGACTCCGACGATGAATCGCCCTTGCCTAGAGATTTTGCTTCATGAGGGGATGAAAAGAACGACTGCTTGCCGATTGACCCCAAAGAGCTCTGCTCCAAGTGCAAATTGTGCGTCGTTGCAGCGTGCCCCTCATTGTCAGGCGTAGGAGGAGTTGTTGGCTGCTTTTCTGACGACGAAGGGCCAGAGACATCATGCTCGATTCCTGCCGTCGTGTGCTGAGCAGCACCTTCGTTGCTCGAGGACGCTACTGCATTGGGCGTTGCAAGACCATGAGACTCGTTTGAGTACGCCGAAGAAGGCGCTGAGTCCACAATGCTGGACAACACTGATTCACTTTTGAGTGATGCGAGGCCTGGAGATGCCGCATCTGGACTGTTTTGATCCCGTTCGGAAAGAGATTGAGCGGTCTGGCTTTGTTCGGAGGCTGCATCATCTTCCTTGTCGTACGACGCAGAGGCACTGAGGCTTGCTGTGGTATGCATCTGATCGACAGCAGGCATGCTGCCATCGTTGCTGACCGACTGATTCCCGATCTCGTTGCATGCCGAGGGAGAAGAGAGGGACCCATCCCAAATGTCTTTACCGGGTACTTTGTACTCCTTTTGCTCTTCTTCGATGTCCGACCGGCCAGAGTGCGGCGAGGAGAGGCTCTTGCGACCTCGCGCAAGATTTGACGAGGTAGCTTCACCAAACGCCTCGGGCAGAACCCGTGACTTTGCGCTCGCAATCTCGCGCGTCACGGCCTCAGGAAGAGACGCGTTCGCAAGGTTCGCCATCATGACGGGGTTCGAGTCATGAGGCTTCTTGCCATGCAAGCCTGTGGAGTTCTGGGTGCGTGGCGAGGACCCGGGGGACTGTTTGGCCCCGCTGCGGGTCGAGGTACGCCCCGACCCCCCGGAGCGCGGCGACCTGGCTGAGCGTGGCGAGCGTGGCGAGCGCAGCGAAGAGACAGAGGTCGACGAGGGCTTTGCCGGAGATCGCGGTGATACATTTGCAGACCCGGGACTCTTTGGCGTTCTACGCCCTCCAGAGTTGGGTTCCCGTGACCGCATGCCAGAAGCGCGACGATCGCCCATCGGCTTTGGCTCTGCGAGGCGTTCCAAGAGAAGATCCAGGAGAATTGGTCGTTCCGCCTCACGCGTTGAGGTTGATGCGAATCCGAGGTCTCGGGACAGCTGCTGACGGCCAGGATATTCTGCCTGCGTCCAGGTCGCCTCGGGCATAAAGACCGAAAGGGTTCTGTCGAGTTCATAGAACTCAAAGAACTCATGCATGAGCGCGAGCAATAGCTTGCTCTCAGGGGAGCTTTTGATTTTCTGCACACGATAATTTTCCAAATATACGCCGTTTGCGCGTTCCTGCTCATCGAGAGCCGTAAAGACGGCTGCGCGAAGTTGAGCCCGGATCGTCCCAAGGACCCCCTTCGCCTCCAACGTTCGGGACACGATATGTTTGAGCTGGTCCAGCTGTTTCTCCTCCTCATGCTCGCCCTCGGGCATCGTCTCTTGACCATCCTGCTGCATCGTGCCTGCGCTCTTTCGCGCAGCGTCGCGCAGCGCCGCTTGCCTTGCCTTGCCTTTCGCCCTCGAAGTTCTTCCCCGGCCCAGACCGTCCGTCCGTTCGATCCTCCGGGCGCTCTTGCGCTCGTCCGTTCGAGCTTTGCCGCGGTGCAGGGCACCCGCCGGCCGGCCGGCCGCGCGCTGCGCCTCGACCTCGCGCCTGCGTCGCGAGCAAGCGTAGCGGGCACGCGGCGACGCTGTGCGCTTGCGGATTGCTGGCACCCTTTTCGCGCGCAGGCTGGCGCTGCCTGAGGTAGTTGGCGACAGGCAATCCCTCGCGCATCATAACTGACCGTGACCGTTTCGGGCGTAGAACGGACTACCGGCCGCCTACCGGCCATTCTTTGGCGACGCAAAGTCTGCCGTCGGGGTGGGTGGCACTGGCACTCCACTTCGCAGCCTCGCCGTCTGTCGTGAGGCATTATGGCGCCCGCCTGGTGAATTTGCACATTTGGTGAAAGCTCGCTTGGTTGACTCGCCTTCGACGAAAAGTCTTGCTGCAACAAACAGAGAAGAGCTGTATCGTTGTTGTTTGTGTGTGAGTGTGCGGCATTCACCAAGAAATTGTTTGGCCTGGGCTTGGCTTGACGTGTCGTGGCAAGGCAAGGTGTGACCCAATTTAGAATTCTGAAGAAAGCTCCGTGCTAAAAGCAGATAGTTACTTTACAAATGGGTGTAGGCTATTAGTACGTACTCATTTGGCGAATCGCGTGTCGTGGTCGACCTGGACGATCAGCTGCAGAGCGCTTCTGTGAAGAGGAATGAACTTTTGATGCCGGCTTGGCTGATCTTCTCGAGCTCAATGATGATACGGGGCCCTCATGGATAGACGACGAAGATGATGACGTGGATAATTTTCGAGCTTCAGACGTTGACGTGCTGGCCTTGGAGAGCGAGGAAACTCCCCGATGTGATTTTCCAAGACCACGAGAGCGTGGCGGGGAGTGCTGTTTGACGTCTTCTTCACGAAGATCATCTCCCGTGGTATTTCCCTCGTCATCCACGCTCGACTGCTGTGCTTTAAGCGCCGCGACGAGGGCTGCAAAGCGATCGTCCAGCTCTGCACTCAGCGCAGCCGCTTGCGCGTTCCCCATGGGCAGCCGCGCCGTCTGTAAGGCCTCCGCCTGCCACGAGGCCACACGCAGCTCGGCACGCCGCACGCTTAGCGCTCGAGCCTGCGCGCCGGCCCCGTCCATGCTGCTATACGACGCGTCGTAGCTCCTTCGCTAACTCGTTTGCTTCTCTCCCATTGCGAGTTGAGTGAGTTGGCGGCGGTCAGCTTAAGCGCGAGCGAGAACGCTGTTTTGGCTATTCCTACGGTTTATCTACCTTGGTGTCTACATCTATCCGGTGGCACGTGCAGGTGCCATCTGTGCCAGTAAGAAGAGGGTGTACTCTAGAAATTAAGTCTCGTCGAGATCAGGGTGGCGAGACCCGAGCTTGTATCTCTCGCCTTTCGAGGGCGCAAAGGATTCCGTAGGAAGAATGTCGTCGCTCGTTGGCCGCTGACCATTTTTCAGTAGCCATACTAGGGTATTACTTATTTTTGTCGAGTTGAACGTCTGACAGCGCCTGCTTACTTTGAAAACCAATGATTCATTGTAGCGTCCGAGGTCGACACCGACGATAGAAAGTCCAATTCGATGCTGCAAACATGTTTTAGAAAGCTCGCCGGCATTTGATGCGGGAGGCCATCCTTCTTTTGCTTCATCTTGTCCGCCATCAACCAAGTCTTGATGGACACATCATCGACTCCGTAAATCCAACGTGAAGTAAGGTGTAGTCATCGTCGCGCATCGATCGAAAACCCTCCAGAATTGAGAATTGGAAGCCTCATGGGCGTCGAGCCTTCGTCATCCGCGCTCAAGCCGGGTCGGCTGCTTAGGTCAATCACGGTCACCACTATTTTAGTGAGAGAGTGCTGGCTCCTCACAATACACAGCTTTGACGCGGCGGCCTCGAGAGACGCCAGCAATCACAGAAGCGGTCGGAGCAAAACCAGCCTTGCCTAGGTGACTTGCTGGCTGACCGACTAGCGTCGCCGCCAAGGCTCTGTGGCTTTCGCAGCAGCGCTCACGATCAGCAACATCAGGGTAGTACGACACGGGCAAATCGAGAGATGATGGCGGCGGAGATGGACCGTGCACAGCAGGACCAGCAGAAGGCTGATTCTGAGGGTCCACAAGGCCAAGAGCACGAGCAAGAGCAAGAACCAGAGCCCTGGCACCCCTCGGAAAAGGCGGAGCAAGGATCTCAAGCCTTGCAGCTGTCGCGCGAAGAACAGCCCGAAGAAAACGATGGGGTGAAGCCGCCACCAAGTAAAGAGGACGAAGAATGGATGCAAGCTGCCTTCGAAGGCATGGGCGTCGAAGATGATCGTGACGCCGGCACTCGTGACGAGGACGATGGAGAAATGGCCACCGATCTCCCCCCTTCTTCTTCCACACTTCCCTTTGACGAAATCGCCGACACGTTCGCAGAATATGAGAATGTTCCGACTGTCGATGCAGCCCATCTCGACCGTCTCATCGAAGAGCTCGTGACCTCCGAAGCACGCTACGTGGAGTTTCTTGAATCCTTGCTCGAGGTCTATATGTCTCCGATCGAGGAGATGGACGAGCTGTGGAAACGCGAGGTCATGAACCGTCGCGAGGTCGCGGCCACCTTCTCCTACATTGGCCAAATTCGCATTTTGGGCGCAGAGCTCCTTGCTCACTTGCAACGTCGACTTGCTCGCGTACAGTCGGATTCCGATGAGAGTGCGACGAAAATCAAGATGGCAAAAGAAGCCTGCAGTGCTGTGACCCGCTTCGCCTCGCTCTTCAAGCTCTACGCTCGTTATGCCGCGACATTTTACCGCTCGACGCAAGCGCTTGTCGAGCTTCAAGCGCAGGAACCTGGATTTGCATCATTCTTGCGCGCGCGTCAGCCAGCTGCCCGCGGGCAGAGCATTGATGCCCTTCTCATCATGCCCGTTCAGCGTTTACCTCGTTTCCAACTCTTTTTGAAACAGGTCATTGGCGCACTCGAAACATACGGCGCCGACGCTGACGAGCACAAGCACATCGCGCAGGCTGCTCTAGAGACTGCTACGCGTACGCTTGACTGCGTCGAAAATGCAATCCAGTATGTGGATAACTCCGTCCAAGACGAAAAGGACTATGGCGTCCTCGTCGACTTGCAAGCCAGGCTTGCGGCCGACCAACTCGATGTTGTCTCTGGATTCGCGGACGGCCGCCGTTTGCTCAAGCAAGGCGAGCTCACAAAAGCGAGCAAAGAGGGCTCCAAAATGGAAAAGCTCCATTTTGTTCTCCTCACCGACATTCTCTTTTACGCAGAGTCCCGGAATCGCGACGGGAAGCTTCGACTTCGCCGCGAGCTCCCGCGGGGATCCTTCTCTGCTCACGCAGCAGAAGCTGACCGCGAGGAAGATTACGGATATGAGGGTAAACGTTTGTATATTGACACCGCCTCAAAGCGCTTGGATCTTTTCGCTTCGAGTAAGCACGAAAGAGATACCTGGCTCGAGGCATTGCAAGACATGGCACAAGAGCCGAAATCGTACGAGCAGGTCTTGGAACATGAGAAGCAGGCCGCCAAGGACGCAAAAGCGAGAGAGCGCACGGCAAATCCATCGCGTACGGACTCGGTCGAGGATCTCGGGGCCCTGGAAAGACACAACGATTATGAAGTCACATCCACCGCAGCTGCTCAATACGCGCGGGATCTGGAAGCGGAGGCCTTTCCGCAGTCAGAGGCCATACAAGTGGACCACACGCACGCAGAGGCTGTATCAGACTCCGCGGAAGCTGCGCAGAACATCGGGACCGATGCACCTGCGTCTCTCGACGAAAACATCGACAGCGACGATTATGGCGACCATGATCAAACCGGGGCGGATACGGAATCGCTTCCCGCCGAGATTGATGTCGAAATTGCAGATGACGCTGCCTTGGCAACAGCCGCGCTCAATTCTGCTACGCGCAACAAGGCCGCACCCCCAAGTGTATGGGATTCGCCACTCCACGAGCCAGAGTCACCGCGCGCGACGAGTGCTCGAGATTCGATTCGACGTGGGCCCACAGCACTCACCGAAGCCCTTATTGAAGGTGAACAGACATACTCGGACGAACTTTCTGTGCTTCTCCGCGTGTTTGTGCAGCCAATGCTCGATATTTCAGTGGGAGGCCATCTCAAGTACGAGTACGACCGCGCTGCGATGCGAAAGGCCCGTTCTCTGCTCGCTGGCGCCAATGTGCAAGTCTGCCTGCACTCCTTGGTCCAACTCGAACTCCTGCAGCAAGGCATTGTCGATCTTTTCCGAAATGAGTGGCAAGACTTCATCAAGCAGGCGCAGACAAGCCCCTCCCGCGCCCCACCTGCTGTGCAGATTCCAGAGTTTGTGCCCGAGGTCTTTGAGACGATTATTGCACTTTTGGCGCTTTACTCTTCCTACATTGAGCGTCACGAGGCCTTGATGGAAACGCTACAGCTGCCCACGATGGAGGACCTTCGTCGCTCTCTGGAGCGTCACGAGGCTTGCAAAGGCAAGCCGATGCATGTCTTTCTCAGCGCACCCGTGGCGCGACCTCTTTACTACCGCCAGCTCGTTGATGAATTTGTTCAAGCGTCCAAAGACTTTCAGAGCAGCGAGGCGATTCAGGCTCGCCTCGAACAGTGCAAAACAGCGCTTCAGGAGGTTGAGGCTCGCGTCAATGTTGCGTCCTCGCGTCATCAAAACACAGAAGACCTGCTTCGTGTTGAGCGGTCGCTCACGCCAACACGCTCTGGAATCCTCAACCGTGCAATTCGTTCAGCTTCATCGCGCAAGCTCAACTCAACCGCCCGGGCGCTGCAGAGTCTCGGGACCTCCAAAAAATCTCCAGAAATCGTCAAGACCTCGCGGAGGCTTTTGCTCGAGGCTGACATGGTCAAGGTGTGCAGTCGGCGACCCAAGCGCCGTCACTTCTGGCTTTTTAACGACATGTTCATGTACGGTATTCCAGTGAGCTCGGATGTCAAGACGTACCACTTTCGTGAGGCCATTCCAATCTCCAATTGTTTCGCAGTCGCTGCTCGAGATAGGATCGAGATCTCGCGTGCGCCTGAGGCGCACCAAGCGCGCGTGGGCTCTGCCGTGCTTTCTTCCTTTGAGAGCTTGCTGGAGAATGAAGAGTCTTCGCTCGAGCAATTGGCCACGGCACGGAGCGGGTCAGAGGCAAGCCCGTACTTTGATCTCGACGTCAACGCTTTCCAAATCCGCTCAACGGTAAAGTCTTTCGTGATTATTGCGCCGTCAGTCGCAGAAAAGCATCGGTGGGTCGACGCAATAAACAATGCCGCCTCTTTTGCCTTGCGCTGTCCCGTTCCAGGAAAGTTTAAGTTCTACCTTCCGGTTCTATACCCCGTCAAGCTGTCTGGGGGCAAGTGCGGGCGCTGCAAAAAGTATGTTCTTTCCCTTGCGGTTGCTCAACACATGGCGGTCTCATCAGATCTCCATTGCCACATTTGCGGGGCTGCCGTGTGTGGGAATTGTGCACTGCCTTGTCCCACGTTTCTAGGCTGTGCCGTGGGTCAAGTCTGCGTGAAGTGCAATGCTGAAGTGTGTAGGCGTGACCTGGAGTTTCAAGCGCTCCCATAACAATGACGTGGACAAAGTTTGGAAATCTAGGTATATTGTGGTAGTTCGACAAATATTCAGAATCAAGGATTCCTGTTTCTCGCGGCAAAAGACGGTCCCATTGTATGCTATCATTGCAGTTGCTGCTGCTGCTGCTGCTGCTGATGGAGGAAATGCTTCGCAACAATAAGAGCCGCTCCTACGCTGCCGAGCAATGGCACTACGAGCGAGTACGGAAAGGCTTTGGGGGCTCTGTTCTCGGCATCCTCGTACCGTTTGAGAATTGCAAACGTCGCAGCATCAAGTATCGTTGGGCGCGATGTCAGCAGCATTGCTTCAGCGTCGCCGAAACAGAGCTCTCGAACACGCTCGGGAGCTTCTTGCAAGAAAAAGTCTCTGCAGAGTCTGCAAGCTTGTCGTCGAACGACTCCAACATCTTGTCTTGCGTATTTGGCGAAACTTGCTTGCAAAGCGACGCCCGTGGGTGACCTATCGATATCTTCCATGATGCGGTACCACTGAAGCAGGCTGTCATAGGTTTCAGGGCCATAAAAATGCAAGTCGAAATTCAGCCAGGTAAAGGCATCGTCTGGCAAAGAGTTGTCCGCGTCTGCAGATCCAGAGGTTTTCTTTTCGGCCGGAGCAAGTTTTGATTCGGAGGTCTGGTCGTCGTCTTCTCGCGGAGTATCCCAGGGCTGTTCTGGAAACGCGAGATCCGGATAGTCACGTTTGATTGCCTTCTCGCCGTCTTCAACGCGAGCTCTCGCCTGCGCTCGCTCGCGCGCACGTTTCGCTTCCTCGACACGACCCGTTTTCGCCTTTTCGCCGCTCACCAAGGCGCCCATCATCCACGACGCTATCGGCTCACGCGCAAGAATGCTAGGCATCTTTGCGCGCCGTGAGGGTGTGCCGGAATCGCCTTCGAGGCCCGTATCGCTATGTGTATCATCCTCTTCGCCAGACTCCACGTCATCATCGTCATCATCTTCATCTTCCTCCTCCTCAGCGTACTCGGTGCCTCCCGCAGACGACTGCAAACTTTTCGCCGTGAGCCGCCGCTTCATCATTGCGCGAGCTGTACTTTCAATGATTGCGACGAGCTCCCCCGCGTCGATCACTCGAGCACTCAGAGTGCATTTCCCGTCTCTGCGTCGCGTGCCAGCCATGCCAAGAAAAAAGGCATTGTCGCTTCGACCTACGATCTTGTGGCGGTACGCATACCTCGGTTCCTTCACAGCTCTACCATTCTCGGCAAGCAGTGCCGGGTCGACATGGCCGGTCTCGAGGAAAGGCAGGTTGCCCACAAAAGCGCCACGCGGGGTCCCCGCAACTGGACCAAGACAGTACTGAGCGATAGCGACCTTTGGGTCGACTCTGTCATGAATGATGGACGTTCGGAAGCTGCATCCGACTTCTGAGCCACACAGGAGCGTCGCCACCCGGCCGCTTTTCTCCTCTTGCCAGGCGAACAAAAGGTCCAAGAGCCGCGTACATTCATCCACATGATACGGCCAAGAGTGTTGCACTCTCGGATCGAGTGCGGCGCGTGATTGGGCATCAAGTGGCCCATCGTCCAGGATGGGCTCGTCTGTGGCAACCAAGAGTACGCGCGTCGCGGCTGCTTCACTGAGAACTGCGTAGTCGAGCGCATCCCATACCACAGCTGGCAATTTGGGGGCGTCGACGGCACGTTCGTGGGGGAGCTGCGCGAGAAGCGTCGCTGGCGAAAGAAGAAGCACGCTTGTACTGGGGCCACAGGAGCAAATGACATCCTCATCACCCGTTGATAAGCGCAGGCCGACCTGAAAGTCTCGAGCCACATCGAGCGCAATCGCTCGCACCGTTTGGTACCATGGCACAAGGTCTGGGTCTTCGGCAAAGCTTCGAGGGGGCTCAATATCGAGGGAAGAGAGGCACATGATATTGGCTACTGAGGAAAACAGTGTCGTGAGATCTGCCAGACTCCAGAGAGATCGATACACGTTTCGGATTGCTTCCTCAATAGCTTCTCTGACTTCTCGCGTGACGTCCTTTGACAGCTCATAGGGCGAGCGGGCTTTGGCAAGACCCCGCACTGTCCATTCGAGCTCGGCCTGCGCAAAGTGCAAGTCTACCTGACCACCAAGATGCAACGCCACTCCGGGTGTGACTTTGACATTTACTCGCGCGCGAGCTTGGCACGCATCGAACCACGCGGACCTGCTTTCATGCGTCAGCGCGTTTCGGTAAAACGCAAAGACCGCAACTTCACTTTCAGCGCCAAGAGCGATGTGCTCTGGCGATGGCATCGTGTGCACACGCGCTGTCGAGTTGCTGTCCTCTGAGAGACCTGTAACATGAAAGACATACTCTCGGTCAGGGCGGAGAGAACCTTTGAAGCAGAATCTACAAGCCCTTCTCGCATGCACCACAGGAATTCGTACTTGAATCCGCTGGCCTGAGACTTGGTCTTGGGCATGGCAAACAAGCGCGCACGCCTCGTCGACTTCGACGAGTACAACAGCACTGTCGTGGGTGACCTGGCCCACGATTGGTCCGAGCAGAATGCGTGGCTGGCGATCCCCGTCTGCCTCAGCTCGGACCAAGTTCGCCCGGACCGTGTCGAGAGAAATTCCCACGGATGCAAAACAAGGATTCTCCGCGTCCTCAAGAGAAGCAGTGTCATGGTGCTGAAACCCGATCTGCGCGAGGGGCTCGAGCTGAAAAGCGTCGGCCGGCTCGTCACGGATAACACGCTTCAAGGTCAGACTCCCTCGACTTTCGGATGTGCGAAAGGCAGAGAGGAGGCTTGTGTCGTAGCATCGACTGGTGACGGGTGGCACCGTGACCTGCACAAGCGCAGCACGAGAGGTCGACTCAGAGGTCAACAATGTGCGTACAGGCCGAGCAAGCGGCCCGCCGCCACACACCAGCACAATTTCTGCGTCCGCGCGCCAGGAAAAGAGGAGGTTCAAAAGAATCGACTGCTCCTTGGCGTTAACAGTCCACTCGTCGTAGGCCTCATCGGCATTTTCACAAACACGACCATACGGGACCACGGGGCGATCGGTGACGACGACGAGGTTCTTCAGGTGCATGTGATGCTTTAGAAGCGCAGCAGTCTGCTGCCATTGCTGTGTGCTGATCAGGGGACCCACAGGCCAAGGCGTCGGACTCCCATCCGGCTTGAATTGCGATGCACGTGAGTCTAGAAAAAGGACGGCAGACTCACTTGTTAGAGCCGCCATGAAAGTTTCCTCATTTCCTGTGCCATTAACCCCCCAAGGAATCGGGGCAACATTTGCCTCTGCGGGGTCCCAGAGGGCACGTTGATACTCGCGGAACACACGTTGCGCAAGAACGAGTAGTTTCGGTGGATATGCTTCGTCGGACATTGCGTAGACTCGTGAATTTCGTCTTGGCGATGGCGAAGCCTCCATATCAGACCATATCATGAGATTGGAGGTCGCTGCCAAGACACGTCGCACCTCCGGGTGGTTCCAGGTGTCTCGATACACTTGCCGAAGCTCCTCGCACACGCAAGACTCGATGCGGGCCACTTCAATTGGAGTGATAGCAGAGCCCGGGAGCGCCTCTCGTTTGGCGAGATGGGAGATCATGATGGCGCATCGAGAAAACTTGGCTCGTAGGTCCACTTGGCCGCCAAGGTGCAAAAGCACGTCCAATGCGTCTGCATCCGCGCGGCGCCAGAGTGCGCCCCAAAGCTTTTGCACTTCCTCTGGAGCAGCAACGCCCACTGCATTGCCGTGGACGGCTGCCATCTGAAGGGGTTGCCTGCTTTGCAGAGTGCGCAAGGTGCCCGTACGTTCTAGCGTATCGGACCGTCGCACCCCAGAGAATACTACACGATAGCGCAAGCCCGGGTCCAGGTCCGCAATTTGAAAAACGCCTGGTGATCGGGCTGTGAACCACTGTCGCACGCGCTGCACCTCGCGTCCTCCAGGGTGCATTTTATCGACGAGGCACACATGGCACTCAAGCTCTGCATCGCGGTCGACTTCGAGAAGAACGCGAGCGGATGATTCTGTGACGAGGCCGATGACTGGCCCAACGAGGACGTTGGCCTCGCCAAAGCGTGCAGACGCTCCCATCATGATCCCGGAGCTACCCGCTTCATCCGGGAGCGCGGAGTCCGAATTTGCATTTGCCTGCACCCGGGCTAGTTGCGCGGTGACTGCCTCCAGCTCGTGGCGTTGAGCCGTGTGAGCCGAAGTCACTCGCTGTTCGAGCACACGCAGCTCTGCGAGGACTCCTTGCACTTGCTGGCCCGTTTGGGCGTTGCCCATCGTGTGCAAGAAAAGAGTCAATCCCCTTGCCCAGCCGACCCGGCGCAGCCTCTCGTCACCAGACGTCGCCTTGGCGCAGCGGCGCGGCGGTGGCGGCGGCGGCGGCAGCAAAGACTATTTGGGCCGCTCGCTGCTTGCCGCTTGCCGCAAGTCTCTCCCCTGCCGTCACGAGGTTTGTAGTTCGAGTCCCCGTCCCAGAAGTTCATCCTGCCTCGGATGGCTACAGACAGCTAGAGCCTCTGCATACGTAGAACTTGTAGTTGATCGTGGCTTGGACTCGAAGTCACAATGACCTAACGCCGCTCAACGGTCGCAACACATGACATAATCTACATTTTGGCTTTTTTGGCGGCCACGCAGACGCCATCGCGTCGCGCGCGGCACAGCAATAGAGTGGGCTGGCAGCGTCTGGCGCTGCTCGGCGCTGGTGGGCGCATCCTTGAGAAAATGAGTGCGGCGCAAAGTTTCGCACAGCTTGAGCCTCTTGAGCAAATCGGCAAAGGCGCTACCTCGATGTGCGTCATTGTGAGCGAGAATACGGCGTTGGCCGGAATGGACGCCTTCTTTTTCAAAGGACTGTTGACTGACGGACGAGAGCTTTAAACACTGTGCGTGTAGAGTCAAGTTGTACGGTAGAAAGCCACCTCGCTCTGACGTCAACGAGGAAAAAGATACCCAAGACAAACTCTTTGGTAAGTTCTTAGACAAGGTGATACCTTCTTTCCCGCGTACGTACGTGAAGTCTTCTGACGCGAAGGCTATGACTTTCGAAGCGGTGAAATGCATCGATATCTTTCGAGCAAAACAAGATGCATCGATGGTTAAACAGGTCATGCGCGAAAAGGAAGCTCTTGAAGCGCTTCTTTCTCGGCCACATCCATGCCTTATTCGATTCCACGGCTCCTGCAAAGACGATCAAAACCTCTACTTTCTTATGGATTGGGTTGACGGAGGTACCCTCGCTGCGCACTTGCAAAATTTTCAAAGGGGACTACCATATGCGCACGCCATGGCGTACGTGCAGCAAGTGACAAGCGCACTTGAGCATTTGCATCGTCGCGGGTGGATCCATCGAGACCTTAAGGCCAATAATGTCGCGATCGACTCGGCGTCAAAGCGCTGTATCCTCTTCGATTTTGGTTGCGCAAAGTCTCTCGAGACGGATTCCGATCGCACAACAACTATAATTGGGCTTGGGCATCACTGTGCCCCCGAGCTCGTTCGAGAGGAGCCTCACGGGCGTCCTGCGGACATGTGGAGTCTCGGCGTTCTTCTCTTTGAGCTGGTCACGGGCGCCCCACCTTTTCCATACGTATTCGCGAATAGCACGGAGGCGCAATGCGAGGCTGTGCGAATGGCAATTTGTAAATCTGCGACACTTATTCTTGGGTCGGACAAGAACTCTGAGACTTCTTGTGCACAGGATCTCTTGAGCGGCCTGCTCGCGCAAAATCCGGCGTCTCGTCCAAAAGCCGCCGAAGCTCTTGAGCATAGCTGCTTTAAAAGCCTTGAAAAAGACTGCGATGGACTTGCAATTGCCCCCGCACCATTGAAGGAAGCGTCTTTTCCGCCGAGAAAAGAAAAAGTCGTAAAGATGGTCGAGCGGCCCTTGGACACTGATCCGTTTGCAAATTGGTGACCATGTCTAAACAGATAATTCTAAAAAGGTGCTGAGATGACGCATTTGAGCAGACATTTGCATTTGTATGTCACTGCGAGCGGCCGGGATCAAGGAGGGGTCAAGCAGCTACTATTTCTTTTGCGGATAGACGTGTGCAAAGCCCCAATTTAGGTGTCGGTATCGGCATCTGCAGGTCTCTCGAAAGGGTCAAGAGCTATGCAAAGTCAAGACGTTACCTCTCTCTTTTCGTTCATACTTTCCTTTTATCCATTTATCCAAGCATTCATTTGTATAGCGAGCTGCCCGTCGCTGCAAGCGGTCCGCGAAGAAGCGAAGGTCAAGACGCATCAACTATATCGGGATGTGTTTGTTTGTTTGTTTGTTTGTTTGTTTGTTTGTTTGTTCGTTCTAAATGAGACCTTCGGCTTGGGCGGCGTGAATTCCAAGCTCGATACTGGCAATCACCCCCATGACGAGCGCCAGCGCGTTGATAAAGACAACGATTCCAAAAATGAAGATCATCTCGGAACGCCAGGTCGCCAACATTTTGTGCAGGAAGGGATACGGGTACTCGTTCGAGAGCCGATAGTTAACGTGCGTCATGAAGATATAATAGCTTCCGTAAAGCGCAACGAAGAGAACCGTTGCCTTGAATTCGAGCATGTGTTCACGAATAAACGCCCGTTCCTTGATGATCAGCATGTCGAAGACTGCGAGCGGCGTCTGATTAAGATGAGTGAAGAGCATTTTGGGGCCAAAACTAGTATGGCCGCGCGAGTGGTAGGTCTCGAGGACCGTCTTTCTCCATTTGGGCTCGAACCAGTTGAACTTGAGGAACAAAAGCGCAAGCGCCACACCAAAGGCACCAACCATGCCCGAACCCATGTATGAAGCCTTGAGGAGCTTGCGCGCCCATGCGATATCCTGATTGTTTGTGACGCCATAGACCCAAGCAAGTTCTGCCATGAAGCACATGTTCCAGTAAATCAAGGTGGCCAGAATGATGTGAAAGGTCAAGTACGTAAAATGACCATTGACATTCTTTCCGAGCAGATTCAGCTTGACATCTTTTTCCTCCGGAGGAGTGCTTAGCCAAATTTCCACATAAATGGTGACCCATGCAAGCAAGGTCCCCAGTCCCGTGAGCACAACGCGCCATGTCTCCTCGGCCGCAAAAGGCGGCACAACAGGGTCTTCCATGTTGTGCACGAGCAGGGCAATCGCTGCAATGTACAGCAAAGTCCAGAGCACCGTCTTGCGCATGACTGCTCGGAACCACTTCAGCTGCCAGTCGTTGAACCCGAAGGCATCCTTGACGACCTCTTCGACGACTTCCTCGGCGGTTTCCAGGAGCGCCTCGGCGTTCTGTTCAAGGGTCTCCAGGACAGACTTGTCTTCATCTCGGCTTGCGCTCGTGGCGTCGACCGTTGCGCTCCCAGCGCTCTCGCCGCCGCCCCGGCGCTGGCGTACGTCCGACATGACGCCCTGCTGCGCTCGTATTGCTTGCACCGCCTGGGCGGGCTGCTCTCGTATTGCTTGTACTGCCTGGGCTGCGAAGGCACGCACGCCAACGTGTTTTGGAGTGCCAAGCAGGCGGCAAAGGTAGTACTACTAGTAGGCCTACAAACCTCATAGTAGTATACTAGTATAGGCCTAGTGTACGTGCGGGGTAGGTGCACACAAGAGAGAGCCCAATGCCACCGTTCGTGTCTCGTCTCGTCTCGTCTCGCCGCATCCTGGGATTTGGGCGAACGACGATTTCGATGTGACTAAGAGCCTGTTGGTGATATGTTTCACAGCTCTTTTGATCGCAGTGCATTTGCCTCGCCTTTGCAGAGCAGTCACCATGATCACAGTCACCATAATCACAGTCACCATTGGCCTACTCTGCGCGTCATCATCTTTAACTAGTTTCAACTAGTTTCGAGCTAAGTGTTGCGTGTATACTCTCAAGACAATTCGGCTCTCTGAATGCAATGCAAAAGCATTTTATTCACGCTAGGTGGACTAGCTTAGCGCACGTGCAGCAAGAGCCGACTGCATGCCATACCAGTGTAAAGGTAAGAGGTTGCAGTCCCATCAGAGGACCTATCCGACCCCACGAAGGTTGGGCTCTTGAGTCGATTCATCCAGTCGAAAGACGAGAGCACCCACTGCAAATTGCCGACTCGCACTACGACACTGCGCGCAGTGACAGCAGACCGATGAACTTGACGATAAAATGACGATGAGGCGTGTGTTGTGCAAGTGTTTCCAGTTTCTTTGCTGAGCAAGATCGTCTTTCTTCTCTGTTGAGAAATAATCACGTGTGTTTCTCTTTTGAGAAATAATGACGTGTGTTGACAGCAACGCCACAGAAGCGGTAAGGTCAACCTGACACCCACGGCAAGTCTACAAGAGACTTTCCGTGGCAAATCCCGTCCTATCTTGACAGCCAGTAGCTCATGAGACATTGAGATAAGTCTAACAGCGTTCGCAGCATGAACTAGCACGACCAGAAGATTAGTACTGAGCAAGCTCTTCACTGCATCTTCTCGATAAACCTTTAATGTGGTGAGAACATCGAACTCCATCACCACACCAGCTTGTCTCGTCAGACCCAAAGCTACCCTGGCGTTCCTATCGTACATAGTCCTACAAGCAATCCATTGGTCCCAAGCAATTTCATCACTTTCTCACTGCTGACCACCTCGGAAGGCTATAGAATTGTTTTGCGAAATTTGGGAACACATTTTTTATCATTCATCATCAATCGTAAACGATCGCAGGTAGGGGTTCGTCGCCAAAAATGCGCTTCGAGAATCGCGTGTAGGCGGAGGCGGCAAAGTCGATGCTTGTTGGCCAAAAAGACCAGCCGGTGAGCTCGCTGGTGGCGACGGCAGAGTTGCCGCTGTGCATGCCGGTGATATTTCCATCGAGCCTGACCACAACGAGCATGCGTGTGCAATGTGAGACAGCGCAGAGACGCAAGCTGTTGGAAGTGGACCCATTGAAACTCACGCCGGGCGCTACGACGCCCACCAGACTCTTTTCGTTGCCGTAATAAATGTACGCAGCATTTCTGAGTGCTTCGCGATGCGCAGCACCTTGCGTTGCCGTCATGGTGGAGGTCCGCAGGCTGAGGCGCTGTGATAGGCGGTCCCGCGCGCTCCGCATGAGCGCTGTTCCGTAGCGGACGCTTGAGTCCAATGCGGCGACCGCAAAGGCCCAGTTCAAGAAGACTGCATTGCGAAGTGGGATGACGCTGCCGTGACGCGCCGTGAAAGCCATCACATTCCCATCCACGCTGAGGACGCATTCCACGCGCGTGCAGCGCGTGTGGATGACCAGCCGGTTGCTGCCGTGCTGATTCCACTGATCGTAGAAGAAGACAATTGTTGTCTCCTCATCTCCAATCCACGAGTCACACTGCGCCTTGGACATCTTTTCAGTCCCTTTCGTACGTTCGTGATGATGTCGCGGGGACCGCAAGCAAGCACGCAAGTTAGCAAGCAAGCAAGCAAGCAAGCGGGCAAGTTTGCTCGCACGCACGCACCCACGCGCGTACGCAAGACGAGGCGAGGCGAGGTGAGGCAACACGCAGACCCCTTTTGAGAATTGCTCGCCAGGTCGCTAGTTCGCCCGTTCGCCCGGACATCGAAGAGATGGGAAAGCACGTGCACAAGCCAAGTGGGAAGGGGTGAAAAGTAACTAGTTCAGAGCTAGTGCTCAAACTATAATCCCCGTGCTTAGGACTACACGCGCGTGCAAGCAGCGCTCTCCAGGCAAACCACTGTCCGCGCAGCCGTGGCGTCGCCGCGTGGTATCCCGTACCGTCGCGCGGAGCGAGTCTGCCGCGCCGCGCGCGAGCCCCCCGCCGCGGCGGCGCTCGAGAGGCCTCCGCCGCGCAGTCTCGCGCGGGTGTCGTCGGTCGGCACCGCCTCGCGAGGCCCGGCCTGCGCGTGGGCCCAGGCGCAAGGAAAGAAAGAAATCGAAATCCCGCGCCTCATCTCGCCCCCGACAACCCCGCTCGGCCCCGCGCGGCCCCGCGCGGCTCCGCTCGGCCCCGCCCGGGCCAGCCCGGCCGGGCCCCGTCTGCGGCGGAGGAGACCCGCGGGAGCCCTTGCTCGCGCGGCCGCTGCGGGTGCGCGGAGAGAGGTAGGTGCTCGCGGCGTCTCGCCGCGTTCGCGCCCTCGGCGCTGCTGCTGCTCGACAAAAGAAGTCGAAGCAAGAAGTGACTAGCCAGGAGTCGGGCCGCGGCCGGGGAAGAAGAAGGCGCCGCACGCTGCGGCGGCGCCATCATCTTCGTCGTTGTCTTCGTCGTCCGTCATTGAAGACGACGATTGCACTTACAGCACGTACGTGCGGCGTCGCGAATCGACGAAATCATGGTGAAAACAAATCAGCTCGTCTGTGCGCCCAAGACACTTCCTCGTCGCGGGAGCTTCAAAATATCGCCAAAACTCCGCCTTCGAAGATCAACCTCGAGTGCGCACACCGGGGAGCGTGCAAACGTAGATCCAAAGTCGCCTCAGCAACACGTCTTCCGAAGAAAATTCTCTTTTCGCCGATCAGGCACAAGCGCATCCTCCGAAAGCGTTCGCAAGGACGAGTTTTATGAAGGCGATGCGAGCAGCGATGATGGGTATATGGACTCCCCTCGATCCTCCATGCGCCAAATTGATACAAGGCCGAACGGTTCCTCGTCATCATCAAGGCCAAATGGGTCTTCATCCTCGTCCAAATTAAATGTCTTGGGAAGCAAACTGAAGCGGAGTATTAGCAAGCGGTCAAAATCATCACAGAACGAGTCGGAAGGACCTGAGCAACGAGACAATCCCGACGACGATGTACAAGTAGAAGTTGAAGAAGAAGAGGGTGTAGTAGTCGTTGAAGAAGAAGAGGACAACGACGATGAAAGAAGACGGCATGGTGATATGAAAGACAAAGAAACTTCCGCGGCCTCGACAGACGGCGTGCAAGCCCTCACACAGGCCTCAGAGTCTATTGAGGATGCTGAGAAGCGAGAAGGGGAGCGCGCCGAACAGCGTCGTAGTGCCGAGTCTTCCAAGAGACGCTCGCTTCGAGACGCCATCGACGAGACGCTCGAGTATGACCAGCTTCCCAGCGAGCTCGCCTTCGAAGAAGAAGTAAGCAATCACGCAGAGGACGTCGCACTCGCAGTCAACGGAGAAGATGTAAACGATGGATTCGCTCGTCAACGCCGGCGTCCCTCCGATAAACGGTACCTCCGGCGGCGCAGCAGCTGCTACAAGGTTTTTAATGTTGTCGAGGCCGTCTTCTTGCACGACGATTCCTCGCTCGCGCACTGTGTAACCTCCTTTCTTTCTGTTCGTCAGCACGTGGGCCTCGCTCAGGTCTCCCGTGCGCTGCTCGAAACTGTGCGCGAGGTGCCTCTTCGTCTTGATTACAGCAAACGCGTCGTGGACCCTCAACTTTTGGAAAGTGTGTTTGGTCCACGTTCCCGCAATTCGCGCGCAACGTCATGGCGTGTTGCAGGCCTTTACTCGAGTATCTCTGACTTGCGCACCCTTTTCAACGTCATTGATCCTGGCGACCTCGAGTTCATTGGTCTTGTCAACCCACGTGTGCGATCACTCGAACCAATGCGCGCATGTACGAAACTTATGCGCTTCGAGCTTCACGGGTGCGAATCCGCGCTGAGTCTCGAACCGCTTTTGGACCTTGCTCCAACGCTTCGAGGTCTTTCTCTGCTTGCATGTCGACAGATTGAGGATGTCAGTATCGCGGAGCACCTTCCGGAGCTACGCATGCTATCAATCTTTAGGTCATCACGGATCAAGAACCTTCCCGAATTTGCACGCTCCAGTCAGCTCGAGTTTCTCAGCGCTGGCGAATGCGCTGATCTCGCCTCCATGGATCCAATTCGCTGTCTCAATCACCTCCGCGTTCTCGATCTATCGCACGTGCGCTCAGTCACG
Source organism: Aurantiochytrium sp. KH105 (assembly GCA_003116975.1). Lineage (NCBI taxonomy): Eukaryota > Bigyra > Thraustochytrida > Thraustochytriidae > Aurantiochytrium > Aurantiochytrium sp. KH105. Next base: position 88,592 of record BGKB01000130.1, read on the forward strand.
TCGCTCGAGCATCTTCGTTCTGCCTCGCAACTCCGCGTACTCATTCTGGATCGCTGCGTCAATCTGACCTCGCTCCAAGGGCTCGAGTGCTGCAATGCACTCGAGGTTCTTCGCTTGAACTTTATCTCCGAGCTACCGTCTCTGTGCGGTCTCGAGCATTGTCCAAACCTGACCTCGCTCGAACTCACGGGCCTCCGGAACATTGAAGACCTTTCGCCGCTCGCAGAGTGTGAGAAGCTCGAGGATCTACTGTTGCTCAAGTGCTCCAAAGTAGTATCCTTGGGACCTCTCCGGAGTCTTACGCGGTCGATGCGGCGTCTGATCATCTCGGGGTGCCAGCGTCTACAGAGCGAAGACGATGCTGGTGTAATCGAAGCCTGCACGCGTCTTATTGTCTTTGAATGCGCCGCGTGTCATCCTGGTCTGCTTATTAGTCTCATGAACTGCACGCGTCCCACGATTCTGGCTGCTGCAGAGCGGGAACTTCCTGTTCTATCGCAGTACGACTTTGAGACCGCGGCTCTTCCCGAGGTCAAGCGCCGCCTCTCTGCGGACGCTAATGCCAACGACAAGAGGGCGGCTCTGCGCGTTATTCAAGCGTGCAGTGCCAACAATCTCATGCTCTCTGCCATGGTCCGCGAAGATGTCGTCGAAGCGCTCGTTTCTTCTCTGTTTTCGGCGGAAGAATGCGCCGAGGTTGACGAAACGTGCTCGGAGCAATCGCAGGAAATGGATTGTGGTGGCGACGCCCATCGAGCGGCTGCATCCATGCGGTCACGCGACTACGTTGTTGAGGCCCTGCGCGCCCTCGGCGCCCTTATCAAGGACACAGAGTCGTCGAGACGCGTCCTTGGAGTTGCGCTGTCCGTGGAGCACATTGCTGGGCTCATTTTCGTGCCGGAGGATCTCGTCGAGGCCCGCGAAGAACTCAAGGGCGACCTTCTTGTTCCTTCGGGAACCCTTCTCGATGAGGAAAAGTGTACCGCGGAGGCCGCCCGCGTGCTGGCGCGTGTGCTTCAGCACACCCCGGCTTCGGGCCGATCGGCCCTTTCGTCGCGCATCATCGAAACAAATGCACCGCTCGTTGCCGTTGACATGATGTCAGCTTGCTCCATGGACCGCACTCGTCGTCCCCTCATCGTCTTTCTCAACACGCTCCTCGATGCAAACTGTGTCAGTTCGGCGATGCGAGAAAACCTTGCGCATGATCTGCTCGAGGTCGGTCTCGTCGACGCTCTCCTCGCGACAAGCGAATTTGCTTCCATCGAGACGCAGATGCTCACGGTGGCTCTTCTTGCATCCGTCAGCAAAGCAGGCGATGCTGGAGTTGTTTTAATCAAGGCGCTTTGTAAGCGTAGTGGGTCATTTGATCGACTCGTGGCTCTCTTGAACAGCTCGGAAGATCGCGAGGTTCTTCGATCAATTGTGCAGGTGTTGCTGCAGACGCCAGTTGAGTGTACACGCACGGTTGCTCAGACGCCCAAGCTGCTCACAAGCCTTATGGCTTGCATGCAGCGCGAGCTGCACTACGAGGATCATGCTCACTTTTCTTCGCAAAGCGAAGCCTCACTCCTTCTACTCACAATTCAATTCATGGGCGTCCTCGCGCGGCATCATGAGAGTGCATGTGTTATGATCTCAGAGGAGGCGAGCACGAGTGCGGGCGTGCGGTCTGCTCGTTCTCGCGCAGCCCCGCCATCGCGCTGCAGCCTTCCGAGCTGCCAGATTGTGAGAGAGCTCCATGGCGTCATCCTGAATGGCCCTTATGTGACTCGCATTGCATGCGCCCGGGTTCTCGTGGACCTTGCGCGTGCTTCGCAACGTTTCAAAGTCGCTCTCGTGGATTCCTTCAAGCATAGCAAGGGGCTCAAGGACCTCTTTATGCTCGCTGCGCAAGGCGCTTCGTCGACTTCGGATGTTATGGCTGGTCTCGATCTCCTGCTCATATTGCTGGAGGAGCCAGGCGTCGCCGATCTTGGTGCGAGGTTTAGCACCGTTCAAGCAAGTGGTTTTACCCAAGGTCTCGTACGCCTCGCGCTGATGGCACGCACGCAAGACCATGTCGACGCCGTCGCGCGTGCGCTGGCCTTGATGCTCGCGTCAAGATCACAGCGTCTGATCCATGATGGGGTGATTGTCTCTTTGGTTGGCAAGGTGCAGACGATGAACATTCACATTCAAACCCACATGCCCTGGGTGCTATCGCGCAGTCGACGGCGCTCTTCTCCAAGTCGCATGAACGCCTCGGCAAGGAACAGAGGTACTGAGCGAGCTGCTGCTCTCCGCATGCTGGTGGCGCTCATCGACCTCGGAAGGGCCGAGGACGTGGTAAAAACACTCGGCAACCTGCGGGTCTTCGACCATCTGGCGGCGAGTCTGGTCGACGATGACCATGCTTGCCGTGAGCTCGCTGTTCGGCTGCTCGAAGTGACAATGCAAATCTGTGATGATCAGAGCGACTGCGCGCGCGGGCAAAAGCAATCGGCGTCAATCCAGAAGCTCTTCATACAGAGCATTGTTCGAAATCCGCTTTTGCCTCGCTTCCCTTCCTTGGTTCTGCAGGCCTTAATCGAACTTCTTGCCTCGGGGAGCTCCAAGGCCAGAGTCTCGAGTGCTCGCGTGCTGGCCATGGCTATTTCCCGCTGTGAAGATGTATGCCATGCATTGCTCGGCTCCCAGGAACACCTCTCCTTTGAACAGCAGGAGGCGCATCGAAGGAGCCGAGGAAGTGCAGGAAGCCGTGCGAGTTTGACCCTGAGCGGGCTGCGCTCCCTGCACAATGCAGGACCCGAGAGTCCTCAAGATGGAAGCGACAAGGAAAGCGATGACGAGGGTCAAATCTCGTGCCATGGAAGTACTGACGATGACGACGACGATGACGACAACGACATCGCCGATCCGAGAAACTATTCTTCGAATATGCACGCATCATTGACTTCGCACAGCAGAGCGGAGCGAATGATGTCGACCGAGTTCGTGGACGAGCATCACGCGCTCCCACCTCCTCCCCCGCTAGCGCGACGTTCCTCTCGATGGAGCAGCGACTTCACCTTGGGTGGGCCGGAGATGAGCTTTCTCAGGCTTCATGTTGCTGGCGCTCAAAGGCAGAGATCACGTAAACAACAAGACTACAGGCGCGAGGTGGAGGAGGAGGCGGAGGACGAAGAACGGCATTGCGGCAGCGACGGCACGGAGGCCCGCGAGGAGGACACGGAACAAGGCATGGGTGCCGTTGCGCATCGGGACCGGAAGGGAGGCATGTGCGCTGAGGCGCGGCCTGCTCCTCTTGTCACAACAGACAACGTAGCCCTCGATGAAGACGGAGACAATATATTCATTGCACTTCGGGTGCTTCTTATGGAGCCGTGCCTTCCTAGTAGACGGTCCGTCTCGATGGCAAAGGATGGCCTTGTGGAGGTTAGTGTTGCAGGTGGTTTGACCGATTCATGGGAGCACACCGTCGAAGACATGGGGCGGGGAACTACCTGGAGTTCTCTCTCTGCATGTGAAGCTGCGCCGCAGCCCCTTGCTGAGGAAGTCGAGGCTGGTTGTGAGCTTGTCGAGGCGCTCATCAAGGCTGACGCTTCGCGAGTCCGTACTTTAGTGCTTCAGCCCGTCGTGGACGCGCTGTGCAAACCTGACGAGGGAGCAGACCAATCCCGTGCAGTTGAGGTACTGCTAGGTCTGAGTTCCAAGGATACGTGTGAGCCCCTGGTGGCTGCTCTCGTCGACCTCGAGGCTTTTTCGGCGTTGGCCATCTATCTTTGCTCATCTGCGCTTGCTGCAGACACACGACTTCGAGGTTATAAGGCGCTCGCTGCCTTTGTCCATGGACGAAGTGACCGGCTGCTTGTGCTGGACGAGCACGCGCCCTTGCTCAAGAGTATTGTGGATAAGGTACTGGTGGGCGATGTTGATCTTTACGCATCATTCGTGGACTTGCTTGGGTCTCTGCGAAATCCGGATGAAGCTGACTTTATTGAACTTTGCGCAAGGTTTGCCGAAGCCGGGCTAGCAGATGGACTCAAACGGTGGCAGACGCGTCTGGCTGAAGGGGGCGCCTCGCGAGCCCGTTGCCGCGCCGAGGTGGATCTGGGCCGTGCTCTACTCGTTCCAGCACTGCACGGTTCCACTGCCGTGCTGGATGCCGACTCTATCGCCGATCTAGAAGACTTAGTGTCAGGTCTCTTTGCTTCGGATGAGCGCCTCGAGTTGCGAATCGCATACGGTCGTCTTCTGGGAACTCTTGACCCCGGATTTCTTGATGATGCATCGGAGGTCTTTGGCGGTACCGTTGCGCAGGGCCAAACCTTTAGGGATCTCTCAATGCAGGAGCGCTTGTATGAGGCCGAACAACTTCGGTCGTACCATGTGGTGTTCCAGAGAGTTCGCGGATTCCCGGTCGTGTTTTCGCATGAAGAGATTTTCTCTATCCGTGTGCAAGAGTGGACAACATTCGCAATTCAGTCGCCGGTGGGGCGAGTGGGGCGAAACCACACGCTTTTAACGCTCAGCCACCGTCGCGTTTACTACGAGGTGGAGCTCCTCGATGAATTTGATCCGGAAACACTTGTTGGCTGGGTATCGAACCTTTTTCAAAGCGGAGTTATCCTCGGCTATACAGCCGGAGGTGTGAGCGAAGATCCGGAGAGCTGGGGTCTTCGTCTCGGCGATCTCTTTAGCCCCAAGGACGTGCTTGGCGTTGCGGCCGACCTGGACGCGCAGATGCTTGTCTTTACTCGAAACGGCAAAACATTCGGACACACAATCAAATTACCCGGTGGTATTGACGCTGTCTTTCCTGCCGTGACAACGAGTGATCTGCACGCATTCTTCAATTTCGGATCTCGCCCGTTCCGCTTTTCGGCACCGTCTCGCGGTTACCGTTCCGTTTTCCGTTCTGTCAATGTGTAAAGCGTGACAAGGCGAGGGGCTAGGCTTATCCCTTTTGCTATGCTTAGCTATGGTACCCATTTTTGATCCTAAGCTTATTGTTATACCTTTTTGTATTGTAATTTGTGTGCGTTTCAGGATTCGTGACGAAGCTCTTCATCTCCAGAAAAAAAAATATGCTGAAGCGAATTGCTGTTGCAGACAAGGGAGTCTCTTGTTCGTTCGGTCGACAAGACACTTTCAACGAAGCGTTTTGACGAAAAGCGCAGTCTCTGGGTCGCGCTCGATGTACCCCGTGCCATCATCAGTTACAGAAAGAACTTCGCCGTTCATTGCAATGTAGACGCCAGGCTTTGTCAAGCTCCATACGGCTCCGATTGCCGTTCCGATGTTGAACAAAGCGTCAGAGTTACGAAACTTATACGGGCGAAGTGCACCTGTGAGCACGATATAGACGTCATCAAGACCGAGAGATGCGAGCTCATCGCGCAAGAACTCGGCCGTCTCGATGAGCGTATCCGTGCCATGCGTTACAATCACCCTTTTTGCCTCAACACGCTGGATTTCATTGGCAATAGCGAGACGATCCCCTTGCGAGATGTCCTGACTGTCCTTGCGGCACACGCTCGCAATTGCATACGAAAAAGCGGCAAGCGCATTGATCTCGCGCAAATCGCGCAAAATATTATGAATCGCTGGCTCACCGATCTCGAATGCGTAGCCACCCGACAGGCGAGGATAGTCTTTGTCAATGGTGCCACCCGTGGTGACAAAGAGCACGCCTGGGTGGTGTTCGGCGTCTTCGAGTCCTGCGCGTGGTGCAAAGCTCCCTTGCGTTGTGTGCGTGAACGCGCTTCTCGCGCTTGCCAACGCTGCAGTTCGAGGCGTGCCCCAGGCGCCATCTGACACAGATGGGCGCGGTGTTCTAAAATTTTCACTCCAAACGCTGCTACTGCTGCTAGTGCCCAGGCCATCATAGGTTTGCGAACGAGATGATGGCTTCAGCATGCCGCTTGCGCGACGTGCGGCAGTGCTCTCTAGTTCCGGAGACACAAGGTTCATAACGTCGACCAAAGCAGGAAGACGGACGCAGTGTTGCGACTTGGCAAACTCGCGCACTTCTTGCACAGCATCGCTGAGCCCGATAAAGTATCGGTGGTGCACCCACAGAGCGCAGACCGCGGCCGTGCGGACTTGCCCTGATGCGCAACAAATGAGGATATTCTCGCCTGCGCGATCGGCCTCAGTCAGTGCTGTCAGGATCTCAGCGCACGCCTTTTTCTGCTGCAACGAAGGCACATGGTCCACACGCTTCACGCGCTGGTCATCGCGCAATTCGTCAAGCAGAGAGACGCCCTCTCCAACAAAACGTGCAAGTTCGCCATCCGAAAGGAGTACCAAGAAGCGCTCAATCTTGCTTTTGCCATCGACTACACCATCGATCCACTCGCGCACGCTCTTTGCGGAGACGCCTTCGATCCACGAGGATTCGGGTCTCCGCTCAGGCTGGCCAGCGGCCTTTCCCTTTGCCGCCAACGAGTTCGCATCGTCGTCCTCTAGCTCGGTGTTCTGAATGGCCGTTGTAGTTGTAGTAGTCTGAGTCACGTTGCGACGCGGACGCGACGGCCCTGACGCAGGGCGTGGGCCTCCCGGAGCTGCAGCGGCCCAGACGCGGTCGTCGCGTCCGCTGGCGGGCGCAAGGTTGGACGCTGCTGCTACAGCAACGTCTGCATCGTCGCGAGGGGTCGTGTCTCTCGCGCCCGCGTCGTCGCCCTGCCAGACCTCCATTTACAATCTGGGACTGCCTGTCAGGGGGTCCGGTTCATCATTGTGAAGGCAGGTAGGTTCCTTTCGGCTCCTTCTGGTATACAATGGTAGCAATGGACTGCTTCGCTGCAGATGAAAGATGGTGAGCAGGCAGGCCTGTTGGCGCATTGCTGTCAAAATCAGGAGGCATCGTTGTTTGTGAGTTGGGTTCCCTGATGAGCTTCGTGATTTGAGTTTCGTGGTTGGAATTTACTACAAGCTAGGCCTGCCTTGGCCCACGTTCAAGATTGCGATCTCAACGACGACGACGACGATTTTGCGAATGACCAAGCTCACGTACTATATCGCAAAGAGCGATGCTTTCAAGGCTGCCCTTGGATTCAGTTTATAAAAAAACAAAGCTGCGCAGATGTTGACTTTTCCAGATGGATTTCTTTTGACATCAAGATGCATGCATGCACGACCCTGATATCCCGCTGCCTCCTCGCCTCGGCATTCGGCCGGCCAAGAGTGAGAGAGAGAGCATTGACCGTCCGTCTTGAGCTTGCCAATTTCCTGTGCAGGTGGTATACACTCCGCTGCGACGGCCTCGCCGAGCTCGCTGGGCATGGGAGAAGATTCGAGAGATAGCATAGGCCTAGCTAGGCCTAGAGATGAATGTCACTGTCAGGTGAACATGTGCGGCCGCAGACCTCGATCAATCAATTTATCAATCAATCAATCATCAATCACTCATCGCGCCGCGATGAAGTTTGGGAAGCACTTTGAGCGCGAGCTGGTACGTCGCGGCAGGCAGGCAGGCAGGCAGGCAGGCAGACAGGCAGGCAGACGCTCGGACAGGCGGAGACGCACTCGAGCTCGGTCTGTTTCAGGCGCGTCCTCATTGAGGCGCCCAAACGGATGCCGGCCGAGCGGGTGCTGGAGTCGTTGAGACTCAGTTGTGACTCGAGCGAGGAGACCCCAGGGAGTAGATTTCCTTTGCGAATGCGAGCGCATGGGTGCATGCGTGCAAGCAAAGGCGTAGAGCGCTCTTCTTGCTTCGCCTCTATTGGTCTGAAAAATAAGATTAATGCGGCTCCTCGACCAAGAATGATCGATGAGATTGACTGACGTGACTTTTTCCTATGACTTGCAGGTCCCGCAATGGCGACAACATTACATCCAGTACAATGATCTCAAACATTGGATCAAGAAAGCGGAAAGCTCCGGCGACGCAGACACCAAGGACTTCAACCAAGAGGTCGAGGAGCAAGTTAGCCATGTCATGCGATTTTACAAGGAGCAGCGAGCGGTTCTGCAATACGATCTTGAAGCCGCCGAGCGACAGCGCGCCCTCCTCGCCCAAAGTCGAGAGCCTCGCCGAGCTCAACGTGCTCACCGCGAGTCTCTCCTGCTTGAATACCACCGCTTGGGCGAACAGTTGCTGCAAATCTTTCACTATTTGGAGCTCAATTCGACAGCACTGCGCAAAATCACCAAAAAGTTCGACAAGCGCATCAATGTTGCGAGCGCCAATCTTCTCAACAAAGTAGAGACTGAGCAGGACTCCCCACTGGCTGAAAATCTGAAGCGCATGAAAGACTTTTCGTTGCTACAGCCCTTTGTGAGCAAAATCCGCGAAGGCATCACAGATGTTCAGTCAGCCCTGCGAGCCACCATGGCGAAAGACAAACACGCAACGCCACACGGCCACGCGCCTTCGAACGCGCAGTTTGGTTCTGCATGGTCCGAGATTCCAGCGGTCCGCTTCAAGCAATACAAGAGGCACGGTCATGCCATTTTGCAGGATCTCTCTGCCCTGCGTGAAAAGCTGCAGGAGTCAACGTCGTTCCTCGACTTCTTGTCCTCGCAAGCGGCAATTCCGTTCCACCGTCACATTATGCGCAGCCAAAGCGCTATCTCGCGCGCCAAACGTCATCAGATTGCTCCACTTCTGGGAGAAGCTACCGGAGATACATCAAGCCTGTCGCTGCAAATCGACGGAAAACCGGGGGAGCAAGGCGGCGTTGTCCCTGTCCCTCCCCACAAGCCCGACACGATCGAGGCCAAGGGCAGCTACAGCGATGCGGCCCTCACGGACTCTGAGGACGAGGATGAGGAGGATGACTTTCTCTCCGAATACATCAATTTGGCATCGACTTTCTTTTATCTAGCCAACTACAATGTCTGCCTGCCGACGTCCGGCGAGTACGCGGCGCACATGGGGCTTGATGCATCCATGTCGGGAGTCATCGTGGCCATGACGCCCGTGGCTGCCATGCTGTCCGCCATTGCTTACAGTTACTGGTCGAACTACAGCTTCAAGGCGCCGCTCCTATGCAGCACGTTGCTGCTTATTTGTGGCAATCTTTTGTATGGACTGGCCTGGGATGCCGACGTTACCGTGATGATTCTTCTTGGGCGCTTTGTGACGGGCCTTGGCGGCGCACGCGCAGTGAATCGAAGGTACATCGCCGACAGTATCAGTATGGAGCATCGCACGCGCGCATCTGCCGCCTTTGTAGCAGCTGGTGCCCTGGGTATGGCCTCTGGTCCATTTTTGGCAAGCATTTTCAGCGGGATGGATCTTGTCGTACTTGGTCTCACCATGAACGAAATGACAGCCCCGTCATTTTTCATGGTGGCGATCTGGACTCTTTACGGGTGCCTCGTGATCTTCTTCTTTAAGGAGCCGCGCCGAGAGACAGGCAAGTCAAAGAGCCGCCCGAGCACGCCACAGAGCTCAGTCGCGGGGGATAGTTCCGCCTACGATGAGTTTTTCGATGATGATGACGACGATGACTCCTTGCTGGACGTGATGGAAGCGAATGCTCTCCATGCACAGGAGTCGTCCTTTCATGGCGCGACCTTTACTTCAACCACGCCATCCATGGATGATCCTTGGGGGCGAACTCGCAAAGGTCTCTTCAACCAATCTTCAGAGGACGAGGCCTTCAACGATGGCATTGACATTGTGCTCGACGCACCGCCGATTACGCCGCCCGCAGACGGTGGACCGGTTGATGATGATGAGGATGCGGCGCTCCTGGAGGATGCTGGGGCTTCGTCCCCACTTACTCGAGATCGGGCCCATGATCACCAGTCTCGAGGAAGCTACGGTTCATTCGTGAATGGAAACAGTGTGACGCTGTCGCAGCAACAGCTTCGAAGCCCCGTCGAGTACAAACCGCTACTTTCAAAGGAACATTTGCGTGCGCGCCGGCGCAAGTTGCGCACCCGCCTCACCGTTCTTTGTCTTTGGATCATTTTTTGGGTCAAGCTCGTTCAAGAAGCTCTGCTTACAGCGTTACCGCTCACGCTTCCATACTTTTTGTCCTGGGGACCCGGGCGGGTGGGCATCCTCATGGCTTGTCTCGGGCTGTCTGTGGTACCTTTCAACGTCGTCGTGGTTCAGTTGTCTGGCCGCTTTGACTTGAGCGACAGCTTCTGGGTTCGCGGCCTTCAGATTCCTCTCATCGTGGGTGCAAGTCTGCTTGCGTGGGACGCGGCCCGTGATGAAGCCCTTCTCTTCGTTGGCTTCTTTATTGTGTTCATTTCGAGTCAGGTCATGGAGGCCGTGGTCATGGCGTTATTCAGCAAGGTGATTGACGCAAAGCTTGCGGCTGGTACGTTCAATAGCGGACTTCTCGCGACTGAATCAGGAACATTGGGGCGCGCGGTTGGCAATGCAATCATTACATTGCTTCACAATGGTACGCCCTTAGGGTTGCATCGAAACCTGTATGGACTCGACGCAATCGTCACGATCCCAACTTTGCTCGTGTCTCTCTGGCTTTGCAAGTAGGGACCGGCCACGCTCGCAGGCACACTTCGCTCGCTTTAATGAAAAGTTCCGGTCGGTTATCATTGTCGACTCTGGTACCTACGTCTTACTGGTCTGCCTTTTCTTCTTTCATTTACTTTCTGATTTTTTTTATACTGTACAATGAGAAGGAGCAAACAAATATCATGTCATGTCATGTCATGTTCAATTCGAGCTGCCAAAGTCTGACATCTCCCACAGCTGTGAGGTGTCGTCATCTTTGAACTCGCAAGTTTCGTACATGAAGCAGCGCTTGTCCTTGACATCGAGAACAGCAAAATTGCAATTTGATTTGCGAGCGCAGGTGCTCAAGCACTTGCGAGCGTTGGTCGTCTTGAATGTACCCACGCGATCCCCCGTGCAGCCAAGCGCATTCTCAGCAAACGAGTCAAGAATGTCGTCTTTCTCGTAGAGCTCATGTCCTGCATTTCCAGTGGCCGTTTCACATTGGTTCTTCTTGTACAGCATGCACGTTTCGTTGGCGATATCAATGAGCGAGGTGCGGCAGCCGGCTTTGGCGAGGCAGGCCCAGAAGCACTCCTTGGCACTGATGGTGTCAATCGTCTTGAAACTCGTTGTATCTGCATTTGCACACTGTGTGCCGACTGTGGCGGCCTGGACCAGCTCGTCCTGACTTCTCTCTGTGGGAGCCTTGGTAGGTGCGTTCGTTGGTGCTGAGGTCGGCGCTGGTGTGGAGACGACCATTTTCGGGGATTCTAGGGTCGTGCCAATGACGCCCTCGATCCACGAAAGATATTGCGAGTTGCGCATGTAAACGCCAAAGTAGCCGAAGTCAGCACATCCTTTGCCATAAGTGACGACGCCAACTTGGGTGATTTTACCGTCCGAGTCTTTGTAGAAAAGAGGTCCGCCCGAATCGCCCGTGCATGCGTCTTGGTTGTATGTGTCCGAGTACCCCGCGCAAATGTGGTCGTCTGTAATAAAGTCGTACGGGACGGAACAATTCTCGTTGCTGACAATGGGTACCTCTGTCTCCATGAGCTGATCGGTGAAAACTCCGCTCCCAGCTTCTTCAAAACCCCAACCGATTACATTCACTACCTGGCCAACCGCTTCGAAAGGCGCGGTGAAGGGAAACTGGTTCAAGACAATGGGTTCAATGTCCTTGACAGGTTTGTTCAATTTGAGCAAAGCAAGGTCATTGTCTTTATCGTCAACCCAGTCGGGATGCCGAACGACCTGCTTGACCTTGCGAATGACGCCAGCGTTTACATCTGAAATGTCATACGCGCCAATCTGGATGCGATTCGGCGCCACATACGGGACGCAGTGTGCGGCAGTAAGTACCCATCGCTTGTGAATCAACGTACCCCCGCAATTGGGCTGATACCCTGTTGGGGATGCCTTTCGTTTGAACTGCAACGACGCCATCCAGCCGTAGTCGCTGTCTTCTGGCACTTCCCATCCACCGACAATTCTTGTGGACATAAGTTTCCGTCCTGCTGGTTTTTTACTTGTGAGCCGGCGCAAGCCTCCTTCGCGGGCGACGACATCGTTCACGCTCGAGAGCGCAACGAGCAAGGCCAAAGCAATCGTTGCAGCGCATCTCGACCGCATTTTCCTTCCTTGTGCAATCTGCTCTTCTTCTTCTTCTTCTCCTTCGTCTGATTCTTGTTGTTAGGTGTCTCAGGTTCACGCACGCACGCACGCGCACACGGGCGCGAAGACCTCTTTAAATTTCCTGGTCGCACTTTCCTGGGCCGTAATCCCAGGCGTCGTTGCGGCTTTGGCGCAATCCTGGTTTGATCTGCTGGCTGACTGGCTGGCGCTTGTCCTTTATATGATGTCTTCTCTTCTTCCCGATCGCTTGCTGCGCGACTCCTTAGAATTCGCGCGGCTTTCCCTGCCCCTTTCCGTCTCCCCCTCCCCCCAAAGAAACGCTGCAGCTGCGCGGAGTACACGAAGATGGCCGGGACCGCGCCGAGGTCCGCGCTCGGCTCAGTACACACACCCTCTTATGCGTTTCGAGTAGCTGCACTCTAGGGCACTGACCCTCTGTGGCGCGAGATGGGTCCGCGCCTGCTGATCCGCGCCGGGCGATTTCGGGGGACGCTCGTGCTTGATGCGAGGCGCGCGAGGCGCGCTTCCTCTCTCACTTTCTGTCGCTCTTGATTCGATCACGCGCTGCGCTCAGACTTTCTGGACTGCAAGACTGTTGAATCGTGATTTCTGGAGAATCGGTCACCCAAGGTCGGAGACTGACCGACCGCGGCGAAGCATTAACAAGCAAGACTGACCCTCCGACCTCGAAGAGAAAAGGTCTGGTCATGGCATGGTGGGTTAGAGGACTTCTTGCATTCACTGTCAAGGGAGGGAAAATGGGGTGCAATCTAGTAGTTGTAGTAGTTGTTCTTGTTGACTCCTTTCGCTCATTCTGACCACGCACGAATGACAGGGTAGGCATCCTTTAAAGTTTCAATGTATTGTGAAGATCGCGGCTTGTGTTTGAATACATGTTTGAATATCCCTGGCAAGTCAGCTGCTTCGTGCTTCTTCTTACGCTTGCAATGCAAAGGTCTTAATCTTGGGCAAGGCGGACATATTGCACTCCACTACGTGCGCCATACGAGGTCAATGTGCAGAGTCTCGATTTGTCTTATCAATGGACCCTGTGAAGCTGCATGTCTCCATTTTTGCAAAGAACTCAAGCAAGGAGAAGACGGCGACGCTGATTCTCGAGTTGAGCATTCCTCTCACTTGCTCTCTTTTTACTGTTTGGCTCCGTGCTACAACATCATGGGACTTGAAGGCATCTACGGAATCTTTATCGCTACGAGCTGCAGAAACAAAGCAAACCGTGACTTTTCGCGAGCCACCATGCTTTCTTCATTTGTCTCCCGCTGCAAGCTCTCACGTCGCATCGACCTGCCCTTCAGCCTGCCTGGGACCCGTCTGCGACTAGGCTAGAGCATACCTAACGATCACGACAGGGCCTAGCCGGTGCCTAGGGAGGCCTAAGCCTCGTCGCCTTCGTCTTTTGCGCGGTGGGTGGTGGTGGTTGGTGGCCGCCAGATCGAAAAGGTCAACGGCGCCAGTCCCCTGGCGGCGCGGCGGCAGGCGTGCGTACGTACGTGCGGGCAGGCAGGCAGGCGGGGACTTGAGGCGACGGCACGCGCGACGCGGAAAGCGGGCCCCAGACAACCGGTCGGTCGGTCTGTCTTTCTGCTTGTGGCCGAGGCGGCGCAGCGGCAGTCTGTCTTGGCGCACTCTTTTTCTTTTCTTCTCCACTGCAGACCATACCCTTCGATTCCGGACGAGACAAGATGTCGCAACGTAAGGATGCTCACCTCCGGGCGAACTCGCCCATTAACCTCCGCGCCGAGACGCGTTTCATTTTCGTGACGGGTGGCGTCGTGTCCGGCTTGGGCAAGGGAATTACCATCTCGTCCATCGGCAGGCTGCTCAAGGCCAGCGGCGTCTCGGTGACGAGCATCAAGGTGGACCCGTACCTGAACGTGGACGCCGGCACGATGGCGCCCCAGGAACACGGAGAGACCTTTGTGCTTGATGATGGCGGCGAGACCGACCTCGATCTCGGAAACTACGAGCGCTTCTTGGACGTCATGCTCACCCGCGACCACAACATTACCACGGGCAAGGTGTACCAGTCAGTCATCGAGCGCGAGCGCAAGGGCGACTTTCTGGGTAAGACGGTGCAGGTGGTGCCGCACATCACAAACGAGATCCAGGACTGGATCGCACGTGTTGCCCAGATCCCCGTCGACGGCACGACGAACCCGCCCGATGTGTGCCTCGTGGAGGTCGGCGGCACCGTCGGTGACATTGAGTCGATGGTCTTTTTGGAGGCCATTCGCCAATTCCAGTTCCGCGTGGGTCGCGAGCGCTGCTGCCTGGTGCACGTGTCTCTGATTCCCGTTCTCGGTTCCGTTGGCGAGCAAAAGACCAAGCCCACCCAGCACGGCATCAAGGAGCTCATGTCTCTGGGCCTCAGCCCGGACCTCATTGTCTGCCGCTCGTCCGAGGTCGTCGAGGAGTCGACGCGGAAAAAGATTAGCCAGTTCTGCCACGTGGCGCCTTCGTGTGTGATTAGTGTGCACGATGTGAGCAACATCTATCACGTTCCCCTCATCCTCGAGCAGCAAGGTCTCCACACGATCATTCGCGAGTCGCTGGGCTTGGAGAAGATGTCTGAGAAGCTTGACCTCGACACCTGGCGCAAACTGGCGCAAACTGTCGACGAGGCCAAGGACGAGGTCGTCATTGCCGTCTGCGGCAAGTACACTAGCCTGCACGACTCGTACCTGAGCGTGCTCAAGGCGCTGAAACACTCGGCCATTGCTGAGAACAAGGTCCTCATTACGTCTTGGATTGAATCTTCTGACCTTGAGGAGGAGACCAAGGCCGCTGACCCTTCGACCTACGCCGCTGCCTGGGAGAAGCTGCGCCAGGCCGACGGTATTCTCATTCCTGGCGGTTTTGGCTCGCGCGGTGTAGAGGGCAAGGTCGCCGCCGCCAAGTACGCTCGCGAGGGCTGCGTGCCTCTTTTGGGTGTCTGCCTGGGCATGCAGGTCATGGTCATTGAGTACGCTCGCAACGTGCTCGGCTGGACCGACGCTGCATCTGCCGAGGGCGACGAGAACACCTCGCACAAGGTCATTATCAAGATGCTTGAGCACCACCAGGGCCAGATGGGAGGCACCATGCGCCTTGGTAGCCGGCGCACGAATCTGCACCCTCTTCCAGACTCGTGCGAGCAGGCCAAGTCCGTTGCCAGCGCCATTTACGAGGGCGCGTCGCACGTTCTCGAACGTCACCGCCACAGATACGAGGTTAACCCCTCATACATTGCGGACCTCGAGAAGGGCGGTCTGTACTTTACCGGCAAGGACGAGGCCAACGAGCGCATGGAAATGACCGAGCTTCCGCGCAAGGTGCATCCCTTTTACTTTGGTGTGCAGTTTCACCCAGAGCTCAAGTCTCGCCCGCTCCGCCCCTCTCCCCCTTTCCATGGCTTTCTCTTGGCTGCCTGCAAGTCTTTCACATCGCACTATGGTGTCCCCGAGTCGACGGCCACTCCTATTGTGGCGCCGCTTCCCACGCCGCGCAGCGTCAAGCGCAAGGACTCTGTCAGCGAGTTCCGCGATACCTCTGGGGCGCCAGGCGTTGCCAAGATGAAGCGTCCTCGTGTCATTTCTGACAGCAACTAGATTTACTCCTGGGCCAATGGATCGATCGGCGCACGTATCTTGCTTGCTTGCTTGCTTGTTTGCTTGCTTGCTTGCTTGCTTGCTTGCTTGCTTGCTTGCTTGCTTGCTTGCTTGCTTGCTTGTGTTACCAAATTGCTTAAGTGCCGGAAAATAATCACACCTAATACAACAAACCATACGTAGGATCGACTTCGTTGCATTTCTTGACCTCGTCTTATTCTCCTTTCATTGTATGTCTTCAGATAGCATGGTGAAGGTGACCATGCTCGGTCGCTCTGTCCAGCGACCGCCGGGAGGGCCACGAGCGCATTTCGCCCTCATCTTCGACTGTGGGTCTCTTGCTGGCATCAAACAAACTCCAACGAACCAAGCGTTTTCTCCGGACGACCGAGCGACTTGGCCTCGGCTCACGTTTTTTCTTTGGCAACGGAAAGACGACAATGTCCTGCGACTCTGCCGGCGACTCGGTCCGCAGCCCTTGAGCTTACGCCGCCTTCTCCAGCGCCCCGAATCGGGTTGTCCTCCTCTAGGCCTCCTCCTAGTCTTTCTGCTAGTAGCAAGTAGGGGCCCCGCGGGTTGATCGACTGATCGCCTGCCGCCTTCAACGGCGAGCATATCCCGAGCGAGGACGAGCGGGCGAGCGAGCGCGCGACCGAGCGAGCGAGCGCGAGCGTGCGGGCGTGCGGTGAGCGGCCAGGCGCGCGCGCGGAGAGCCCGCCTGTCGGCTGGCGCGGCCTCGGGCCCGGCGGAGCTGCGCGGCGGCTCGGCTCGGCGCGGCGCGGCGAGGCCTGCCTGCTCGATCCGGGGCGGCCTTCGCTGGAGTTCGTCGGGAACAGAGACGCCGCGGGGCGCCTGCTTGTGCGGGCTCGCGCGGGCGGCGCGCGCGCGCGCGGAGGAGGGGGAAGATGGTGTCGGCGGAGCAGGAGCGCAATGAGGTGCTCGACGAGTACCGGCGCGTGCTGATGAGCCACCGCGAGATGGAGTCGCGCGTGAAGGCGATGCGCGCCAAGATGAAGGAGCTCTCCAAGGACTACGAGAAGACCGAGGACGACCTCAAGGCGCTGCAGAGCGTGGGGCAGATCATTGGCGAGGTTCTCAAGGAGCTCGGCGAGGAGCGCTACATCGTCAAGGCCTCGAGCGGGCCTCGCTACGTCGTGGGCGTGCGCAAGAAGGTGGACAAGGCCAAGCTGGTCTCCGGCACCCGCGTCTCCCTGGACATGACGACCTTGACGATCATGCGGGCTCTGCCGCGTGAGGTTGACCCCGGCGTGTACACAATGATCGCAGACGAGCCAGGGTCCATTTCGTATACCGAGGTGGGTGGGCTCAACGAGGAGATCCGCAAGATGCGCGAGACCATCGAGCTGCCGCTGACGAACCCGGAGCTCTTTTTCCGCGTTGGCATCAAGCCGCCAAAAGGTGTTCTCCTCTACGGACCTCCCGGCACTGGCAAGACGCTGCTGGCACGTGCGCTCGCCTGCAACTTGCAGGCTACTTTCATTTCGTGCGTGGCCAGTGGCGTTGTTGACAAGTACATTGGCGAGAGTGCGCGTCTGATCCGCGAAATGTTCAACTACGCGCGTGACCACGAGCCTAGCGTCATGTTTTTCGACGAGATTGATGCCATTGGAGGCCGCCGCTTCTCCGAGGGTACCTCGGCCGATCGCGAGATTCAGCGGACGCTCATGGAGCTCCTCAACCAGCTCGATGGCTTTGATTCCCTCGGCAAGGTCAAGGTCGTCATGGCGACCAACCGTCCGGACATTCTCGATCCTGCATTACTGCGCCCTGGTCGCCTTGATCGCAAGATTGAGATCCCTCTCCCCAACGAGGCCTCGCGCATTGAGATTCTCAAGATCCACTCGAGCAAGGTCGCCAAGCGCGGCGAGATCGACTACGAGTCCGTCGTCAAGATCGCCGACGGTTTCAACGGCGCCGATCTGCGCAACGTCGTCACCGAGGCCGGCCTTTTCGCCATTCGCGACGACCGCTCCTACATCATCGAGACGGACTTCATGAAGGCCGTGCGCAAGATGGCCGAGCTCAAGAAGCTCGAGACCAAGCTCGACTATAGCAAAGTATAAAAAGATGAACTCAGAAAACAATCAAACAAACAAACAAACAAGCAAACAAACATACCAACAAAGACAACCTCGCCCAGTCAGCCCCTCCCCCCCATTCAGCTCCCCGTTCAGCCCCCTAACATTTCCTCCTGTTCGCTCGCTTGCTCGCTCGCTTGCTTGCTTGAGGGCCCCGTCTATGCTATGCTGTGCTATACTGTAGGTACCGCCGGGAAAAACCCGCCCCGATTCACTGTCACTGCCAGTCTCAAGTCGGCGTCGCCAGTAGGCCTAACTCGTAGGCCTCCCGCTAAAACCAACCACGACCTACGTATACATAACCACGCCATCTTTGCGTTGCGCTCGTTCATTCATTCCTGCATTCTCGCCCTCGCGCACCCGCGCCGCCGCGCCCGCGCGCCGCCGCGCCCGCCCGCCCGCTCGCTCGCGCCA